>JAUJEM010000202.1:0-40503 GCA_030448935.1 Citrus cavaleriei
TCTCGCGCCATTACGAGTCCGGCGGACGAAGTTGGCCAGCCCCACCCCCCAAGGCTATAGCCCACCCGTTTTTGTGGCCTTTTTCCGCTAGACGAACTTGGCGCCACGGCCTTCGGGCGGGTATTTTTGGGCGCGGCTGTGGCCGCGGCCTATTTTTGGCACAGGGAGGCGCCTCGCAAAGTCTCGCGCCATTCCGAGTCCGGCGGACGAAGTGGGCCAGCCCCACCCCCCAAGGCTATAGCCCACCCGTTTTGGTGGCCTTTTTCCGCTGGACGAACATGGCGCCCCGGCCTTCGGGCGGGTATTTTTGGGCGCGGCTGTGCCCGCAGCCTATTTTTGGCACACGGAGGCGCCTCGCAAAGTCTCGCGCCATTCCGAGTCCGGCGGACGAAGTTGGCCAGCCCCACCCCCCAAGGCTATAGCCCACCCGTTTTGGGGCCTTTTTCCGCTGGGACGAACTTGGCGCCCGGCCTTCGGGTGGGTATTTTTGGCGCGGCTGTGCCCGCGGCCTATTTTGGCACACGGAGGCGCCTCGCAAAGTCTCGCGCCATTCCGAGTCCGGCGGACGAAGTTGGCCAGCCCCACCCCCAAGGCTATAGCCCACCCGTTTTGTGGCCTTTTTCCGCTGGGACGAACTTGGCGACCCGGCCTTCGGGCGGTTATTTTTTGTGCGCCGCTGTGCCCGCGGCCTATTTTTGTCACACGGAGGCCGCCTCGCAAAGTCTCGCACCATTACGAGTCCGGGACGGTTGGCCAGCCCCACCCCCAAGGCTATAGCCCACCCTTTTTTGTGGCTTTTTCCGCTGGACGAACATGGCGCCCCGGCCTTCAGGCGGTTATTTTTGGGCGCGGCTGTGCCCGCGGCCTATTTTGTGGCACACGGAGGTGCCTCGCAAAGTCTCGCGCCATTCCGAGTCCGGCGGACGAAGTTGGCCAGCCCCACCCGCCAAGGCTATAGCCCACCCGTTTTTGTGGCCTTTTTCCGCTAGACGAACTTGGCGCCCCGGCCTTCGGGCGGATATTTTTGTGCGCCGCTGTGCCGGAGGTGCCTATTTTTGGCACACGGAGGCCCCTCGCAAAGTCTCGCACCATTACGAGTCCGGGGACGGTTGGCCAGCCCCACCCCAAGGCTATAGCCCACCCTTTTTGTGGCCTTTTTCCGCTGGGCGAACATGGCGCCCGGCCTTCGGGCGGCTATTTTGGGCGCGGCTGTGCCTTGACCTATTTTTGGCACACGGAGGTGCCTCGCAAAGTCTCGCGCCATTCCGAGTCCGCGGACTAAGTTGGCCAGCCCCACCCACCATGGGTATAGCCCACCATTTTTGGTGTCCTTTTTCCGATGGACGAACATGGCGCCCCGGCCTTCGGGCGGGTATTTTTGGGCGCGGCCGTGCCCGCGGCCTTTTTTTGGCACACGGAGGTGCCTCGCAAAGTCTCGCGCCATTCCGAGTCCGGCGGACGAAGTTGGCCAGCCCCACCCCCCAAGGCTATAGCCCACCCGTTTTTGTGGCCTTTTTCCGCTGGACGAACTTGGCGCCCCGGCCTTCGGGCGGGTATTTTTGGGCGCGGCTGTGGCCGTGGCCTATTTTTGGCACACGGAGGCGCCTCGCAAAGTCTCGCGCCATTCCGAGTCCGGCGGACGAAGTTGGCCAGCCCCACCCCCCAAGGCTATAGCCCACCCGTTTTTGTGGCCTTTTTCCGCTGGACGAACTTGGCGCTCCGGCCTTCGGGCGGGTATTTTTGGGCGCGGCTGTGGCCGCAGCCTATTTTTGGCACAGGGAGGCGCCTCGCAAAGTCTCGCGCCATTCCGATTCCGGCGGACGAAGTTGGCCAGCCCCACTCCCCAAGGCTATAGCCCACCCGTTTTTGTGGCCTTTTTCCGCTGGACGAACGTGGCGCCCCGGCCTTCGGCCGGGTATTTTTGGGTGCGGCTATGCCCGTGGCTTATTTTTGTAACACGGAGGCACCTCGCAAAGTCTCGCGCCATTCCGAGTCCTGCGGACGAAGTTGGACAGCCCCACCCCCCATGGCTATAGCCCACCCGTTTTTGTGGCCTTTTTCCGCTGGACGAACTTGGCGCCCCGGCCTTCGGGCGGTTATTTTTGGGCGCGGCTGTGCCCGTGGCCTATTTTTGGCACAGGGAGGCCCCTCGCTAAGTCTCGCGCCATTCCAAGTCCGGCGGACGAGGTTGGCCAGTCCCACCCCCAAGGCTATAGCCCACCCGTTTTTATGGCCTTTTTCCGCTGGACGAACTTGGCGCCCCGGCCTTCGGGCGGTTCTTGTTGTGCGCCGCTCTGGTCGCAGCCTCTTTTTGGCCCAGGGAGGCGAGTCGCAAAGTCTCGCGCCATTCCGAGTCCGGCGGACGAAGTTGGCCAGCCCCACTCCCCAAGGCTATAGCCCACCCGTTTTGTGGCCTTTTTCCGCTGGGACGAACTTGGCGCCCGGCCTTCGGCCGGGTATTTTTGGGCGCGGCTATGCCCGTGGCTTATTTTTGGAACACGGAGGCACCTCGCAAAGTCTCGCGCCATTCCGAGTCCTGCGGACGAAGTTGGCCAGCCCCACCCCCCATGGCTATAGCCCACCCGTTTTTGTGGCCTTTTTCCGCTGGACGAACTTGGCGCCCCGGCCTTCGAGCGGTTATTTTTGGGCGCGGCTGTGCCCGCGGCCTATTTTTGGCACACGGAGGCCCCTCGCTAAGTCTCGCGCCATTCCAAGTCCGGCGGACGAGGTTGGCCAGTCCCACCCCCAAGGCTATAGCCCACCCGTTTTTATGGCCTTTTTCCGCTGGACGAACTTGGCGCCCCGGCCTTCGGGCGGTTATTTTTGTGCGCCGCTGTGGTCGCAGCCTATTTTTGGCACAGGGAGGCGATTCGCAAAGTCTCGCGCCATTCCGATTCCGGCGGACGAAGTTGGCCAGCCCCACTCCCCAAGGCTATAGCCCACCCGTTTTTGTGGCCTTTTTCCGCTGGACGAACTTGGCGCCCCGGCCTTCGGCCGGGTATTTTTGGGCGCGGCTGTGCCCGTGGCCTATTTTTTGAACACGGAGGCACCTCGCAAAGTCTCGCGCCATTCCGAGTCCGGCGGACGAAGTTGGCCAGCCCCACCCCCCAAGGCTATAGCCCACCCGTTTTTGTGGCCTTTTTCCGCTGGACGAACTTGGCGTCCCGGCCTTCGGGCGGGTATTTTTGGGCGCGGCTGTGGCCGCGGCCTATTTTTGGCACACGGAGGCGCCTCGCAAAGTCTCGCGCCATTCCGAGTCCGGCGGACGAAGTTGGCCAGCCCCACCCCCCAAGGCTATAGCCCACCCGTTTTTGTGGCCTTTTTCCGCTGGACGAACTTGGCGCTCCGGCCTTCGGGCGGGTATTTTTGGGCGCGGCTGTGGCCGCAGCCTATTTTTGGCACAGGGAGGCGCCTCGCAAAGTCTCGCGCCATTCCGATTCCGGCGGACGAAGTTGGCCAGCCCCACTCCCCAAGGCTATAGCCCACCCGTTTTTGTGGCCTTTTTCCGCTGGACGAACTTGGCGCCCCGGCCTTCGGCCGGGTATTTTTGGGCGCGGCTGTGCACGTGGCCTATTTTTGGAACACGGAGGCACCTCGCAAAGTCTCGCGCCATTCCGAGTCCTGCGGACGAAGTTGGCCAGCCCCACCCCCCATGGCTATAGCCCACCCGTTTTTGTGGCCTTTTTCCGCTGGACGAACTTGGCGCCCCGGCCTTCGAGCGGTTATTTTTGGGCGCGGCTGTGCCCGCGGCCTATTTTTGGCACACGGAGGCCCCTCGCTAAGTCTCGCGCCATTCCAAGTCCGGCGGACGAGGTTGGCCAGTCCCACCCCCAAGGCTATAGCCCACCCGTTTTTATGGCCTTTTTCCGCTGGACGAACTTGGCGCCCCGGCCTTCGGGCGGTTATTTTTGTGCGCCGCTGTGCCCGCGGCCTATTTTTGGCACACGGAGGCCCCTCGCAAAGTCTCGTACCATTCCGAGTCCGGCGGACGAAGTTGGCCAGCCCCACCCCCCATGGCTATAGCCCACCCGTTTTTGTGGCCTTTTTCTGCTGGACGAACTTGTAGCACGGGCCTTTGGGCGGTTATTTTTGTGCGCCGCTGTGCCCGCGGCCTATTTTTGGCACACGGAGGCCCTCGCAAAGTCTCGCACCATTACGAGTCCGGGGGACGAAGTTGGCCAGCCCCACCCCCCAAGGCTATAGCCCACCCGTTTTTCTTGCCTTTTTCCGCTGGACGAACTTGGCGCCCCGGCCTTCGGGCGGGTATTTTTGGGCGCGGCTGTGCCCGCGGCCTATTTTTGGCACACGGAGGCGCCTCGTAAAGTCTCGTGCCATTCCGAGTCCGGCGGACGAAGTTGGCCAGCCCCACCCCCCAAGGCTATAGCCCACCCGTTTTTGTTGCCTTTTTCCGCTGGACGAACTTGGCGCCCCGGCCTTCGGGCGGTTATTTTTGGGCGCGGCTGTGTCCGTGACCTATTTTTGGCACACGGAGGCCCCTTGCAAAGTCTCGCGCGATTCCGAGTCCGGCGGACGAAGTTGGCCAGCCCCACCCCCCAAGGCTATAGCCCACCCGTTTTTGTGGCCTTTTTCCGCTGGACGAACTTGGCGCCCCGGCCTTCGGGCGGGTATTTTTGGGCGCGGCTGTGGCCGCGGCCTATTTTTGTCACACGGAGGCGCCTCGCAAAGTCTCGCGCCATTCCGAGTCCGGCGGACGAAGTTGGCCAGCCCCACCCCCCAAGGCTATAGCCCACCCTTTTTTGTGGCCTTTTTCCGCTGGACGAACATGGCGCCCCGGCCTTCGGGCGGCTATTTTTGGGCGCGGCTGTGCCCGCGGCCTATTTTTGGCACACGGAGGTGCCTCGCAAAGTCTCGCGCCATTCCGAGTCCGGCGGACGAAGTCGGCCAGCCCCACCCCCCAAGGCTATAGCCCACCCGTTTTTATGGCCTTTTTCCGCTGGACGAACTTGGCGCCCCGGCCTTCGAGCGGTTATTTTTGGACGCGGCTGTGCCCGCGGCCTATTTTTGGCACACGGAGGCCCCTCGCTAAGTCTCGCGCCATTCCAAGTCCGGCGGACGAGGTTGGCCAGTCCCACCCCCAAGGCTATAGCCCACCCGTTTTTATGGCCTTTTTCCGCTGGACGAACTTGGCGCCCCGGCCTTCGGGCGGGTATTTTTGGGCGCGGCTGTGCCCGCGGCCTATTTTTGGCACACGGAGGCGCCTCGTAAAGTCTCGCGCCATTCCGAGTCCGGCGGACGAAGTTGGCCAGCCCCACCCCCCAAGGCTATAGCCCACCCGTTTTTGTTGCCTTTTTCCGCTGGACGAACTTGGCGCCCCGGCCTTCGGGCGGTTATTTTTGGGCGCGGCTGTGTCCGTGACCTATTTTTGGCACACGGAGGCCCCTTGCAAAGTCTCGCGCGATTCCGAGTCCGGCGGACGAAGTTGGCCAGCCCCACCCCCCAAGGCTATAGCCCACCCGTTTTTGTGGCCTTTTTCCGCTGGACGAACTTGGCGCCCCGGCCTTCGGGCGGGTATTTTTGGGCGCGGCTGTGCCCGCGGCCTATTTTTGGCACACGGAAGCACCTCGCAAAGTCTCGCGCCATTCCGAGTCCGGCGGACGAAGTTGGCCAGCCCCACCCCCCAAGGCTATAGCCCACCCGTTTTTGTGGCCTTTTTCCGCTGGACGAACTTGGCGCTCCGGCCTTCGGGCGGGTATTTTTGGGCGCGGCTGTGGCCGTAGCCTATTTTTGGCACAGGGAGGCGCCTCGCAAAGTCTCGCGCCATTCCGATTCCGGCGGATGAAGTTGGCCAGCCCCACTCCCCAAGGCTATAGCCCACCCGTTTTTATGGCCTTTTTCCGCTGGACGAACTTGGCGCCCCGGCCATCGGGCGGTTATTTTTGTACGCCGCTGTGCCCGCGGCCTATTTTTGGCACACGGAGGCCCCTCGCAAAGTCTCGTACCATTCCGAGTCCGGCGGACGAAGTTGGCCAGCCCCACCCCCCATGGCTATAGCCCACCCGTTTTGGTGGCCTTTTTCTGCTGGACGAACTTGTAGCACGGGCCTTTGGGCGGTAATTTTTGTGCGCCACTGTGCCCGCGGCCTATTTTTGGCACACGGAGGCCCTCGCAAAGTCTCGCACCATTACGAGTCCGGGGGACGAAGTTGGCCAGCCCCACCCCCCAAGGCTATAGCCCACCCGTTTTTCTTGCCTTTTTCCGCTGGACGAACTTGGCGCCCCGGCCTTCGGGCGGGAATTTTTGGGCGCGGCTGTGCCCGCGGCCTATTTTTGGCACACGGAGGCGCCTCGTAAAGTCTCGCGCCATTCCGAGTCCGGCGGACGAAGTTGGCCAGCCCCACCCCCCAAGGCTATAGCCCACCCGTTTTTGTTGCCTTTTTCCGCTGGACGAACTTGGCGCCCCGGCCTTCGGGCGGTTATTTTTGGGCGCAGCTGTGTCCGTGACCTATTTTTGGCACACGGAGGCCCCTTGCAAAGTCTCGCGCGATTCCGAGTCCGGCGGACGAAGTTGGCCAGCCCCACCCCCCAAGGCTATAGCCCACCCGTTTTTGTGGCCTTTTTCCGCTGGACGAACTTGGCACCCCGGCCTTCGGGCGGGTATTTTTGGGCGCGGCTGTGCCCGCGGCCTATTTTTGGCACACGGAAGCACCTCGCAAAGTCTCGCGCCATTCCGAGTCCGGCGGACGAAGTTGGCCAGCCCCACCCCCCAAGGCTATAGCCCACCCGTTTTTCTGGCCTTTTTCCGCTGGACGAACTTGGCGCCCCGGCCTTCGGGCGGGTATTTTTGGGCGCGGCTGTGCCCGCGGCCTATTTTTGGCACACGGAGGCGCCTCGCAAAGTCTCGCGCCATTCCGAGTCCGGCGGATGAAGTTGGCCAGCCCCACCCCCCAAGGCTATAGCCCACCCGTTTTTGTGGCCTTTTTCCGCTGGACGAACTTGGCGCCCCGGCCTTCGGGCGGTTATTTTTGGCGCGGCTGTGCCCGCGGCCTATTTTTGGCACACGGAGGCCCCTCGCAAAGTCTCGCGCCATTCCGAGTCCGGCGGATGAAGTTGGCCAGCCCCACCCCCCAAGGCTATAGCCCACCCGTTTTTGTGGCCTTTTTCCGCTGGACAAACTTGGCGCCTCGGCCTTCGGGCCGGTATTTTTGGGTACGGCTGTGCCCGCAGCCTATTTTTGGCACACGGAGGCCCCTCGGAAAGTCTAGCCCCATTCCGAGTCCGGGGACGAAGTTGGCCAGCCCCACCCCCCAAGGCTATAGCCCACCCGTTTTTGTGGCCTTTGTCCGCTGGACGAACTTGGCGCCCGGGCCTTTGGGCGGGTTATTTTTGTGCGCGGCTGTGCCCGTGGCCTATTTTTGCAGCACACGGAGGCCCTCGAAAAGTCTCGCACCATTACCAGTCCGGGGACGAAGTTGGCCAGCCCCACCCCCAAGGCTATAGCCCACCCGTTTTCCTTGCCTTTTTCAGCTGGACGAACTTGGCGCCCGGCCTTCGGGCGGGTATTTTTGGCGCGGCTGTGCCATGACCTATTTTTGGCACACGGAGGCCACTTACAAAGTCTCGCGCGAGTCCTTGTCCTGCTGTCACAGGTGGCCAGCCCCTCGCACCAACGCTATAGCCCACCCGTTTTTGTGGCCTTTTTCCGCTGGACGAACTTGGCGCCCGGCCTTCGGGCGGTTATTTTTGGGCGCGGCTGTGTCCTTGACCTATTTTTGGCACACGGAGGCCCCTTACAAAGTCTCGCGCCATTCCGAGTCCGGCGGACAAAGTTTGCCATCCCCAACCCCCAAGGCTATAGCCCACCCGTGTTTGTGGCCTTTTTCCGCTGGACGAACTTGGCGCCCGGCCTTCGGGCGGGTATTTTTAGGCGCGGCTGTTCCCGCCTGGCCTATTTTTGGCACACGGAGGCCCCTCGCAAAGTCTCGCGCCATTCCCAGTCCGGTGGACGAAGTTTGCCAACCCCACCCCCAAGGCTATAGCCCACCCGTTTTTGTGGCCTTTTTCCGCTGGACGAACTTGGCGCCCGGGCCTTCGGGCTGTTATTTTTGGGCGCGGCTGTGCCCACGGCCTATTTTTGGCAAACGGAGGCCCCTCGCAAAGTCTCGCGCCATTCCCAGTCCGGCGGACGAAGTTGGCCAGCCCCACCCCCCAAGGCTATAGCCCACCCGTTTTTGTTGTCTTTTTCCGCTGGACGAACTTTGCGCCCCGGCCTTCGGGCGGTTATTTTTGGGCGCGGCTGTGCCTGCGGTCTATTTTTGGAACACGGAGGCCCCTCGCAAAGTCTCGCGCCATTCCGAGTCCGGCGGACGAAGTTGGCCAGCCCCTCCCCCCAAGGCTATAGCCCACCCGTTTTTGTTGCCTTTTTCCGCTGGATGAACTTGGCGCCCCGGCCTTCGGGCAGTTATTTTTGGGCCCGGCTGTGCCCGCGGCCTATTTTTGGCACACGGAGGCGCCTCGCAAAGTCTCGCGCCATTCCGAGTCCGGCGGACGAAGTTGGCCAGCCCCACCCCCCAAGGCTATAGCCCACCCGTTTTTGGGGCCGTCTCCGCTGGACGAACTTGGCGCCCCGGCCTTCGGGCGGGTATTTTTGGGCGCGGCTGTGCCCGCGGCCCATTTTTGGCTCACGGAGGCCCCTCGCAAAGTCTCGCGCCATTCCGAGTCCGGGGACGTAGTTGGGCATCCCCACCCCCCATGGCTATAGCCCACCCTTTTGTGTGGCCTTTTTCCGCTGGACGAACATGGCGCCCCGGCCTTCAGGCGGGTATTTTTGGGCGCGGCTGTGCCCGCGGCCTATTTTTGGCACACGGAGGTGCCTCGCAAAGTCTCGCGCCATTCCGAGTCCGGCGGACGAAGTTGGCCAGCCCCACCCCCCAAGGCTATAGCCCACCCGTTTTTGTGGCCTTTTTCCGCTGGACGAACTTGGCGACCCGGCCTTCGGGCGGTTATTTTTGTGCGCCGCTGTGCCCGCGGCCTATTTTTGGCACACGGAGGTGCCTCGCAAAGTCTCGCGCCATTCCGAGTCCGGCGGACGAAGTTGGCCAGCCCCACCCGCCAAGGCTATAGCCCACCCTTTTTTGTGGCCTTTTTCCGCTGGACGAACATGGCGCCCCGGCCTTCGGGCGGCTATTTTTGGGCGCGGCTGTGCCCGCGGCCTATTTTTGGCACACGGAGGTGCCTCGCAAAGTCTCGCGCCATTCCGAGTCCGGCGGACGAAGTTGGCCAGCCCCACCCCCCAAGGCTATAGCCCACCCGTTTTTATGGCCTTTTTCCGCTGGACGAACTTGGCGCCCCGGCCTTCGGGCGGGTATTTTTGGGCGCGGCTGTGGCCGTGGCCTATTTTTGGCACACGGAGGCGCCCCGCAAAGTCTCGCGCCATTCCGAGTCCGGCGGACGAAGTTGGCCAGCCCCACCCCCCAAGGCTATAGCCCACCCGTTTTTGTGGCCTTTTTCCGCTGGACGAACTTGGCGTCCCGGCCTTCGGGCGGGTATTTTTGGCCGCGGCTGTGGCCGCGGCCTATTTTTGGCACAGGGAGGCGCCTCGCAAAGTCTCGCACCATTCCGAGTCCGGCGGACGAAGTTGGCCAGCCCCACCCCCCAAGGCTATAGCCCACCCGTTTTTGTGGCCTTTTTCCGCTGGACGAACTTGGCGCCCCGGCCTTCGGGCGGGTATTTTTGGGCGCGGCTGTGGCCGCGGCCTATTTTTGGCACAGGGAGGCGCCTCGCAAAGTCTCGCGCCATTCCGAGTCCGGCGGACGAAGTTGGCCAGCCCCACCCCCCAAGGCTATAGCCCACCCGTTTTTATGGCCTTTTTCCGCTGGACGAACTTGGCTCCCAGCCTTCGGGGCGGGTATTTTTGGCGCGGCTATGCCCGTGGCTTATTTTGGAACACGGAGGCACCTCGCAAAGTCTCGCGCCATTCCAAGTCCTGCGGACGAGGTTGGCCAGCCCCACCCCCATGGCTATATCCCACCCGTTTTTGTGGCCTTTTTCCGCTGGGACGAACTTGGCGCCCGGCCTTCGGGTGGTTATTTTTGGGCGCGGCTGTGCCGCAGCCTATTTTTGGCACCACGGGGCCCCTCGCTAAGTCTCGCGCCATTCCAAGTCCGGCGGACGAGGTTGGCCAGTCCCACCCCCAAGGCTATAGCCCACCCGGTTTTATGGCCTTTTTCCGCTGGAGGAACTTGGCGAACCGGCCTTAGGGGGGGTAGTTTTGTGCGCCGCTGTGCCCGTGGCCTATATTTTGGCACACGGAGGCACCTCGCAAAGTCTCACGCCATTCCGATTCCGGCGGACGAAGTTGGCCAGCCCCACTCCCCAAGGCTATAGCCCACCCGTTTTTGTGGCCTTTTTCCGCTGGACGAACTTGGCGCCCCGGCCTTCGGCCGGGTATTTTTGGGCGCGGCTATGCCCGTGGCTTATTTTTGGAACACGGAGGCACCTCGCAAAGTCTCGCGCCATTCCGAGTCCTGCGGACGAAGTTGGCCAGCCCCACCCCCCATGGCTATAGCCCACCCGTTTTTGTGGCCTTTTTCCGCTGGACGAACTTGGCGTCCCGGCCTTCGGGCGGGTATTTTTGGGCGCGGCTGTGGCCGCGGCCTATTTTTGTCACACGGAGGCGCCTCGCAAAGTCTCGCGCCATTCCGAGTCCGGCGGACGAAGTTGGCCAGCCCCACCCCCCAAGGCTATAGCCCACCCTTTTTTGTGGCCTTTTTCCGCTGGACGAACATGGCGCCCCGGCCTTCGGGCGGCTATTTTTGGGCGCGGCTGTGCCCGCGGCCTATTTTTGGCACACGGAGGTGCCTCCCAAAGTCTCGCGCCATTCCGAGTCCGGCGGACGAAGTCGGCCAGCCCCACCCCCCAAGGCTATAGCCCACCCGTTTTTATGGCCTTTTTCCGCTGGACGAACTTGGCGCCCCGGCCTTCGGGCGGTTATTTTTGGGCGAGGCGGTGGCCTCGGGGGACTGTTGGCAACCGGAGGGCCCTCGCTAAGTCTCGCGCCATTCCAAGTCCGGCGGACGAGGTTGGCCAGTCCCACCCCCAAGGCTATAGCCCACCCGTTTTTATGGCCTTTTTCCGCTGGACGAACTTGGCGCCCCGGCCTTCGGGCGGTTATTTTTGTGCGCCGCTGTGGTCGCAGCCTATTTTTGGCACAGGGAGGCGCCTCGCAAAGTCTCGCGCCATTCCGATTCCGGCGGACGAAGTTGGCCAGCCCCACTCCCCAAGGCTATAGCCCACCCGTTTTTGTGGCCTTTTTCCGCTGGACGAACTTGGCGCCCCGGCCTTCGGGCGGGTATTTTTGGGCGCGGCTGTGGCCGCGGCCTATTTTTGTCACACGGAGGCGCCTCGCAAAGTCTCGCGCCATTCCGAGTCCGGCGGACGAAGTTGGCCAGCCCCACCCCCCAAGGCTATAGCCCACCCGTTTTTGTGGCCTTTTTCCGCTGGACGAACTTGGCGCCCCGGCCTTCGGGCGGGTATTTTTGGGCGCGGCTGTGCCCGTGGCCTATTTTTTGAACACGGAGGCACCTCGCAAAGTCTCGCGCCATTCCGAGTCCGGCGGACGAAGTTGGCCAGCCCCACCCCCCAAGGCTATAGCCCACCCGTTTTTGTGGCCTTTTTCCGCTGGACGAACTTGGCGTCCCGGCCTTCGGGCGGGTATTTTTGGGCGCGGCTGTGGCCGCGGCCTATTTTTGTCACACGGAGGCGCCTCGCAAAGTCTCGCGCCATTCCGAGTCCGGCGG
This sequence comes from Citrus cavaleriei, assembly GCA_030448935.1. NCBI lineage: Eukaryota > Viridiplantae > Streptophyta > Magnoliopsida > Sapindales > Rutaceae > Citrus > Citrus cavaleriei. The sequence continues at coordinate 11,756 of JAUJEM010000202.1, forward strand.
ACGAAGTTGGCCAGCCCCACTCCCCAAGGCTATAGCCCACCCGTTTTTGTGGCCTTTTTCCGCTGGACGAACTTGGCGCTCCGGCCTTCGGGCGGGTCTTTGTGGGCGCGGCGGTGGCCGCTGCCTATTTTTGGCACAGGGAGGTGCCTCGCAAAGTCTCGCGCCATTCCGATTCCGGCGGACGAAGTTGGCCAGCCCCACCCCCCAAGGCTATAGCCCACCCGTTTTTGTGGCCTTTTTCCGCTGGACGAACTTGGCGCCCCGGCCTTCGGGCGGGTATTTTTGGGCGCGGCTGTGCCCGTGGCCTATTTTTGGCACACGGAGGCCCCTCGCAAAGTCTCGCGCCATTCCAAGTCCGGCGGACGAGGTTGGCCAGTCCCACCCCCAAGGCTATAGCCCACCCGTTTTTATGGCCTTTTTCCGCTGGACGAACTTGGCGCCCCGGCCTTCGGGCGGTTATTTTTGTGCGCCGCTGTGTCCGCGGCCTATTTTTGGCACACGGAGGCCCCTCGCAAAGTCTCGTACCATTCCGAGTCCGGCGGACGAAGTTGGCCAGCCCCACCCCCCATGGCTATAGCCCACCCATTTTTGTGGCCTTTTTCTGCTGGACGAACTTGTAGCACGGGCCTTTGGGCGGTTATTTTTGTGCGCCGCTGTGCCCGCGGCCTATTTTTGGCACACGGAGGCCCTCGCAAAGTCTCGCACCATTACGAGTCCGGGGGACGAAGTTGGCCAGCCCCACCCCCCAAGGCTATAGCCCACCCGTTTTTCTTGCCTTTTTCCGCTGGACGAACTTGGCGCCCCGGCCTTCGGGCGGGTATTTTTGGGCGCGGCTGTGCCCGCGGCCTATTTTTGGCACACGGAGGCACCTCGCAAAGTCTCGCGCCATTCCGAGTCCGGCGGACGAAGTTGGCCAGCCCCACCCCCCAAGGCTATAGCCCACCCGTTTTTGTGGCCTTTTTCCGCTGGACGAACTTGGCGCCCCGGCCTTCGGCCGGGTATTTTTGGGCGCGGCTATGCCCGTGGCTTATTTTTGGAACACGGAGGCACCTCGCAAAGTCTCGCGCCATTCCGAGTCCTGCGGACGAAGTTGGCCAGCCCCACCCCCCATGGCTATAGCCCACCCGTTTTTGTGGCCTTTTTCCGCTGGACGAACTTGGCGCCCCGGCCTTCGGGCGGTTATTTTTGGGCGCGGCTGTGCCCGCGGCCTATTTTTGGCACACGGAGGCCCCTCGCTAAGTCTCGCGCCATTCCAAGTCCGGCGGACGAGGTTGGCCAGTCCCACCCCCAAGGCTATAGCCCACCCGTTTTTATGGCCTTTTTCCGCTGGACGAACTTGGCGCCCCGGCCTTCGGGCGGGTATTTTTGGACGCGGCTGTGGCCGTAGCCTATTTTTGGCACAGGGAGGTGCCTCGCAAAGTCTCGCGCCATTCCGATTCCGGCGGATGAAGTTGGCCAGCCCCACTCCCCAAGGCTATAGCCCACCCGTTTTTATGGCCTTTTTCCGCTGGACGAACTTGGCGCCCCGGCCTTCGGGCGGTTATTTTTGTGCGCCGCTGTGCCCGCGGCCTATTTTTGGCACACGGAGGCCCCTCGCAAAGTCTCGCACCATTCCGAGTCCGGCGGACGAAGTTGGCCAGCCCCACCCCCCAAGGCTATAGCCCACCCGTTTTTGTGGCCTTTTTCCGCTGGACGAACTTGTAGCACGGGCCTTTGGGCGGTTATTTTTGTGCGCCGCTGTGCCCGCGGCCTATTTTTGGCACACGGAGGCCCTCGCAAAGTCTCGCACCATTACGAGTCCGGGGGACGAAGTTGGCCACGAAGTTGGCCAGCCCCACCCCCCAAGGCTATAGCCCACCCGTTTTCCTTGCCTTTTTCAGCTGGACGAACTTGGCGCCCCGGCCTTCGGGCGGGTATTTTTGGGCGCAGCTGTGCCCGCGGCCTATTTTTGGCACACGGAGGCGCCTCGTAAAGTCTCGCGCCATTCCGAGTCCGGCGGACGAAGTTGGCCAGCCCCACCCCCCAAGGCTATAGCCCACCCGTTTTTGTTGCCTTTTTCCGCTGGACGAACTTGGCGCCCCGGCCTTCGGGCGGTTATTTTTGGGCGCGGCTGTGTCCGTGACCTATTTTTGGCACACGGAGGCCCCTTACAAAGTCTCGCGCGATTCCGAGTCCGGCGGACAAAGTTGGCCAGCCCCACCCCCCAAGGCTATAGCCCACCCGTTTTTGTGGCCTTTTTCCGCTGGACGAACTTGGCGCCCCGGCCTTCGGGCGGGTATTTTTGGGCGCGGCTGTGCCCGCGGCCTATTTTTGGCACACGGAGGCCCCTCGCAACGTCTCGCACCATTCCGAGTCCGGCGGACGAAGTTTGCCAACCCCAACCCCCAAGGCTATAGCCCACCCGTCTTTGTGGCCTTTTTCCGCTGGACGAACGTGGCGCCCGGGCCTTCGGGCTGTTATTTTTGGGCGCGGCTGTGCCCACGGCCTATTTTTGGCAAACGGAGGCCCCTCGCAAAGTCTCGCGCCATTCCCAGTCCGGCGGACGAAGTTGGCCAGCCCCACCCCCCAAGGCTATAGCCCACCCGTTTTTGTTGTCTTTTTCCGCTGGACGAACTTTGCGCCCCGGCCTTCGGGCGGTTATTTTTGGGCGCGGCTGTGCCTGCACCCTAATTTTGGCACACGGAGGCCCCTCGCAAAGTCTCCCGCCATTCCGAGTCCGGCGGACGAAGTTGGGCAGCCCCACCCCCCAAGCCTATATAGCCCACCCGTTTTTGTGGCCTTTTTCCGCTGGACGAACTTGGCGCCCCGGCCTTCGGGCGGGTATTTTTGGGCGCAGCTGTGCCCGCGGCCTATTTTTGGCACACGGAGGCGCCTCGCAAAGTCTCTCGCTATTCTGAGTCCGGCGGACGAAGTTGGCCAGCCCCACCCCCCACGCCTATAGCCCCACCAGTGATTTGTCCTTTTTCCGCTGGACGAACTTGGCGCTCCGGCCTTCGGGCGGGTATTTTTGGGCGCGGCTGTGGCCGTAGCCTATTTTTGGCACAGGGAGGCGCCTCGCAAAGTCTCGCGCCATTCCGATTCCGGCGGATGAAGTTGGCCAGCCCCACCCCCCAAGGCTATAGCCCACCCGTTTTTGTGGCCTTTTTCCGCTGGACGAACTTGGCGCCCCGGCCTTCGGGCGGTTATTTTTGTGCGCGGCTGTGCCCGTGGCCTATTTTTGGCACACGGAGGCCCCTCGCAAAGTCTCGCGCCATTCCGAGTCCGGCGGACGAAGTTGGCCAGCCCCACCCCCCAAGGCTATAGCCCACCCGTTTTTGTGGCCTTTTTCCGCTGGACGAACTTGGCGAACCGGCCTTTGGGCGGTAATTTTTGTGCGCGGCTGTGCCTGCAGCCTATTTTTGGCACACGGAGGCCCTTCGCAAAGTCTCGCACCATTCCGAGTCCGGGGACGAAGTTGGGCAGCCCCAGCCCCCGAGGCTATAGCCCACCCGTTTTGTGGCCTTTTTCCGCTGGACGAACTTGGCGCCCGGCCTTCGGGCGGGTATTTTTGGGCGCGGCTGTGCCCATGGCCTATTTTTGGCACACGGAGGCGCCTCGTAAAGTCTCGCGCCATTCCGAGTCCGGCGGACGAAGTTGGCCAGCCCCACCCCCCAAGGCTATAGCCCACCCGTTTTTGTGGTCTTTTTCCGCTGGACGAACTTGCCGCCCCGGCCTTCGGGCGGGTATTTTCGGGCGCGGCTGTGTCCGCGGCCTTTTTTTGGCACACGGAGGTGCCTCACAAAGTCTCGCGCCATTCCGAGCCCGGCGGACGAAGTTGGCCAGCCCCACCCCCCAAGGCTATAGCCCACCCGTTTTTGTGGTCTTTTTCCGCTGGACGAACTTGCCGCCCCGGCCTTTGGGCGGGTATTTTTGGGCGCGGCTGTGCCCGCGGCCTATTTTTGGCACACGGAGGTGCCTCGCAAAGTCTCGCGCCATTCCGAGTCCGGCGGACGAAGTTGGCCAGCCCCACCCCCCAAGGCTATAGCCCACCCGTTTTTGTGGCCTTTTTCCGCTGGACGAACTTGGCGCCCCGACCTTCGGGCGGGTATTTTAGGGCGCGGCTGTGTCCTCGGCCTATTTTTGGCACACGGAGGCGCCTCGCAAAGTCTCGCGCCATTCCGAGTCCGGCGGACGAAGTTGGCCAGCCCCACCCCCCAAGGCTATAGCCCACCCGTTTTTGTGGCCTTTTTCCGCTGGACGAACTTGGCGCCCCGGCCTTCGGGCGTGTATTTTTGGGCGCGGCTGTGGCCGCGGCCTATTTTTGGCACAGGGAGGCGCCTCGCAAAGTCTCGCGCCATTCCGAGTCCGGCGGACGAAGTGGGCCAGCCCCACCCCCCAAGGCTATAGCCCACCCGTTTTGGTGGCCTTTTTCCGCTGGACGAACATGGCGCCCCGGCCTTCGGGCGGGTATTTTTGGGCGCGGCTGTGCCCGCAGCCTATTTTTGGCACACGGAGGCGCCTCGCAAAGTCTCGCGCCATTCCGAGTCCGGCGGACGAAGTTGGCCAGCCCCACCCCCCAAGGCTATAGCCCACCCGTTTTTGAGGCCTTTTTCCGCTGGACGAACTTGGCGCCCCGGCCTTCGGGCCGGTATTTTTGGGCGCGGCTGTGCCCGCGGCCTACTTTTCGCACACGGAGGTGCCTCGCAAAGTCTCGCGCCATTCCGAGTCCGGCGGACGAAGTTGGCCAGCCCCACCCCCCAAGGCTATAGCCCACCCGTTTTTGTTGCCTTTTTCCGCTGGACGAACTTCGCGCCCCGGCCTTCGGGCGGTTATTTTTGGGCGCGGCTGTGTCCGTGACCTATTTTTGGCACACGGAGGCCCCTTGCAATGTCTCGCGCGATTCCGAGTCCGGCGGACGAAGTTGGCCAGCCCCACCCCCCAAGGCTATAGCCCACCCGTTTTTGTGGCCTTTTTCCGCTGGACGAACTTGGCGCCCCGGCCTTCGGGCGGGTATTTTTGGGCGCGGCTGTGCCCGCGGCCTATTTTTGGCACACGGAGGCCCCTCGTAAAGTCTCGCACCATTCCGAGTCCGGCGGACGAAGTTGGCCAACCCCAACCCCCAAGGCTATAGCCCACCCGTCTTTGTGGCCTTTTTCCGCTGGACGAACGTGGCGCCCGGGCCATCGGGCGGTTATTTTTGGGCGCGGCTGTGCCCACGGCCTATTTTTGGCAAACGGAGGCCCCTCGCAAAGTCTCGCGCCATTCCCAGTCCGGCGGACGAAGTTGGCCAGCCCCACCCCCCAAGGCTATAGCCCACCCGTTTTTGTTGCCTTTTTCCGCTGGACGAACTTCGCGCCCCGGCCTTCGGGCGGTTATTTTTGGGCGCGGCTGTGCCTGCGGTCTATTTTTGGAACACGGAGGCCCCTCGCAAAGTCTCGCGCCATTCCGAGTCCGGCGAACGAAGTTGGCCAGCCCCACCCCCCAAGGCTATAGCCCACCCGTTTTTGTTGCCTTTTTCCGCTGGATGAACTTGGCGCCCCGGCCTTCGGGGGGTTATTTTTAGGCGCGGCTGTGCCCGCAGCCTATTTTTGGATTACGGAGACCCCTCGCAAAGTCTCGCGCCATCCCAAGTCCGGCGGACGAAGTTGGCCAGCCCCAGCCCCCAAGGCTATGGCCCACCCGTTTTTGTGGCCTTTTTCCGCTGGACGAACTTGGTGCCCCGGCCTTCGGGCGGTTATTTTTGGGCGCGGCTGTGGCCGCGGCCTATTTTTGGCACACGGAGGCCCCTCGCATAGTCTCGCGCCATTCCGAGTCCGGCGGACGAAGTTGGCCAGCCCCACCCCCCAAGGCTATAGCCCACCCGTTTTTGTGGCCTTTTTCCGCTGGACGAACTTGGCGCCCCGGCCTTCGGGCGGGTATTTTAGGGCGCGGCTGTGTCCTCGGCATATTTTTGGCACACGGAGGCGCCTCGCAAAGTCTCGCGCCATTCCGAGTCCGGCGGACGAAGTTGGCCAGCCCCACCCCCCAAGGCTATAGCCCACCCGTTTTTGTGGCCTTTTTCCGGTGGACGAACTTGGCGCCCCGGCCTTCGGGCGGGTATTTTTGGACGCGGCTGTGCCCGCGGCCTATTTTTGGAACACGGAGGCCCCTCGCAAAGTCTCGCGCCATTCCGAGTCCGGCGGACGAAGTTGGCCAGCCCCACCCCCCAAGGCTATAGCCCACCCGTTTTTGTGGCCTTTTTCCGCTGGACGAACTTGGCGCCCCAGCCTTCGGGCCGGTATTTTTGGGCGTGGCTGTGCCGCGGCCTACTTTTTTCGCACACGGAGGTGCCTCACAAAGTCTCGCGCCATTCCGAGTCCGGCGGACGAAGTTGGCCAGCCCCACCCCCCAAGGCTATAGCCCACCCGTTTTTGTGGCCTTTTTCCGCTGGACGAACTTGGCGCCCCGGCCTTCGGGCGGGTAGTTTTGGGCGCGCCTGTCCCCGCGGCCTATTTTTGGCACACGGAGGCACCTCGCAAAGTCTCGCGCCATTCCGAGTCCGGCGGACGAAGTGGGCCAGCCCCACCCCCCAAGGCTATAGCCCACCCGTTTTTGTGGCCTTTTTCCGCTGGACGAACTTGGCGCCCCGGCCTTCGGGCGGGTATTTTTGGGCGCGGCTGTGCCCGCGGCCTATTTTTGGCACACGGAGGCGCCTCACAATGTCTCGCGCCATTCCGAGTCCGGCGGACGAAGTTGGCCAGCCCCACCCCCCAAGGCTATAGCCCACCCGTTTTTGTGGCCTTTTTCCGCTGGACGAACTTGGCGCCCCAGCCTTCGGGCCGGTATTTTTGGGCGCGGCTGTGTCCGCGGCCTATTTTTGGCACACGGAGGTGCCTCGTAAAGTCTCGCGCCATTCCGTGTCCGGCGGACGAAGTTGGCCAGCCCCACCCCCCAAGGCTATAGCCCACCCGTTTTTGTGGCCTTTTTCCGCTGGACGAACTTGGCGCCCCGGCCTTCGGGCGGGTAGTTTTGGGCGCGCCTGTGCCATGCCTATTTTTGGCACACGGAGGCGCCTCACAATGTCTCGCGCCATTCCGAGTCCGGCGGACGAAGTTGGCCAGCCCCACCCCCCAAGGCTACAGCCCACCCGTTTTTGTGGCCTTTTTCCGCTGGACGAACTTGGCGCCCCGGCCTTCGGGCGGGTAGTTTTGGGCGCGCCTGTCCCCGCGGCCTATTTTTGGCACACGGAGGCACCTCGCAAAGTCTCGCGCCATTCCGAGTCCGGCGGACGAAGTGGGCCAGCCCCACCCCCCAAGGCTATAGCCCACCCGTTTTTGTGGCCTTTTTCCGCTGGACGAACTTGGCGCCCCGGCCTTCGGGCGGGTATTTTTGGGCGCGGCTGTGTCCGCGGCCTATTTTTGGCACATGGAGGCCCCTCACAATGTCTCGCGCCATTCCGAGTCCGGCGGACGAAGTAGGCCAGCCCCACCCCCCAAGGCTATAGCCCACCCGTTTTTGTGGCCTTTTTCCGCTGGACGAACTTGGCGCCCCAGCCTTCGGGCCGGTATTTTTGGGCGCGGCTGTGTCCGCGGCCTATTTTTGGCACACGGAGGTGCCTCGTAAAGTCTCGCGCCATTCCGTGTCCGGCGGACGAAGTTGGCCAGCCCCACCCCCCAAGGCTATAGCCCACCCGTTTTTGTGGCCTTTTTCCGCTGGACGAACTTGGCGCCCCAGCCTTCGGGCCGGTATTTTTGGGCGCGGCTGTGCCCGCGGCCTACTTTTCGCACACGGAGGTGCCTCGCAAAGTCTCGCGCCATTCCGAGTCCGGCGGACGAAGTTGGCCAGCCCCACCCCCCAAGGCTATAGCCCACCCGTTTTTGTGGCCTTTTTCCGCTGGACGAACTTGGCGCCCCGGCCTTCGGGCGGGTAGTTTTGGGCGCGCCTGTCCCCGCGGCCTATTTTTGGCACACGGAGGCACCTCGCAAAGTCTCGCGCCATTCCGAGTCCGGCGGACGAAGTGGGCCAGCCCCACCCCCCAAGGCTATAGCCCACCCGTTTTTGTGGCCTTTTTCCGCTGGACGCACTTGGCGCCCCGGCCTTCGGGCGGGTATTTTTGGACGCGGCTGTGCCCGCGGCCTATTTTTGGCACACGGAGGCCCCTCGCAAAGTCTCGCGCCATTCCGAGTCCGGCGGACGAAGTTGGCCAGCCCCACCCCCCAAGGCTATAGCCCACCCGTTTTTGTGGCCTTTTTCCGCCGGACGAACTTGGCGCCCCAGCCTTCGGGCCGGTATTTTTGGGCGCGGCTGTGTCCGCGGCCTATTTTTGGCACACGGAGGTGCCTCGTAAAGTCTCGCGCCATTCCGTGTCCGGCGGACGAAGTTGGCCAGCCCCACCCCCCAAGGCTATAGCCCACCCGTTTTTGTGGCCTTTTTCCGCTGGACGAACTTGGCGCCCCAGCCTTCGGGCCGGTATTTTTGGGCGCGGTTGTGCCCGCGGCCTACTTTTCGCACACGGAGGTGCCTCGCAAAGTCTCGCGCCATTCCGAGTCCGGCGGACGAAGTTGGCCAGCCCCACCCCCCAAGGCTATAGCCCACCCGTTTTTGTGGCCTTTTTCCGCTGGACGAACTTGGCGCCCCGGCCTTCGGGCGGGTAGTTTTGGGCGCGCCTGTCCCCGCGGCCTATTTTTGGCACACGGAGGCACCTCGCAAAGTCTCGCGCCATTCCGAGTCCGGCGGACGAAGTGGGCCAGCCCCACCCCCCAAGGCTATAGCCCACCCGTTTTTGTGGCCTTTTTCCGCTGGACGAACTTGGCGCCCCGGCCTTCGGGCGGGTATTTTTGGGCGCGGCTGTGCCCGCGGCCTATTTTTGGCACACGGAGGCGCCTCACAATGTCTCGCGCCATTCCGAGTCCGGCGGACGAAGTCGGCCAGCCCCACCCCCCAAGGCTACAGCCCACCCGTTTTTGTGGCCTTTTTCCGCTGGACGAACTTGGCGCCCCGCCCTTCGGGCCGGTATTTTTGGGCGCGGCTGTGCCCGCAGCCTATTTTTGGCACACAGAGGTGCCTCGCAAAGTCTCGCGCCATTCCATGTCCGGCGGACGAAGTTGGCCAGCCCCACCCCCCAAGGCTATAGCCCACCCGTTTTTGTGGCCTTTTTCCGCTGGACGAACTTGGCGCCCCGGCCTTCGGGCCGGTATTTTTGGGCGCGGCTGTGTCCGCGGCCTATTTTTGGCACACGGAGGTGCCTCGTAAAGTCTCGCGCCATTCCGTGTCCGGCGGACGAAGTTGGCCAGCCCCACCCCCCAAGGCTATAGGCCACCCGTTTTTGTGGCCTTTTTCCGCTGGACGAACTTGGCGCCCCGGCCTTCGGGCGGGTATTTTTGGGCGCGGCTGTGCCCGCGGCCTATTTTTGGCACACGGAGGCGCCTCGCAAAGTCTTGCGTCATTCCGAGTCCGGCAGACGAAGTTGGCCAGCCCCACCCCCCAAGGCTATAGCCCACCCGTTTTTGTGGCCTTTTTCCGGTGGACGAACTTGGCGCCCCGGCCTTCGGGCGGGTATTTTTGGGCGCGGCTGTGCCCGCGGCCTATTTTTGGCACACGGAGGCCCCTCGCAAAGTCTCGCGCCATTCCGAGTCTGGCGGACGAAGTTGGCCAGCCCCACCCCCCAAGGCTATAGCCCACCCGTTTTTGAGGCCTTTTTCCGCTGGACGAACTTGGCGGCCCAGCCTTCGGGCCGGTATTTTTGGGCGCGGCTGTGTCTGCGGCCTATTTTTGGCACACGGAGGTGCCTCGTAAAGTCTCGTGCCATTCCGTGTCCGGCGGACGAAGTTGGCCAGCCCCACCCCCCAAGGCTATAGGCCACCCGTTTTTGTGGCCTTTTTCCGCTGGACGAACTTGGCGCCCCGGCCATCGGGCGGGTATTTTTGGGCGCGGCTGTGCCCGCGGCCTATTTTTGGCACACGGAGGCGCCTCGCAAAGTCTCGCGCCATTCCGAGTCCGGCAGACGAAGTTGGCCAGCCCCACCCCCCAAGGCTATAGCCCACCCATTTTTGTGGCCTTTTTCCGGTGGACGAACTTGGCGCCCCAGCCTTCGGGCGGGTATTTTTGGGCGTGGCTGTGCCCGCGGCCAATTTTTGGCACACGGAGGCACCTCGCAATGTCTCGCGCCATTCCGAGTCCGGCGGACGAAGTTGGCCAGCCCCACCCCCCAAGGCTATAGCCCACCCGATTTTGTGGCCTTTTTCCGCCGGACGAACTTGGCGCCCCGCCCTTCGGGCCGGTATTTATGGGCGCGGCTGTGTCCGCGGCCTATTTTTGGCACACGGAGGTGCCTCGTAAAGTCTCGCGCCATTCCGAGTCCGGCGGACGAAGTTGGCCAGCCCCACCCCCCAAGGCTATAGCCCACCCGGTTTTGTGGCCTTTTTCCGCTGGACGAACTTGGCGCCGCGGCCTTCGGGCGGGTATTCTTGGGCGCGGCTGTGCCCGCGGCCTATTTTTGGCACACGGAGGCGCCTCGCAAAGTCTCGCACCATTCCGAGTCCGGCGGACGAAGTTGGCCAGCCCCACCACCCAAGGCTATAGCCCACCCGTTTTTATGGCCTTTTTCCGCTGGACGAACTTGCCGCCCCGGCCTTCGGGCGGGTATTTTTGGGCGCGGCCCTGCCCGCGGCCTATTTTTGGCACACGTAGGCGCCTCGCAAAGTCTCGCGCCATTCCGAGTCCGGCGGACGAAGTTAGCCAGCCCTACCCCCCAAGGCTATAGCCCACCCGTTTTTGTGGCCATTTTCCGCTGGACGAACGTGGCGTCCCGGCCTTCGGGCGGGTATTTTTGGGCGCGCCTGTCCCCGCGTCGTATTTTTGGCACACGGAGGCACCTCGCAAAGTCTTGCGCCATTCCGAGTCCGGCGTACGAAGTTGGCCAGCCCCACCCCCCAAGGCTATAGACCACCCGTTTTTGTGGCCTTTTTCCGGTGGACGAACTTGGTGCCCCGGCCTTCGGGAGGGTATTTTTGGGCGCGGCTGTGCCCGCGGCCTATTTTTGGCACACGGAGGCCCCTCGCAAAGTCTCGCGCCATGCCGAGTCCGGCGGACGAAGTTGGCCAGCCCCACCCCCCAAGGCTATAGGCCACCCGTTTTTGTGGCCTTTTTCCGCTGGACGAACTTGGCGCCCCGGCCTTCCGGCGGGTATTTTTGGGCGCGGCTGTGTCCGCGGCCTATTTTTGGCACACGGAGGTGCCTCGCAAAGTCTCGCGCCATTCCGAGTCCGGCAGACGAAGTTGGCCAGCCCCACCCCCCAAGGCTATAGCCCACCCGTTTTTGTGGCCTTTTTCCGGTGGACGAACTTGGCGCCCCAGCCTTCGGGCGGGTATTTTTGGGCGCGGCTGTGCCCGCGGCCAATTTTTGGCACACGGAGGCACCTCGCAATGTCTCGCGCCATTCCGAGTCCGGCGGACGAAGTTGGCCAGCCCCACCCCCCAAGGCTATAGCCCACCCGTTTTTGTGGCCTTTTTCCGCTGGACGAACTTGGCGCCCCGCCCTTCGGGCCGGTATTTATGGGCGCGGCTGTGTCCGCGGCCTATTTTTGGCACACGGAGGTGCCTCGTAAAGTCTCGCGCCATTCCGAGTCCGGCGGACGAAGTTGGCCAGCCCCACCCCCCAAGGCTATAGCCCACCCGGTTTTGTGGCCTTTTTCCGCTGGACGAACTTGGTGCCGCGGCCTTCCGGCGGGTATTCTTGGGCGCGGCTGTGCCCGCGGCCTATTTTTGGCACACGGAGGTGCCTCGTAAAGTCTCGCACCATTCCGAGTCCGGCGGACGAAGTTGGCCAGCCCCACCACCCAAGGCTATAGCCCACCCGTTTTTATGGCCTTTTTCCGCTGGACGAACTTGCCGCCCCGGCCTTCGGGCGGGTATTTTTGGGCGCGGCCCTGCCCGCGGCCTATTTTTGGCACACGTAGGCGCCTCGCAAAGTCTCGCGCCATTCCGAGTCCGGCGGACGAATTTGGCCAGCCCCACCCCCCAAGGCTATAGCCCACCCGTTTTTGTGGCCATTTTCCGCTGGACGAACGTGGCGCCCCGGCCTTCGGGCGGGTATTTTTGGGCGCGCCTGTCCCCGCGTCGTATTTTTGGCGCACGGAGGCACCTTGCAAAGTCTCGCGCCATTCCGAGTCCGGCGTACGAAGTTGGCCAGCCCCACCCCCCAAGGCTATAGACCACCCGTTTTTGTGGCCTTTTTCCGGTGGACGAACTTGGTGCCCCGGCCTTCGGGAGGGTATTTTTGGGCGCGGCTGTGCCCGCGGCCTATTTTTGGCACACGGAGGCCCCTCGCAAAGTCTCGCGCCATTCCGAGTCCGGCGGACGAAGTTGGCCAGCCCCACCCCCCAAGGCTATAGCCCACCCGTTTTTGTGGCCTTTTTCCGCTGGACGAACTTGGCGCCCCAGCCTTCGGGGGCAGTATTTTTGGCGCGGCTGTGCCTGTAGCTTTTTTTGGCACACGGAGACGCCTCGCAAATTCTCGCGCCATTCCGAGTCCGGCAGACGAAGTAGGCCAGCCCCACCCCCCAAGGCTATAGCCCACCCGTTTTTGTGGCCTTTTACCGCCGGACGAACTTGGCGCCCCGGCCTTCGGGCGGGTATTTTTGGGAGCGCCTGTGCCCGTGGCCTATTTTTGGCACACGGAGGCACCTCGCAAAGTCTCGCGCCATTCAGAGCTCGGCGGACGAAGTTGGCCAGCCCCACCCCCCGAGGCTATAGCCCACCCGTTTTTGTAGCATTTTACCGCTGGACGAACTTGGCGCCCTGGCCTTCGGGCGGGTATTTTTGGGCGCGGCTGTGTCCGCGGCCTATTTTTGGCACACGGAGGCACCTCACAATGTCTCGCGCCATTCCGAGTCCGGCGGACGAAGTTGGCCAGCCGCACCCCCCAAGGCTACAGCCCACCCGTTTTTGTGGCCTTTTTCCGCTGGACGAACTTGGCGCCCCGGCCTTCGGGCGGGTATTTTTGGACGCGGCTGTGCCCGCGGCCTATTTTTGGCACACGGAGGCGCCTCACAATGTCTCGCGCCATTCCGAGTCCGGCGGACGAAGTCGGCCAGCCCCACCCCCCAAGGCTACAGCCCACCCGTTTTTGTGGCCTTTTTCCGCTGGACGAACTTGGCGCCCCGCCCTTCGGGCCGGTATTTTTGGGCGCGGCTGTGCCCGCAGCCTATTTTTGGCACACAGAGGTGCCTCGCAAAGTCTCGCGCCATTCAATGTCCGGCGGACGAAGTTGGCCAGCCCCACCCCCCAAGGCTATAGGCCACCCGTTTTTGTGGCCTTTTTCCGCTGGACGAACTTGGCGCCCCGGCCTTCGGGCCGGTATTTTTGGGCGCGGCTGTGTCCGCGGCCAAGTTATGGAACACGGAGGTGCCTCGTAAAGTCTCGCGCCATTCCGTGTCCGGCGGACGAAGTTGGCCAGCCCCACCCCCCAAGGCTATAGGCCACCCGTTTTTGTGGCCTTTTTCCGCTGGACGAACTTGGCGCCCCGGCCTTCGGGCGGGTATTTTTGGGCGTGGCTGTGCCCACGGCCTATTTTTGGCACACGGAGGCGCCTCGCAAAGTCTCGCGCCATTCCGAGTCCGGCAGACGAAGTTGGCCAGCCCCACCCCCCAATGCTATAGCCCACCCGTTTTTGTGGCCTTTTTCCGGTGGACGAACTTGGCGCCCCGGCCTTCGGGCGGGTATTTTTGGGCGCGGCTGTGCCCGCGGCCTATTTTTGGCACACGGAGGCCCCTCGCAAAGTCTCGCGCCAGTCCGAGTCCGGCGGACGAAGTTGGCCAGCCCCACCCCCCAAGGCTATAGCCCACCCGTTTTTGTGGCCTTTTTCCGCTGGACGAACTTGGCGCCCCAGCCTTCGGGCCGGTATTTTTGGGTGCGGCTGTGTCCGCGGCCTGGCCCCAGCACACGGAGGTGCCTCGTAAAGTCTCGCGCCATTCCGTGTCCGGCGGACGAAGTTGGCCAGCCCCACCCCCCAAGGCTATAGGCCACCCGTTTTTGTGGCCTTTTTCCGCTGGACGAACTTGGCGCCCCGGCCTTCGGGCGGGTATTTTTGGGCGCGGCTGTGCCCGCGGCCTATTTTTGGCACACGGAGGCGCCTCGTAAAGTCTCGCGCCATTCCGAGTCCGGCAGACGAAGTTGGCCAGCCCCACCCCCCAAGGCTATAGCCCACCCGTTTTTGTGGCCTTTTTCCGGTGGACGAACTTGGCGCCCCGGCCTTCGGGCGGGTAATTTTGGGCGCGGCTGTGCCCGCGGCCTATTTTTGGCACACGGAGGCACCTCGCAAAGTCTCGCGCCATTCCGAGTCCGGCGGACGAAGTTGGCCAGCCCCACCCCCCAAGGCTATAGCCCACCCGTTTTTGTGGCCTTTTTCCGCTGGACGAACTTGGCGCCCCGCCCTTCGGGCCGGTATTTTTGGGGGCGGCTGTGTCCGCGGCCTATTTTTGGCACACGGAGGTGCCTCGTAAAGTCTCGCGCCATTCCGAGTCCGGCGGACGAAGTTGGCCAGCCCCACCCCCCAAGGCTATAGCCCACCCGGTTTTGTGGCCTTTTTCCGCTGGACGAACTTGGCGCCCCGCCCTTCGGGCCGGTATTTTTGGGCGCGGCTGTGTCCGCGGCCTATTTTTGGCACACGGAGGTGCCTCGTAAAGTCTCGCGCCATTCCGTGTCCGGCGGACGAAGTTGGCCAGCCCCACCCCCCAAGGCTATAGGCCACCCGTTTTTGTGGCCTTTTTCCGCTGGACGAACTTGGCGCCCCGGCCTTCGGGCGGGTATTTTTGGGCGCGGCTGTGCCCGCGGCCTATTTTTGGCACACGGAGGCGCCTCGCAAAGTCTCGCGCCATTCCGAGTCCGGCAGACGAAGTTGGCCAGCCCCACCCCCCAAGGCTATAGCCCACCCGTTTTTGTGGCCTTTTTCCGGTGGACGAACTTGGCGCCCCGGCCTTCGGGCGGGTGTTTTTGGGCGCGGCTGTGCCCGCGGCCTATTTTTGGCACACGGAGGCCCCTCGCAAAGTCTCGCGCCAGTCCGAGTCCGGCGGACGAAGTTGGCCAGCCCCACCCCCCAAGGCTATAGCCCACCCGTTTTTGTGGCCTTTTTCCGCTGGACGAACTTGGCGCCCCGGCCTTCGGGCGGGTATTTTTGGGCGCGGCTGTGTCCGCGGCCTATTTTTGGCACACGGAGGTGCCTCGTAAAGTCTCGCGCCATTCCGTGTCCGGCGGACGAAGTTGGCCAGCCCCACCCCCCAAGGCTATAGGCCACCCGTTTTTGTGGCCTTTTTCCGCTGGACGAACTTGGCGCCCCGGCCTTCGGGCGGGTATTTTTGGGCGCGGCTGTGCCCGCGGCCTATTTTTAGCACACGGAGGCGCCTCGCAAAGTCTCGCACCATTCCGAGTCCGGCAGACGAAGTTGGCCAGCCCCACCCCCCAAGGCTATAGCCCACCCGTTTTTGTGGCCTTTTTCCGGTGGACGAACTTTGCGCCCCGGCCTTCGGGCGGGTATTTTTGGGCGCGGCTGTGCCCGCGGCCTATTTTTGGCACACGGAGGCACCTCGCAAAGTCTCGCGCCATTCCGAGTCCGGCGGACGAAGTTGGCCAGCCCCACCCCCCAAGGCTATAGCCCACCCGTTTTTGTGGCCTTTTTCCGCTGGACGAACTTGGCGCCCCGCCCTTCGGGCCGGTATTTTTGGGGGCGGCTGTGTCCGCGGCCTATTTTTGGCACACGGAGGAGCCTCGTAAAGTCTCGCGCCATTCCGAGTCCGGCGGACGAAGTTGGCCAGCCCCACCCCCCAAGGCTGTAGCCCACCCGGTTTTGTGGCCTTTTTCCGCTGGACGAACTTGGCGCCGCGGCCTTCGGGCGGGTATTCTTGGGCGCGGCTGTGCCCGCGGCCTATTTTTGGCACACGGAGGTGCCTCGCAAAGTCTCGCACCATTCCGAGTCCGGCGGACGAAGTTGGCCAGCCCCACCACCCAAGGCTATAGCCCACCCGTTTTTATGGCCTTTTTCCGCTGGACGAACTTGCCGCCCCGGCCTTGGGGCGGGTATTTTTGAGCACGGCCCTGCCCGCGGCCTATTTTTGGCACACGTAGGCGCCTCACAAAGTCTCACGCCATTCCGAGTCCGGCGGACGAAGTTGGCCAGCCCCACCCCCCAAGGCTATAGCCCACCCGTTTTTGTGGCCATTTTCCGCTGGACGAACGTGGCGCCCCGGCCTTCGGGCGGGTATTTTTGGGCGCGCCTGTCCCCGCGGCGTATTTTTGGCACACGGAGGCACCTCGCAAAGTCTCGCGCCATTCCGAGTCCGGCGTACGAAGTTGGCCAGCCCCACCCCCCAAGGCTATAGCCCACCCGTTTTTGTGGCCTTTTTCCGGTGGACGAACTTGGTGCCCCGGCCTTCGGGAGGGTATTTTTGGGCGCGGCTGTGCCCGCGGCCTATTTTTGGCACACGGAGGCCCCTCGCAAAGTCTCGCTCCATTCCGAGTCCGGCGGACGAAGTTGGCCAGCCCCACCCCCCAAGGCTATAGCCCACCCGTTTTTGTGGCCTTTTTCCGCTGGACGAACTTGGCGCCCCAGCCTTCGGGCCGGTATTTTTGGGCGCGGCTGTGCCCGCGGCCTACTTTTCGCACACGGAGGTGCCTCGCAAAGTCTCGCGCCATTCCGAGTCCGGCGGACGAAGTTGGCCAGCCCCACCCCCCAAGGCTATAGCCCACCCGTTTTTGTGGCCTTTTTCCGCTGGACGAACTTGGCGCCCCGGCCTTCGGGCGGGTAGTTTTGGGCGCGCCTGCCCCGTGGCCTATTTTTGGCACACAGAGGCACCTCGCAAAGTCTCACGCCATTCCGAGTCCGGCGGACGAAGTGGGCCAGCCCCACCCCCCAAGGCTATAGCCCACCCGTTTTTGTGGCCTTTTTCCGCTGGACGAACTTGGCGCCCCGGCCTTCGGGCGGGTATTTTTGGGCGCGGCTGTGCCCGCGGCCTACTTTTCGCACACGGAGGTGCCTCGCAAAGTCTCGCGCCATTCCGAGTCCGGCGGACGAAGTTGCCCAGCCCCACCCCCCAAGGCTATAGCCCACCCGTTTTTGTGGCCTTTTTCCGCTGGACGAACTTGGCGCCCCGGCCTTCGGGCGGGTAGTTTTGGGCGCGCCTGCCCCGCGGCCTATTTTTGGCACACGGAGGCACCTCGCAAAGTCTCACGCCATTCCGAGTCCGGCGGACGAAGTGGGCCAGCCCCACCCCCCAAGGCTATAGCCCACCCGTTTTTGTGGCCTTTTTCCGCTGGACGAACTTGGCGCCCCGGCCTTCGGGCGGGTAGTTTTGGGCGCGCCTGCCCCGCGGCCTATTTTTGGCACACGGAGGCGCCTCACAATGTCTCGCGCCATTCCATGTCCGGCGGACGAAGTTGGCCAGCCCCACCCCCCAAGGCTATAGCCCACCCGTTTTTGTGGCCTTTTTCCGCTGGACGAACTTGGCGCCCCGGCCTTCGGGCGGGTATTTTTGGGCGCGGCTGTGCCCGCGGCCTACTTTTCGCACACGGAGGTGCCTCGCAAAGTCTCGCGCCATTCCGAGTCCGGCGGACGAAGTTGCCCAGCCCCACCCCCCAAGGCTATAGCCCACCCGTTTTTGTGGCCTTTTTCCGCTGGACGAACTTGGCGCCCCGGCCTTCGGGCGGGTAGTTTTGGGCGCGCCTGCCCCGCGGCCTATTTTTGGCACACGGAGGCACCTCGCAAAGTCTCACGCCATTCCGAGTCCGGCGGACGAAGTGGGCCAGCCCCACCCCCCAAGGCTATAGCCCACCCGTTTTTGTGGCCTTTTTCCGCTGGACGAACTTGGCGCCCCGGCCTTCGGGCGGGTAGTTTTGGGCGCGCCTGCCCCGCGGCCTATTTTTGGCACACGGAGGCGCCTCACAATGTCTCGCGCCATTCCATGTCCGGCGGACGAAGTTGGCCAGCCCCACCCCCCAAGGCTATAGGCCACCCGTTTTTGTGGCCTTTTTCCGCTGGACGAACTTGGCGCCCCGGCCTTCGGGAGGGTATTTTTTGGCACGGCTGTGCGCGCGGCCTATTTTTGGCACACGGAGGTGCCTCGAAAAAGTCTCGCGCCATTCCGAGTCCGGCGGACGAAGTTGGCCAGCCCCACCTCCCAAGGCTATAGCCCACCCGTTTTTGTGGCCTTTTTCCGCTGGACGAACTTGAGGCCCCGGCCTTCGGGCGGGTATTTTTGGGCGCGGCTATGCCCGGAGCCTGTTTTTGGCTCACGGAGGCGCCTCGCAAAGTCTCGCGCCATTCCTAGTCCAGCGGACGAAGTTGGCCAGCCCCACCCCCCAAGGCTATAGCCCACCCGTTTTTGTGGCCTTTTTCCGCTGGACGAACTTGGCGCCCCGGCCTTCGGGCGGGGATTTTTGGGTGCGGCTGTGCCCGCGGCCTGTTTTTGGCTCACGGAGGCGCCTCGCAAAGACTCGCGCCATTCCTAGCCCGGCGGACGAAGTTGGCCAGCCCCACCCCCCAAGGCTATAGCCCACCCGTTTTTGTGGCCTTTTTCCGCTGGACGAACTTGGCGCCCAGGCCTTCGGGCGGGTATTTTTGGGCGCGGCTGTGCCCGGGGCCTATTTTTGGCACACGGAGGCGCCTCGCAAAGTCTCGCGCCATTCCGAGTCCGGCGGACGAAGTCGGCCAGCCCTACCCCCCAAGGCTATAGCCCACCCGTGTTTGTGGCCTTTTTCCGCTGGACGAAGTTGGCGCCCCGGCCTTCGGGCGGGTATTTTTGGGCGCGGCTGGGCCCGCGGCCTATTTTTGGCACACGGAGGCGACATGCAATGTCTCGCGCCATTCCGAGTCCGGCGGACGAAGTTGGCCAGCCCCACCCCCCAAGGCTATAGCCCACCCGTTTTTGTGGCCTTTTTCCGCTGGACGAACTTGGCGCCCCGGCCTTCGGGCGGGTATTTTTGGGCGCGGCTGTGGCCGCGGCCTATTTTTGGCACACGGAGGCGCCTCGCAAAGTCTCGCGCCATTCCGAGTCCGGCGGACGAAGTTGGCCAGCCCCACCCCCCAAGGCTATAGCCCACCCGTTTTTGTGGCCTTTTTCCGCTGGACGAAGTTGGCGCCCCGGCCTTCGGGCGGGTATTTTTGGGCGCGGCTGGGCCCGCGGCCTATTTTTGGACCACGGAGGCGCCTCGGAAAGTCTTGCGCCATTCCGAGTCCGGCGGACGAAGTTGGCCAGCCCCACCCCCCAAGGCTATAGCCCACCCGTTTTTGTGGCCTTTTTCCGCTGGACGAACTTGGCGCCCCGGCTTTCGGGCGGGTATTTTGGGGCGCGGCTGTGTCCGCGGCCTATTTTTGGCACACGGAGGCACCTCGCATAGTCTCGCACCATTCCGAGTCCGGCGGACGAAGTTGGCCAGCCCCACCCCCCAAGGCTATAGCCCACCCGTTTTTGTGGCCTTTTTGCGCTGGACGAACTTGGCGCCCCGGCCTTCGGGCGGGTATTTTTGGGCGCGGCTGTGCCCGCGGCCTATTGTTGGCACACGGAGGCGCATCGCAAAGTCTCGCGCCATTCCGAGTCCGGCGGACGAAGTTGGCCAGCCCCACCCCCCAAGGCTATAGCCCACCCGTTTTTGTGGCCTTTTTCCGCTGGACGAACTTGGCGCCCCGGCCTTCGGGCGGGTATTTTTGGGTGCGGCTGTGCCCGCATCCTATTTTTGGCACACGGAGGCGCCTCGCAAAGTCTCGCGCCATTCCGAGTCCGGCGGACGAAGTTGGCCAGCCCCACCCCCCAAGGCTATAGCCCACCCGGTTTTGTGGCCTTTTTCCGCTGGACGAACTTTGCGCCCCGGCCTTCGGGCGGGTATTTTTGGGCGGCTGTGGCGCTCCACCCCAAGGCGGCCTATTTTTGGCACACGGAGGCGACATGCAATGTCTCGCGCCATTCCGAGTCCGGCGGACGAAGTTGGCCAGCCCCACCCCCCAAGGCTATAGCCCACCCGTTTTTGTGGCCTTTTTCCGCTGGACGAACTTGGCGCCCCGGCCTTCGGGCGGGTATTTTTAGGCGCGGCTGTGGCCGCGGCCTATTTTTGGCACACGGAGGCGCCTCGCAAAGTCTCGCGCCATTCCGAGTCCGGCGGACGAAGTTGGCCAGCTCCACCCCCCAAGGCTATAGCCCACCCGTTTTTGTGGCCTTTTTCCGCTGGACGAAGTTGGCGCCCCGGCCTTCGGGCGGGTATTTTTAGGCGCGGCTGTGGCCGCGGCCTATTTTTGGCACACGGAGGCGCCTCGCAAAGTCTCGCGCCATTCCGAGTCCGGCGGACGAAGTTGGCCAGCCCCACCCCCCAAGGCTATAGCCCACCCGTTTTTGTGGCCTTTTTCCGCTGGACGAAGTTGGCGCCCCGGCCTTCGGGCGGGTATTTTTGGGCGCGGCTGGGCCCGCGGCCTATTTTTGGACCACGGAGGCGCCTCGGAAAGTCTTGCGCCATTCCGAGTCCGGCGGACGAAGTTGGCCAGCCCCACCCCCCAAGGCTATAGCCCACCCGTTTTTGTGGCCTTTTTCCGCTGGACGAACTTGGCGCCCCGGCTTTCGGGCGGGTATTTTGGGGCGCGGCTGTGTCCGCGGCCTATTTTTGGCACACGGAGGCACCTCGCATAGTCTCGCACCATTCCGAGTCCGGCGGACGAAGTTGGCCAGCCCCACCCCCCAAGGCTATAGCCCACCCGTTTTTGTGGCCTTTTTGCGCTGGACGAACTTGGCGCCCCGGCCTTCGGGCGGGTATTTTTGGGCGCGGCTGTGCCCGCGGCCTATTGTTGGCACACGGAGGCGTATCGCAAAGTCTCGCGCCATTCCGAGTCCGGCGGACGAAGTTGGCCAGCCCCACCCCCCAAGGCTATAGCCCACCCGTTTTTGTGGCCTTTTTCCGCTGGACGAACTTGGCGCCCCGGCCTTCGGGCGGGTATTTTTGGGTGCGGCTGTGCCCGCATCCTATTTTTGGCACACGGAGGCGCCTCGCAAAGTCTCGCGCCATTCCGAGTCCGGCGGACGAAGTTGGCCAGCCCCACCCCCCAAGGCTATAGCCCACCCGTTTTTGTGGCCTTTTTCCGCTGGACGAACTTTGCGCCCCGGCCTTCGGGCGGGTATTTTTGGGCGCGGCTGTGGCCGCGGCCTATTTTTGGCACACGGAGGCGACATGCAATGTCTCGCGCCATTCCGAGTCCGGCGGACGAAGTTGGCCAGCCCCACCCCCCAAGGCTATAGCCCACCCGTTTTTGTGGCCTTTTTCCGCTGGACGAACTTGGCGCCCCGGCCTTCGGGCGGGTATTTTTGGGCGCGGCTGTGGCCGCGGCCTATTTTTGGCACACGGAGGCGCCTCGCAAAGTCTCGCGCCATTCCGAGTCCGGCGGACGAAGTTGGCCAGCTCCACCCCCCAAGGCTATAGCCCACCCGTTTTTGTGGCCTTTTTCCGCTGGACGAAGTTGGCGCCCCGGCCTTCGGGCGGGTATTTTTGGGCGCGGCTGGGCCCGCGGCCTATTTTTGGACCACGGAGGCGCCTCGCAAAGTCTTGCGTCATTCCGAGTCCGGCGGACGAAGTTGGCCAGCCCCACCCCCCAAGGCTATAGCCCACCCGTTTTTGTGGCCTTTTTCCGCTGGACGAACTTGGCGCCCCGGCTTTCGGGCGGGTATTTTGGGGCGCGGCTGTGTCCGCGGCCTATTTTTGGCACACGGAGGCACCTCGCATAGTCTCGCACCATTCCGAGTCCGGCGGACGAAGTTGGCCAGCCCCACCCCCCAAGGCTATAGCCCACCCGTTTTTGTGGCCTTTTTCCGCTGGACGAACTTGGCGCCCTGGCCTTCGGGCGGGTATTTTTGGGCGCGGCTGTGCCCTCGGCCTATTGTTGGCACACGGAGGCGCATCGCAAAGTCTCGCGCCATTCCGAGTCCGGCGGACGAAGTTGGCCAGCCCCACCCCCCAAGGCTATAGCCCACCCGTTTTTGTGGCCTTTTTCCGCTGGGCGAACTTGGCGCCCCGGCCTTCGGGCGGGTATTTTTGGGTGCGGCTGTGCCCGAATCCTGGCCCACAGCACACGGAGGCGCCTCGCAAAGTCTCGCGCCATTCCTAGTCCGGCGGACGAAGTTGGCCAGCCCCACCCCCCAAGGCTACAGCCCACCCGTTTTTGTGGCCTTTTTCCGCTGGACGAACTTGGCGCCCTGGCCTTCGGGCGGGTATTTTTGGGCGCGGCTGTGCCCTTGGCCTCTTTTTGGGACACGGAGACGCCTCGCAAAGTCTCGCGCCATTCCGAGTGCGGCGGACGAAGTTGGCCAGCCCCACCCCCCAAGGCTATAGCCCACCCGTTTTTGTGGCCTTTTTCCGCTGGACGAACTTGGCGCCCCGGCCTTCGGGCGGGTATTTTTTGGCGCGGCTGTGCCCGCGGCCTATTTTTAGCACACGAAGGCGCCTCGCAAAGCCTCGCGCCATTCCGAGTCCGGCGGACGAAGTTGGCCAGCCCCAACCCCCAAGGCTATAGCCCACCCGTTTTTGTGGCGTTGTTCCGCTGGACGAACTTGGCACCCCTGCCTTCGGGGGGGTATTTTTGGGCGCGGCTGTGTCCGCGGCCTATTTTTGGCACACGGAGGCACCTCGCAAAGTCTTGCGCCATTCCGAGTCCGGCGGACGAAGTTTGCCAGCCCCACCCCCCAAGGCTATAGCCCACCCGTTTTTGTGGCCTTTTTCCGCTGGACGAACTTGGCGCCCCGGCTTTCGGGCGGGTATTTTGGGGCGCGGCTGTGTCCGCGGCCTATTTTTGGCACACGGAGGCACCTCGCATAGTCTCGCACCATTCCGAGTCCGGCGGACGAAGTTGGCCAGCCCCACCCCCCAAGGCTATAGCCCACCCGTTTTTGTGGCCTTTTTGCGCTGGACGAACTTGGCGCCCCGGCCTTCGGGCGGGTATTTTTGGGCGCGGCTGTGCCCGCGGCCTATTGTTGGCACACGGAGGCGCATCGCAAAGTCTCGCGCCATTCCGAGTCCGGCGGACGAAGTTGGCCAGCCCCACCCCCCAAGGCTATAGCCCACCCGTTTTTGTGGCCTTTTTCCGCTGGACGAACTTGGCGCCCAGGCCTTCGGGCGGCTATTTTTGGGCGCGGCTGTGCCCGCGGCCTATTTTTGGCACACGGAGGTGCCTCGCAAAGTCTCGCGCCATTCCGAGTCCGGCGGACGAAGTCAGCCAGCCCCACCCCCCAAGGCTATAGCCCACCCGTTTTTGTGGCCTTTTTCCGCTGGACAAACTTGGCGCCCCGGCCTTCGGGCGGGTATTTTTGGGCGCGGTTGTGCCCGTGGCCTATTTTTGGCACACGGAGGCGCCTCGCAAAGTCTGGCACCATTCCGAGTCCGGCGGACGAAGTTGGCCAGCCCCACCCCCCAAGGCTATAGACCACCCGTTTTTGTGGCCTTTTTCCGCTGGACGAACTTGGCGCCCCGGCCTTCGGGCGGGTATTTTTTGGCGCGGCTGTGCCCGCGGCCTATTTTTAGCACACGAAGGCGCCTCGCAAAGCCTCGCGCCATTCCGAGTCCGGCGGACGAAGTTGGCCAGCCCCAACCCCCAAGGCTATAGCCCACCCGTTTTTGTGGCGTTGTTCCGCTGGACGAACTTGGCACCCCTGCCTTCGGGGGGGTATTTTTGGGCGCGGCTGTGTCCGCGGCCTATTTTTGGTACACGGAGGCACCTCGCAAAGTCTTGCGCCATTCCGAGTCCGGCGGACGAAGTTTGCCAGCCCCACCCCCCAAGGCTATAGCCCACCTGTTTTTGTGGCCTTTTTCCGCTGGACGAACTTGGCGCCCCGGCCTTCGGGCGGGTATTTTTGCGCGCGGCTGTGCCCGCGGCCTATTTTTGGCACACGGAGGCGCCTCGCAAAGTCTCACGCCATTCCGAGTCCGGCGGACGAAGTTGGCCAGCCCCACCCCCCAAGGCTATAGCCCACCCGTTTTTGTGGCCTTTTTCCGCTGGACGAACTTGGCACCCTGGCCTTCGGGCGGGTATTTCTGGGCGCGGCTGTGCCCACGGCCTATTTTTGGCACACGGAGGCACCTCGCAAAGTCTCGCGCCATTCCGAGTCCGGCGGACGAAGTTGGCCAGCCCCACCCCCCAAGGCTATAGCCCACCCGTTTTTGTGGCCTTTTTCCGCTGGACGAACTTGAGGCCCCGGCCTTCGGGCAGGTAGTTTTGGGCGCGGCTGTGCCCACGGCCTATTTTTGGCACACGAAGGTGCCTCGCAAAGTCTCGCACCATTCCGAGTCCGGCGGACGAAGTTGGCCAGCCCCACCCCCCAAGGCTATAGCCCACCCGTTTTTGTGGCCTTTTTCCGCTGGATGAACTTGGCGCCCCGGCCTTCGGGCGGTTATTTTTGGGCGCTGCTGTGTCCGCGGCCTATTTTTGGCACACGGATGGACCTCGCAAAGTCTTGCGCCATTCCGAGTCCGGCGGACGAAGTTGGCCAGCCCCACCCCCCAAGGCTTTAGCCCACCTGTTTTTGTGGCCTTTTTCCGCTGGACGAACTTGGCGCCGCGGCCTTCGGGCGGGTATTTTTGGGCGCGGCTGTGCCCGCGGCCTATTTTTGGCACACGGAGGCGCCTCGTAAAGTCTGGCACCATTCCGAGTCCGGCGGACGAAGTTGGCCAGCCCCACCCCCCAAGGCTATAGCCCACCCGTTTTTGTGGCCTTTTTCCGCTGGACGAAGTTGGCGCCCCGGCCTTCGGGGGGGTATTTTTGGGCGCGGCTGTGTCCACGGCCTATTTTTGGCACACGGAGGCACCTCGCAAAGTCTTGCGCCATTCCGAGTCCGGCGGACGAAGTTTGCCAGTCCCACCCCCCAAGGCTATAGCCCACCTGTTTTTGTGGCCTTTTTCCGCTGGACGAACTTGGCGCCCCGGCCTTCGGGCGGGTATTTTTGCGCGCGGCTGTGTCCGCGGCCTATTTTTGGCACACGGAGGCGCCTCGCAAAGTCTCACGCCATTCCGAGTCCGGCGGACGAAGTTGGCCAGCCCCACCCCACAAGGCTATAGCCCACCCGTTTTTGTGGCCTTTTTCCGCTGGACGAACTTGGCGCCCCGGCCTTCGGGCGGGTATTTTTGGGCGCGGCAGTGCCCGTAGCCTATTTTTGGCTCACGGAGGCGCCTCGCAAAGTCTCGCGCCATTCCGAGTCTGGCAGACGAAGTGGGCCAGCCCCACCCCCCAAGGCTATAGCCCACCCGTTTTTGTGGCCTTTTTCCGCTGGACGAACTTGGCGCCCCGGCCTTCGGGCGGGTATTTTTGGGCGCGGCTGTGCCCGTAGCCTATTTTTGGCTCACGGAGGCGCCTCGCAAAGCCTCGCGCCATTCCGAGTCCGGCAGACGAAGTGGGCCAGCCCCACCCCCCAAGGCTATAGCCCACCCGTTTTTGTGGCCTTTTTCCGCTGGACGAACTTGGCGCCCCGGCCTTCGGGCGGGTATTTTTGGGCGCGGCTGTGTCCGGGTCCTATTTTTGGCACACGGAGGCGCCTCGCAAAGTCTCGCGCCATTCCGAGTCCGGCAGACGAAGTGGGCCAGCCCCACCCCCCAAGGCTATAGCCCACCCGTTTTTGTGGCCTTTTTCCGCTGGACGAACTTGGCACCCTGGCCTTCGGGCGGGTATTTCTGGGCGCGGCTGTGCCCGCGGCCTATTTTTGGCACACGGAGGCACCTCGCAAAGTCTCGCGCCATTCCGAGTCCGGCGGACGAAGTTGGCCAGCCCCACCCCCCAAGGCTATAGCCCACCCGTTTTTGTGGCCTTTTTCCGCTGGACGAACTTGAGGCCCCGGCCTTCGGGCTGGTATTTTTGGGCGCGGCTGTGACCGCGGCCTATTTTTGGCACACGGAGGTGCCTCGCAAAGTCTCGGGCCATTCCGAGTCCGGGGGTCGTAGTTGGCCAGCCCCCCCCCCCAAGGCTATAGCCCACCCGTTTTTGTGGCCTTTTTCCGCTGGACGAACTTGGCGCCCCGGCCTTCGGGCTGGTATTTTTGGGCGCGGCTGTGCCCGTAGCCTATTTTTTGCTCACGGAGGCGCCTCGCAAAGTCTCGCGCCATTCCGAGTCCGGCAGACAAAGTGGGCCAGCCCCACCCCCCAAGGCTATAGCCCACCCGTTTTTGTGGCCTTTTTCCGCTGGACGAACTTGGCGCCCCGGCCTTCGGGCGGGTATTTTTGGGCGCGGCTGCGTCCGCGGCCTATTTTTGGCACACGGAGGCACCTCACAAAGTCTCGCGCCATTCCTATTCCGGCGGACTAAGTTGGCCAGCCCCACCCCCCAAGGCTATAGCCCACCCGTTTTGTGGCCTTTTTCCGCTGGACGAACTTGGCGCCCCGGCCTTCGGGTGGGTATTTTTGGGCGCGGCTGCGTCCGTTTTGTGCCTATTTTTGGCACACGGAGGCACCTCACAAAGTCTCGCGCCATTCCTAGTCCGGCGGACGAAGTTGGCCAGCCCCACCCCCCAAGGCTATAGCCCACCCGTTTTTGTGGCCTTTTTCCGCTGGACGAACTTGAGGCCCCGGCCTTCGGGCTGGTATTTTTGGGCGCGGCTGTGACCGCGGCCTATTTTTGGCACACGGAGGTGCCTCGCAAAGTCTCGGGCCATTCCGAGTCCGGCGGACGAAGTTGGCCAGCCCCACCCCCCAAGGCTATAGCCCACCCCGTTGTGTGGCCTTTTTCCGCTGGACGAACTTGGCGCCCCGGCCTTCGGGCTGGTATTTTTGGGCGCGGCTGTGCCCGTAGCCTATTTTTTGCTCACGGAGGCGCCTCGCAAAGTCTCGCGCCATTCCGAGTCCGGCAGACAAAGTGGGCCAGCCCCACCCCCCAAGGCTATAGCCCACCCGTTTTTGTGGCCTTTTTCCGCTGGACGAACTTGGCGCCCCGGCCTTCGGGCGGGTATTTTTGGGCGCGGCTGTGTCCGGGGCCTATTTTTGGCACACGGAGGCGCCTCACAAAGTCTCGCGCCATTCCGATTCCGGCGGACGAAGTTGGCCAGCCCCACCACCCAAGGCTATAGCCCACCCGTTTTTGTGGCCTTTTTCCGCTGGACGAACTTGGCGCCCCGGCCTTCGGGCGGGTATTTTTGGGCGCGGCTGCGTCCGCGGCCTATTTTTGGCACACGGAGGCACCTCACAAAGTCTCGCGCCATTCCTAGTCCGGCGGACGAAGTTGGCCAGCCCCACCCCCCAAGGCTATAGCCCACCCGTTTTTGTGGCCTTTTTCCGCTGGACGAACCTGAGGCCCCGGCCTTCGGGCTGGTATTTTTGGGCGCGGCTGTGACCAATGCCCTATTTTGGCACACGGAGGTGCCTCGCAAAGTCTCGGGCCATTCCGAGTCCGGCGGACGAAGTTGGCCAGCCCCACCCCCCAAGGCTATAGCCCACCCGTTTTTGTGGCCTTTTTCCGCTGGACGAACTTGGCGCCCCGGCCTTCGGGCTGGTATTTTTGGTCGCGGCTGTGCCCGTAGCCTATTTTTTGCTCACGGAGGCGCCTCGCAAAGTCTCGCGCCATTCCGAGTCCGGCAGACAAAGTGGGCCAGCCCCACCCCCCAAGGCTATAGCCCACCCGTTTTTGTGGCCTTTTTCCGCTGGACGAACTTGGCGCCCCGGCCTTCGGGCGGGTATTTTTGGGCGCGGCTGTGTCCGGGGCCTATTTTTGGCACACGGAGGCGCCTCACAAAGTCTCGCGCCATTCCGATTCCGGCGGACGAAGTTGGCCAGCCCCACCCCCCAAGGCTATAGCCCACCCGTTTTTGTGGCCTTTTTCCGCTGGACGAACTTGGCGCCCCGGCCTTCGGGCGGGTATTTTTGGGCGCGGCTGCGTCCGCGGCCTATTTTTGGCACACGGAGGCACCTCACAAAGTCTCGCGCCATTCCTAGTCCGGCGGACGAAGTTGGCCAGCCCCACCCCCCAAGGCTATAGCCCACCCGTTTTTGTGGCCTTTTTCCGCTGGACGAACTTGGCGCCCCGGCCTTCGGGCGGGTATTTTTGGGCGCGGCTGTGCCCGTAGCCTATTTTTGGCTCACGGAGGCGCCTCGTAAAGTCTCACGCCATTCCGAGTCCGGCGGACGAAGTTGGCCAGCCCCACCCCCCAAGGCTATAGCCCACCCGTTTTTGTGGCCTTTTTCCGCTGGACGAACTTGGCGCCCCGGCCATCGGGCGGGTATTTTTGGGCACGGTTGTGCCCGTAGCTTATTTTTGGCTCACGGAGGCGCCTCGCAAAGTCTCGCGCCATTCCGAGTCCGGCAGACGAAGTGGGCCAGCCCCACCCCCAAAGGCTATAGCCCACCCGTTTTTGTGGCCTTTTTCCGCTGGACGAACTTGGCGCCCCGGCCTTCGGGCGGGTATTTTTGGGCGCGGCTGTGCCCGTAGCCTATTTTTGGCTCACGGAGGCGCCTCGTAAAGTCTGGCACCATTCCGAGTCCGGCGGACGAAGTTGGCCAGCCCCACCCCCCAAGGCTATAGCCCACCCGTTTTTGTGGCCTTTTTCCGCTGGACGAACTTTGCGCCCCGGCCTTTGGGCGGGTATTTTTGGGCGCGGCTGCGTCCGCGGACTATTTTTGGCACACGGAGGCACCTCACAAAGTCTCGCGCCATTCCGAGTCCGGCGGACGGTTGGCCAACCCCACCCCAAGGCTATAGCCCACCCGTTTTGTGGCCTTTTTCCGCTGGACGAACCTGGCGCCCGGCCTCGGGGTATTTTTGGGCGCGGCTGTGCCCGTAGCCTTGGCCTTCGGGCGGGTATT
>JAUJEM010000203.1:0-58475 GCA_030448935.1 Citrus cavaleriei
CATTATAGTCTTGCACACCAACTCATAGGCATTGGAATGGTGTAAAGCATGTATTTAAGTTATCTTTGTGTACAATCAACATAGGTTTATTCAAATGGATGGAAATCAATAATAATTGGATATGCAGATGTTGGATTTCTCTAATCCACATAAAATATGATCTCAAATAGGTTTTATTTACCTTTGGTAATAGTGTTGTATCAAAGTAATTGACAAAATAAACAATGGTTGCAACATCTTCAAATCATTCAAAAATACTTTCTATTAGTGAAGGAAGTCATGAGTGCATGTGACTAAGATCAATGATATAGCATATTCAAGAAACAAGTGGATTATCATTATTAAAAATAATCCCAAAATATTATATAATAATGCGGTTCATTGCCCAAATTTAAGATGATTATGTAAAGAGACGATAAAAGCAAGCATATTTCACCAAAATGCTTTTATACATGAGCTTCAAAATAATGGTGATATAGAACCTCAAAGAAATATGCTCAAGTGACAATCTTGCAAATTTATTTATAAAATCCATACTAACCGCAACATTCAAAAAAATTGTTACACAAAATTGGGATACGTCATCTCAAAGATTTTGTCCGAATCTTGAAGCATTTACATGGGGGACTATACTTGTTGGAAAAAAATAATTTATTTTGGAGGAAATTTTAAATGCTATACTCTTTTCTTCACTTGGCTTTTACCATGTACATTTATTTGAGCCCATTAAAACTAGTTCGAATAAACCTAACTGAAGTTATGAAATTTTAAATTTTACATCATAAACCCATTTAAATACCCAATATAACCTTACTAAACCTAATTTTAATAATAATAGTGTTTTTACGCATTAAACCCATCAAATTCATTTATAAACCCTTAATATATATTTTTCCAATTGAATTGAAGATTTTCTTTATTAACATGATTCATAATAATATAATTACAAAGACACATTCATTCTTCTTATTGTTTCATTGAATTTCTTATGCAGCTTATTCAAAATCCAAAATATATATCTAAAATTTTTAGGCTAATGAAGCAATACCATGAGAAAGGAACATTTAAAGAGTAAGCAAAATGCAAATAAATAAATATAAAAATATTTCAAAAATTTCTAGAAGTTGTTTACAATCATATTGCAAGTTCATTTTAGCATTCCTCCAACTAGCATGTCAAATTAAGTTAAAAAAAATAACAAGTAAACATCTCAACAACATTATAGTTAATTCTCTAACTATTCTATCCATAGTAGCCACCTTAAGACTTACAATTTCTCTTAAATGTTGTATTTGAGAAGCATATAAAGCTTGTCATCCATTTCCAATAGGATAATGATATCCACCCCAATCAGCTATTACAGGTGGAACGAGATGACCTGGCATTAAAAGTACATGTAAAAGCTTATAATTAATAAGCGAAAATTATAAATAAAACATAAATTAAATTAATAAAATAATAAGTTATACTTCAACAAAATGATTGCCAAATACATAGCCAAGACCAATATTTCTACGAGATAATATATGCACTAGCTAAGTTCTCAAAGATAAAAATGTAAGGCATTATACAGAGGACAAATGGAACAAGACAACATTATAGCTCAATGCTATAAGACGACCCATGTCGACATAGTCATGCATCGATCAGACGATGGTGGCCAATTCTCATAATATGAAAGGATGTGGATAAACTCGTTCATCCTTTTAGGTCCATATTTTCCATAATCATCTAAGTAAAGAGTACAACTCATTTAGTAAATCTTTTATCACTTGTACCCATCCATCCTTACTTAGGTCTATTAGGTCAAAGCGTTGCTCTAAAGCCACAAATTTACCATTAGCTACAACATCTTTAATATGATAAATATATAATCATAATCCAACTAAAAATTCATCAATAAACGTAATTGATTTGGGCATACTTTTGTTAACGTCCAAATAAAAGTATTATACATAATAAAAAATTAAATTAAATGACTTACTAAATAACTTAAGTGCAAATTTGTATTGCCTTTGTTTTCAATCTCTTTCTATGTTCAACCTCATCTTTTGATTTAAATGCAATTGAATTACTCTTCACATTAAATGAACAAATTTCTTGCAGATGATGACACTAACGTAAAAGCAAACGGGTCACAATAGGTGAAGTATCAACTTTGATAGATGGTCGAGCCTCGTATTCTTATCTTCACTTTTGGATCTAAAAGAAAGATACACCTCGGATTCTCACCGGATTTAAATAGAACTCTAATTAAACCGCTTAGAAATTAACTCAAACTCGGCCGGCAACTTAGCTCCATCTTTGCTTCCGAGTAACAACTACTAAATCAATTTTTTTCCAATGAAGATAAATTCCTCAAGGGGTAATAAATTGTCATGTTCTTTTGTATTCTACAACCTCATGAGCACATGCTAAACCATACATTTGGCAAACAACAAACGTGCATACAGAGTAGTCAACCCTAATAGAAATAACACGTTTCAGGTCACTAAGGATTATACTTAATGCATTTACATATATGAAGCCTCGATCTGTTTGAATTTCGTAGGCATGAATAGATGTTGCACAATTGTCAAAGTTTTCTCAAATGATGCTTTAATATATGTGTATTGTAGCTCAAGTAAATTGTGTATCTTTGCCCATAATGTCTCAAAATTTCCTTGAATGATGGAAAGACACTTCTTCAATCTTGATTGTGCACTTTTAACCCTACTAAAAAGATGATGATCATGATCATGATTATATATGAATAAATTAGATGAGTAAGTTAATGGTAAAATTAAAATGTTATATTATATTATATATATATATATATATATTTATTGTCAAGTTTCCAAAGATCATAATTTTAGTTGTCCACACTAGGGACGTCAAAATCCTCTATGGGTTTTGAGCCCATGAGGCCCCACCCCAAATGGTAAATTTTGAATAATTTTTAAAGAATGGGATAAGCAATTGGGGAAAAATAATCCCCAAATTATTAATAAGGTGGGATTTGTTTTGTACTTCCCACATCACCCCTACCCCAATCCCCATTATATATGCATTTTTTAAAATTTTTATTCAATAATTTTTGTTTCATCAATTATAATATTAGTTAATAATTTTTTTTTATTTCTACCTAATATAAATATGTTATAACTAAAAGAAAATCCGACATTATAATTCTTATTTAAGCCTAAAATATTGTTATATTTTCCTTTCTCTCTCAAGGTGCTACTCTTTTCAAATATTTTTTTAGTTTTAATATATGTCAAGATATTGTTTCAACATTTTGGAGATTTTTTAAATAATTTGAATACATTATAATATAGTGATGATTTTATTTAAGTATCTAATGATTTTATTTAAGTATCTAATTTTTAATTTACTAAAATCATTTATATATACTTTCTATAAAATAAACAAATGACAAATGTGGTTGGGATAGAGAAATCATTCCCCATATGTGAATTTCCTGTCCCTACCCTACTAAATTTATTAAAGGGTGGGGTGAGGAATGGAGGCAAATTTTTTAACGGGGGAGGGAGGGCATGGGGTATGCCTCCCCACCCCCCCCCGACCACATTGTGAACCCGAATCTATGATAAAAAAAAAAGTTGTTTATATTTATTCAGCCATGTATCTGTACATATTGCATCACTTCCAAAAAAGATGCAAAATATTTGTGCATGGTTTTATAGTGGTCAATGAATTCAATTTAATTTAAAGATAATACCAATAAGTTCCAACTCATTATGAACTTCTCCCACTTATCATTTGTTGCAAATAACTTCTTGCAGTTTGCTATGACATTCATACTAATATGCCATCTACATAAAAAAAAAATGCTTTGCATTAGGAAATATTTCCTCAATGGTATTCATTAAAGCCAACTTTCTGTCAGTGACAATGACCTTAGATAAAAAATCATTGTCCATTAGATAAAAATATCATTGTCACATTAAACTCCTAAATCTATCTAGCCCATGTGTAGCTTTATTGCCACTCATAACTCAGATATGTATAAGCAACATTAAAAGTCATGTCAGTTGATGCCATTCCTATAAAATCTCAAACACAAAAAAAAAAGAAGATAATATTTATTGACTTTGTAAGTACAGTCCATCAATCGAACACTAGGAAATGTGTGTAACATCTCCATGCTCTTAGGTGCGCCAAAAATAGGTCTTTTACAATGTCTATGTTGTCATAACACCTATCCCACTCGATGTAATTAAATTCAAATAACTTATTTAAAAGCTGTTGCATTTGTGATCTACCAGCCATCTCAATCACTTTATATCTTTATAGTACATTTTATGTTGACTTCATTGTAGAAACATTAAATGCATCTTTTTTTTAAATGACTAAAATATCTTTTGGTTATACCATATTTTTTGACATGTCAACTAATATTAGTGTTTTTCTACAATTAATCGCCCTGCAAATGAGTGTCGTTCAAGATGTTTAAAATTGGATGATTACGCACTCAACGCACTATATTTAGTATCCAATTGTTATAAATGTTTAACTTTTTAACCCTTTAATTTAAAAGGACATCCGCATCTTTTGTGATTATTCTCTATTTTGAATCTTTTTGTTGTCTTTCTTCTTATTTATTTTTTTATACTTTTCACCTCTGTCACAACCAAATAGGATCCTTGATCTTTTACCACCATGACCAATTTTAGATCTCTTGATGACAACCATTATACCAATTTTCTTTCTAACATCACAAGTTCATTAAATTATTGGTTTTCTACTCTTGAATGTCTAGATAGGCAAAAATGTCATGTATGTTAAATAAAATTCCATAAAAATTAATGCAAGCTCAATTATAATCTAAAGTTACCTCATAAGTTGTAAATTTACTGTTATAATCCATCACAAAATTTGTATCAGAATTGATAGATATGATGGAAACATATCTTGCATATAATAGAATATGGTTATTGAAACTACAAGTTACATTTCAAATATGGTTACTAAAACTATGGCTACATTTGGAAAATCTCTCTATCAATTTGAATAGAAAAAGAATTCCAAAATCAAATATGAATTAAAGAATTTCATCTTGTTTCGTGATTCAAATTATTGTTAATATTGTATTGTTCCTCCATAAAGTCAATATCCATCAAATTAATAAGAAATTATTTGCCAACAAAGAATGATTGTCCTTGATTGTTGCCCATTGCCAAATGCAAACAAATAGATAACCACCAACTTTATTACCCTGAATCCAATCACATATGCTCACTTAACAAAAATATGTGGCTTGAAAGAAGAATCCCGCCTCTAGTCTATTAAAGTTTAACTAAAATAGATTTAGGGTTTAGCAAAACTATATTGAATGTAAAGATGGGTTCAAAGAGTAAAATTTTTTTCGTTTTTACTATATTTTAATATGCATAATTGTAATTTAATTTAGAGATATTTTAATCATAAAAATTATTTTTAAAGAGAGTTTAGTAAGTAGTTTGGTCCATTCAAATAGCTCCAACCCTTTTTATCCAATAGCATTTTTCCTAGTAATATTTTAACGAGATAGCTTCATATCTTCAAGAATCATATATTTCAAGACATCAACAAATGATGTACTCTTTTTCCTTTACTAATATTTTTTTCCTATGATGGTTTTTTCTTTTTTTTTTTTAAGTAAATGTCTTAATGAGACATTTTCTTTTGTAATGAACATCCAAGGGGATTATTATAAATTTATTAAAATATATAAATCTAGTTGTTCATAAGATAGATCTCTTAGTCTCCCCACTTGCAAGCCTTTGGTTACCTATAATTCTCAGTATCTCACAAGGAATCATGATCTATAATGTTTCCATTTATAGGTTTATAGGAGAGAGAAAAAAGAAAATTATAAAGAGAAAAGGTACCTACACCCACAAAGTTTAGGGAAATAATCATGCAGACCCCAAGGTTTCAATAAGGGACACCAATGCCCCTTTTGACTATAATATCCTTAGTAGATAGTAACTAAAAAATGAACTTTAAATTTTTTTAATAAATATAAATATAATTTAAAAATTTTAATTTTTCTAGTAGACTAATAAAATTAGAATACTTTTAATATATAAAATATTTTAAAATGTAAATTATTATATTTACTGTAATAACATATTTATTATAAAAAAATTAAATAAATATTTGGGTTAAATAGATTTTACAATTAGTAAAATATATCTCATGTATTAATAACATTAAAATTATTTTATATAATATTGAATATAATTTAAATTTTTATTTAGTTATTTTAATATTATTTTTCTATTTATCATAAATTTAGTTTAATATAGGATTGTAAAGTATTAAAATATTTTTAAATATTGAAATTATTTTTAAATATATATTGTTATATTTATTTTAACATTATAATTGTATTTATTATAAAACATTGGAGTTAAATTTTTGAGTTAATACAACCAAAAGGTATTTTATCAAAAGAGGGTCTTGGTGTCCTTTATTGAAAACATAGAGGTCTACATGATTATTTCTCCAAATCTTAGTGAAAATTAAGAAAATTAAATATCAAAAAGAAGATAGAAACAAATATTAATAAAATTAATAATCCATGTCATCTAATCTTTACCCTTCAATCTTTATTCCATTTTACAATACTTCAATTAAATAATAATATTCTTTCCCACTAACACAACTTAAAAGTGTTTAATTTACTCCCAAGTATAAGAGTGCCTATTTAAATTATAGCTCGGTGGGTCTGAGGTCGAGCCATAGAGAAAATATTTAATTTGTTTATTTCATTTTATCTAAAGAATGAAAATAAAATTTAAATATATGCAATTGAATTTGTGAAAAACTATGAAATTAAATTAGTTAGGGCTATAGATCCACTTTTAGTAATAAACATAATTTAATAAAAAGAAGAAATAAATTCTGAAAGTGGGTGACCAAAAAGACTTGAGATAGTGAATCACCTCTTTGAACAAGTAGGGGATTCAACACTATTGTATGGATGAATAAGGAAGCAAAAGCAAGGAGATGATGAGTCCAATGAAGCCTGCAGCTAATTCTCTTGTAACTTTGTGGCAGTACAGGGACACTTGGAGGCTAACTGGTAGCTAGCTTGCTAATGAATTCCACCTCTTCCCCACTTGAGCAATTGCCAAGGTAGCCAATATGCTTGGTGTGTATAACACTATGAAAACCAATTGATCCAAAGTATTGAACAAAATCAACAAGAATTACGTCCAATATAAATGCTTAAATTATCCATACTTGAGCAATTAATTATTTAAACTTTGCATACATACATAATTTTCAAACCATCCAAAGAATTAATGTCGATGCACATAATATCTTGAGCTTTTATTATAGTTTAATTAATGCTTTTAGATTTGGTTCAATGCCTCGGTGAGTTCTGTAATTTTGCCTCCACATTTATGTCGATAATGCTTTTTTGTTTGCATATTGGATTATTACACGAATTTAATCTAAAACTTTTCAATATTTGTGTAAAATGATATTAACAGATAATTTGATGATTCACAAAAATGATTGAGTACTGATGAAGCTTGGCTTGGACTTGGTCGTTTTATATTGAATAAATGTGTAGGACCTGATTATGTGCCATTTTCGAG
Source organism: Citrus cavaleriei (assembly GCA_030448935.1). Classification (NCBI taxonomy): domain Eukaryota; kingdom Viridiplantae; phylum Streptophyta; class Magnoliopsida; order Sapindales; family Rutaceae; genus Citrus; species Citrus cavaleriei. Next base: position 7,596 of record JAUJEM010000203.1, read on the forward strand.
TGGTGATATTGAACTTTGTCAAAATAGCTTTTCAGCGATCACCTTTTAATTAGTTTACTTAATTAGCAAAAGTATCATTTTCCTCGCTCTAGCATTTACTTTGTTGTTTTTGGCCTGTCTTATGATAGTGGTGGTGTAATGGTTGAACAAAAACAGACTTCAATATAATATCACACATCCTCTCTTTAATTCTATCATAGATAATTACATTAATTTCTTTTTTAATAAATGGTTTCTGTAAATTCAGCGTCTTTAACACTAATGTTGTTTGTTTCTTTTGATCATGTTAAATTTCACTTTAAAAAAAATGTTGGTTCTATAATATTCGGACTCAGTACATAATGCTTATATTAGAATTTCAACTTGATGATATTGGATATTTGACATTGTTATAGAGATTGATGTAATTGCATTTGAGGTGCTTTATTGATTTGCTGTTAGTGAGAAGTTAAAATGCGTATACTTGGAGGAAAATTGATGTAAAATTATCCGGTACTTTTTTTTTCAAATGGTCTGCCGCTGCTGTAGAATCTCATGGATATACAATACAGCCCCTATAAATTAATATCAGAATCATACAATTCTATTAATATACAGAGATATTGATATTAATTAATCTATAAGTTAATAATCTTTTAATTTATAGAGTGTATATACAATTAAGTGAACATATATTTAATCAACTAGATAATTCGTAGTATTTTACCAACATAGCCAATTCAAAATTAATTAATCCTCTAAATATAGATTACAATTAACCAAAAAAAAAAGAGAATTCCTGTTGTTTTGAATTCAGCAGGAATGAGTAATATCATAGATGAGATCCCATTATGTTTAGATTTGAAGAAAAACAAATAATAATCGAGTCATGTTTTATTTAATAACATATTATAACAATTATGTTTGTAAGCCCAGCAAATTATTATTTTATAGTAAGAATGTGACCATACAATTATAAAACATAATCTCTTATACATCTTATTGATTGATTAATATCAATATCTCTTTAAATTAATAGATGTTCCATGATTTATTTATTATTAATTTATAGAAGTATTACTGTATATCCATGCAAATATATAGGATTGATTGTGTCACTGGCTTGCTTAAAATAGGATGTGGTTAATTTCGTTGGAGGGCGTGGCTTCTAGAAACGTCTTTACATATTAAAACAATAGTTTGACGATTGATATAATGAGAAAGAATCTAACAATAAACTAAACAAAATAATAACACTAAAAACGATCAAATTAATTTAATGTATGTTAAAATTGTCGTCGTAATGCAACATGATATTAAAGTCAATAGTTAATTTAAACAAACACAACATAATTTATTTAATCCTCATTTATAGAATCTTTCAATTCCATTAAAGTCACTGCAACTCGTTTCTCAATATTCATTCATATAAATAGAGACTTATGCTGCCCTGATTGATGTAGATCTCTTATACTTCTAATTAAGTTATTGATAATTCACCTAAGAAATAGAAATATGTCGAAGAGCCTTAGTTTCATCATCTTGGCTTTGCTCGTAGTGGCAAACACTGAAAGTAGACTTATTTTAGCCAATCATATTGGCCAAGGATCTACCGCAGATGCGTCATTTTCCAGTAATCCTACAGCATCACCAGACATTGTTAATTGCTCAGGGATTACAAGGGAAGAGTGTTTGATTGCGAAGCTAAAGAAAGCTCTCGAAGACTATATCTATCATTGTCCCCCGGGGGGATGCAAATGATTTTGATAATCAGTTATTTCTTTTATCTTTTATGAGTGCTTTTGCAACAATGATCAAGTGTAGTGAAATTGAAACTATATCTTAATAAAAAAAAGAAACTAATCCATTATGAGTGTGCAATGTTATGATATGTGCCTTTTGTGCGTGCATTTGACGCTATTTTGTTGTATACAAATCGTTAACTCAATCTATGAGGGAGTAATATGTTGAAATACTAATAATGATCATTATTATTGTGTTAGTACTAGTAATATTTGAACGTTCAATCCATTTCCTCTTCGAGTGAGGCTGCATCCTCACAAAAAGGGAAAAAAAAACCCTTGTATTTTATCGAAATCTTATATTACTAAACTATTTGAGTTAATTTAAGGGAAAATTTCAATTTAATTGCCTGAACTAATTTATGTATAGACTTCAATTTAAATTATGAAAATATCAATTTTACCCCAAGAAACGTGAACACATCATCTTACCCTTTTTTATTACTAAAAAATTGATTAAGAAATTCATTTACGCATATCTTCTGAACAAAAATTGAGGTAAGTTGAGGTTTTCACGATTTTGAAGGGTAAATTGAAGATTTTTATTGGCAGGAGAATGAATTGAAGTTCGCCCAGTTAATATAATAAAATTTTCCTATTATTCTGGCACGTATTGACCCCATCTACTAAACATACAAAAGTCTTTCTCTAATTAGATGCAATGTTGTCATGGCGGATTCGCAAATTGCGTTCAAGATGAAAAAAAAAATTAATGCAAGTAAATGGACAATTTGTTGCCTAAGCCGCACAACAGAAGTCACATGTAATTGTAACCAGAATTTTAATTTCATCACTTGAAAATAAAAATATTGGCTTTTATTTTCTTTTATTTTATGTTATTTTATTTCATTTAAGAAAAACTTGTAAGTAATTACAAAATTGTTTCAAGCAGTTGCTTCTAAATACAAATATGTATTATTTTATTTATTTGCGATGGCTAGTTTGGCTTTAATTTAAGATTTGTCATTGAAATTTAGATATTTCTTTATTCTTGTTATATAACTAAATAATATAATATTTATACTTGATTGATGACATAAAATGATAATATGTTAATTTGCTAATTTTTATGCTGCTAGTATGGTAAGAAATTGTTTTTGATAAGGCAATAGTGAAAACAGAGAGAACAATAAGATTAATCATTTAATGATGCAAAATATAGGCTTCATCATGTTGGCTCCTGCAAATTTAAGACCTAGATGTTGTTATTACTAAGAATAACAAGTAGGAATTTTAATCAATGTTGTCAGTTTCAGCTTTTCCTTTTCGGTCTTTCTATTGTAATGCTCTTGAGATGTTATGAATTAAAAAAATACAAGTTCTTAATCACACGCTCTTATTAGATGGGAAGCATCATAAAAAGAAGAAGCAAATTCTCAAATTAGGTGGCCAAAAAAACTTGTGGCAATAAATTAAGTCTTTTGAGCAAGCTGGGGGATTCAAGCCTACTGTGTGGATTGAATAGAAAAGTAGCAACAAGTGGATAATAAGTCCAATGAAGCCAATAACCAATGCTGCTTTAATTTGGTCACCGTATTAAGGTGCTTGGAGGTAAACTTGTGGCCAACCTACTAAGGAAACGTAAAAATGTCAAAGATTTTTAGTTTCATCATCGCCTAAAATTATTGATTGCTCAAGACTTACCAGGGAAGAGTGTTTGATTGAAAAGTTAAGATTTTATCGAAATCTTATATTACTAAACTGTTTGAGTTAATTTAAGGGAAAAATTCAATTTAATTGCCTGAACTAATTTATGTATAGACTTCAATTTAAATTATTAAAATATCAATTTTACCCCAAGAAACATGAACACATCATCATACCCTTTTTTATTACTAAAAAAATAGATTAAAAAATTCATTTACGTTTATCTTCTGAACAAAAATTGAGGTAAGTTGAGGTTTTCACGATTTTGAAGGGTAAATTGAAGATTTTTATTAGCAGGAGAGTGAATTGAAGTTCGCCCAGTTAATATAACAAAATTTTCCTATTATTCTGGCACGTATTGACCTCATCTACTAAACATACAAAAGTCTTTCTCTAATTAGATGCAATGTTGTCATGGCGGATTCGCAAATTGCATTCAAGATGATAAACAAAATTAATGCAAGTAAATGGACAATTTATTGGCTCGACTGAAGTCACATGTAATTGTAACCAGAATTTTAATTTCATCACCTGAAAATAAAACTATTGGCTTTTGATTTCTTTTATTTTATGTTATTTTATTTCATTTAAGAAAAACTTTTATGTAATTAAAAAATTGTTTGAAGCAGTTGTTTCTAAATGCAAATATATATTCTTTCATTTATTTACGATGGCTAGTTTGGCTTTAATTTAAGATATGTCTTTGAAATTTAGATATTTCTTTATTCTTGTTATATAACTAAATAATATAATATTTATACTTGATTGATGAATTAAAAATGATAATATGTTAGTTTGTTAATTTTTATACAGTTAGTATGGTAAGAAATTTTTTTTGATAAGACAATAGTGAAAGAAGAGATAACAATAAGATTAATCATTTAATGATGCAAAATATAGGCTTCATCATGTTGGCTCCTACAAATTCAAGATCTAGATGTGGTTATTACTAAGAATAACAAGTAGGAATTTTAATCAATGTTGTCAGTTTCAACTTTTCTTTTTCTATCTTTCTATTGTAATGCTCTTGAGATGTTCTGAATTAAACAAATACAAATTCCTAATGACGGGCTCTTATTAGATAGGAAGCATCATAAAAAGAAGAAACAAATTCTCAAATTGGGTGGCCAAAAAGACTTGAGGCAATAAATTACGTCTTTTGAGCAAGTTGGGGGATTCTGGGCTAGTGTGTGGATTGAATAGAAAAGTAGCGGCAAGCTAATAAGAAGTAATCTTATATATTATTCATTTCTTATCCGATTAGAATGATTCTTCTTTACATTGATTGTTGTAATCTGTTCTTTAGATGTAATTGTTTTGTACTCAGTTTTGATTAATAAAACAATGTGAATGTTTTCTTCTCATCTGGTAGTTTGTTCTTTGCAATCCAATTTTTTTTTTTTGCGTTCTTGACTCTATTCATTAGCAATCTTGATTCCAAATCAATCTTGATTGATTAAAGATTGAAGTACTAAATCAGTTCTTGTTATTAGCCACTACAAATTACAACAAGTGGTATCAGACCTTTGGTAATTCTTAGCTATATCACTTCTAAAGCCAGAGATCGAGAAATTAACCATTAGTGGTGATTTCTCACTCTGGAAGATGGAGATAAGGGCTCTGCGCATTTATAAGGGCCATGAATTTGCTCTAGGAAAAGAAGATCCTAATAGAGCTACAAGTTCCATGCCTGATGAAAAAAAAAAAAGCAGATCTAGAACAGAGCCCATATTACCTTGATTTTAAGTCTTAGTGACTTAATCTTACGAGAAGTCTTTGAAGAAAAGATCGCTCTAAGAATATGGAATAAGGTAGAGGCACTGTGCATGAAGAAGTCCTTGGTTTACAGGCTTTTCTTAAAGAAACAACTTTATATTTTTCAATGAAAGAAGATGTGTCTATCAAATAACACATTGATACTTTCAAAAAAATCATCATTAATCTTGAAGGGGTTGAAAATGTGAAAATTAGAGATCAAGATAAAACATTTTTCTTGCTCAATTTACTGCCATAATCCTATTAAGGTTTTGTAGATACAATGTTGTATAGAAAAACAACATTAACCTTAGAAGATTGTTGAAATGAACTCAAACTCGTTAGTACAACTTGTCGATTTTAAGTTGTGAATACGAGTGACATGTCATTTCAGTTGAACGAGATTCCAGAGCTGACAATTTGACAATGTCATCCAAGATCATTAAAACTCACGTGACTAATGCATCACTGTTTAAGGTTTAACAAGCGGCATTAGCAGTCGTTTAAGGAAAGCTTTTAAGAGACGCGTGAGTTGCTCGTGACAAAAGGTTAAGGCTGTTGGATTTAGAGGGAAAATTCTGAATCTGTTACGCCTGGAAAAATGATATATATATTCAAGCTGGTTCTGGTGTAGTCTCGATTGATTCAAGGAGAGAGAGATAAGGCAGTTATAGTGAGAGCAAAGCTTTGTGAGTGGTCTCTGTATTGTGCGTTATTTTCTCTGTAACCTTGAAGCTCAACAAAGTTGCTCCTGTGTTGGTTTTCTCCAGTGGATGTAGGCACCCAAGGTCTTTGAACCACTTAAGTTTTTGTGTGATTCTTGGTTCTTTGGTTGTGTTCTTTGATATGATCATTGTTCTTGTTTAGCTTAGGTTTTGATTCTTGAGTCTTTGAGTCTGAGTTGGGTCTTAGGGTGTGATTAATCTAGCAATCAAAGGGTTAATTTCACAACAATTGGTATCAGACCCTTAACTCTGATTTCAAGGTTCAAGAATGAGTTCAAAAGTGGATCTTGAGAAGTTTACGGGGCAGAATGATTTCAATATGTGGAAGATCAAGATGGAGGCTTTGTTGATTACTCAAGGGCTGGGAGAAGCCATAGATCCAGTCTCTAAGCTTGAAGGAGGTGAGGCTTCATCATCTAAGACCCTAGAACAAGTAGCAGAGATTGACAAGAAAGCCAGAAGCACAATCATTCTGAGTCTTGGTGACTCTGTAATTCGAGAAGTGGCTAAAGAAAGAATTGTTGCTGGTTTATGGGCCAAGTTAGAGAATCTGTATATGACAAAGTCTTTGGCAAATAGACTTTACATAAAAAGGAAGATGTTCTCACTGAAGATAATTGAAGGGGTATCATTAAATGAGCATATAGATGAGTTCAATAAGGTTTATGATGAACCGGAGACTATTAATGAAGGACTGAGTGATGAGAGCAAAGCTTTGCTACTAATCAGCTCTTTACCAAAGTCATACGAACACTTTGTGGATGCATTGTTGTATGGGAGGCAAACACTCTCCCTGGAAGAGGTCAAATCTGCTCTTGGCACCAAGAAGCTGAAAGATAAGTAAGATAATCCAGAAAGTAAATCAAGTGAGGGACTGATGGCTAGAGGCTGACCTGAGAAAAGAGAAAGCAAGGGAAAGAAACAAGGCAGATCAAAGTCTAAACAGAGAAATTTGAAGTGTTTCCACTGTCATAAAGAAGGGCATTTTAAAAGAGATTGCCCTGAAAGGAAGAATAAGAATAAAGAAACCAAGGAAAGAACTGGAAATGCAGCCATAGCCACAGAAGAAGAATGTAGCTTTGAAACAGCTGGAGTACTCATTGCCACAAGTCAGAAACCTCAAGGTCAGTGGGTCCTTGACTCAGGTTGTACCTTTCATATGTGTCCAAATAGAAGCTATTTTACTACATATCAGCCATGTGATGGGGGTATGGTTTTAATGGGTAATAACTTAATGTGTAAGGTGGTTGGTATTGGGACTGTTAGCCTTAGAATGTTTGATGGTGTGGTAAGGGAATTGACACAAGTGAGGTTTGTTCCTGAACTAAAAAGGAACTTAATTTCAATTGGCATGCTAGATCAAACAGGTTGTGTTATTAAGGCTGAAAAAGATGTATTGAGGGTGATTAAAGGCTCAATGGTGATAATGAAAGGTTTAAAACAAAATGGTCTGTATGTGATGGATGGACATACTGCTGTTAGGGAGGCAAGTGTAACTGACAATGGAGGGAACAGATCAATGTTGTGGCATTTGAGGATGGGGCATATGAGTGAGAGAGGTTTGAGAGAGTTACAAAAACAAGGAGTGTTTGGGAATGATCAGATAGGAGCTTTGGGGTTCTGTAAAGATTGTATTCTAGGAAAGTCTTCCAAGTTAAGGTTTGAGACTGCAGCTCACACCACCAAAGAGAAACTAGGATACATACACTCTGATTTGTGGGGGTCTGCACAAGTGAATTCACTAGGTGGGTGTAGATATTTTCTGACTTTTATAGATGATTTTTCAAGGATGGTTTGGGTCTTTGCACTCAAAAGTAAAGATGAGGTTCTGGAAAAATTCAAAAACTCAAAGATTTTTTGTTGAAAACCAGACTGGTTTGAAGGTGAAAACTCTGAGGACAGATAATGGCTTGGAGAACTGCAATAAGCTGTTTGAAGAATTCTGTGAAAAGAATGGTATTCAGAGGCACAAAACCGTCACCTATACCCCTCAACAAAATGGCCTTGCTGAGAGAATGAACAAGACTTTGGTGGAGAAGGTAAGGTGCATGCTAATCTATTCTAAGCTCCCAAAAACCCTTTGGGTAGAAGCTTTAAACACAGCATGCTACCTAGTCAACAGGAGCCCATCAACTGCTATAGATTGTAAAACACCAATGGAACTTTGGTCAGGTAGAATGGCTGACTATGCAAAACTCAGAATTTTTTGCTGCACAGCATATGCTCATGTGAAGCAGGGTAAGCTGGAACCAAGAGCATTAAAATGCAGGTTTCTGGGGTATCCAGAGGGTGTCAAAGGCTATAGATTGTGGTGTGTTGACTCAAAACCACCACAGTGCATCATAAGTAGGAATGTAAGATTCCATAAAGAAGAGTTATTGAATAAACCAAGGAGCCCTGTTAACAACACTGAATCAGGTACTGAGACTGATAAAGTGAAGTTTCAGGTGGAGCCTCAAAACTTGAAAGAACTTGAGCCTGAAACTGAGGGTGCTGAAACAGAACCTGAATCTGGTGTTGAACATGAATCAGCAGAAAGTGAAGAGGACACATATCAGTTGGCAAGAGACAGAAAGAGAAGGACAATAAGACCACCTAAAAGATATGCAGTGGCTGATCTGATTGCATATGCTTTGACTGCTGCTCAAGAGCTGAATGATGATGAACCAATGACTTATCAGGAAGCTATCACAGGCAAAAACAAGTTGGAATGGAAGAGGGCAATGGATGAAGAGATGACATCCCTAATGAAAAACAAGACCAGAGAATTGATTGAAAAACCAGCTAAGAGGAAAACAGTAAGCTGTAAATGGATCTTCAAGATTAAAGATGGTATACCTGGAGCTGAACCTAGAAGATTTAAGGCTAGACTGGTGGCAAGGGGCTTCACACAAAAGGAGGGAATTGACTTCACTGAAGTATTTTCTCCTGTAGTGAGACATGCTTCCATCAGAATTATTCTTGCACTTGTGGCTGTTCAAGATATGCATCTTGAGCATATGGATGTAAAAATAGCCTTCCTGCATGGTGAATTACAAGAGGAAATTATAATGCAGCAGCCTGAAGGGTATATAACATCTGGTAAAGAAGATTGTGTTTGCTTACTTAAAATTAGAGGAATTTAATTTCGGTAGCTTGTTTTAATAAACAGGAGTACACTGTTATTTTTGGATCCTCTGTTTATTACTTATTTTGGTTATTTATAAAAACAATTTATATCATAGAAGTACATTGATCTATTCAAAGTAAGATATAATGATAAAAAGTATATGCATTTATCTAAGAAAAGAAATGTTTCTTCTAACCAAAATTCACCTATGATATTTATGCTTAAGTCATATAAACTATAATAAGATTTTAAGAAAATGATTAATGATAGACTTGTTGGCCTATTAAGATTGATCATTGTAACTCTATAAATCTTATTTAGAAAAGTAATATGACAAGGATGCTCTTTTTGAGCTAAAAGCATAACATTGTATTTGATGATTTAGCGCATACAAATGTATACGGACTAATCAGTTTACATGTTATAAGAGGTTATGAGTATTCTATCAATCTTGTTGATGAATATTCATTTTATTTATGTTTGTCTAAATGCGTCATGATTCCATTGCTTTTGAAATTCAAAAGAGTACGTGGATAAGACAGAAGCAATTAGACAGGAACATAAAAGAACTTCGATATGATCGAAACAAAGAATATCTCTATGGAGAATTCAAGCACTATTTAGTTGTCAATGAACACTATGATACAATAGTGTAATTAAATGAAGAAACAAGATTCTTTTGGATAAGACAAGATATATACTAAGTGGTTTATCATTTACCTTTTTGATTCCAGATACTAGTATTTAAAACTACAAAGTTTATTGAACTTAGTTTCATCTATCTCGGTGTCTACTACTCCAAGAAATTATGAAAAAGTCACAAACATGGTTTGAGACACATTCGTATTTGGAGTTTACTAGTATTTCTGCTAGAATCAGAGATAGAGAAGATGGATTCGTGTTCAGAAGCTTGCATGTTTTAGGTATCTTAAAGGAATAAGGGAAAGTCTGAATTATAGTCCTCAAGATAGGAATGTATTTATAGAAATATTCTTTACTTTCTTTGAGGAAGACTATATAATGACTTATAACCTAAGAGTAAGGTAAAACTAGAGAAATAAAAGAGATCAGGTTGATGCTCAGCTTTCAACTTTGTTATAGAAGGGAAGAACAAAGAACAACCAAGTGATCAAAGACAGATTATCCTTGAACAATCATCACTTTTAGAACCTCGTCATAGTGGGAGGGTAACTAGGTTACCTGCGAGATACATGCTTTTGGGAGAAACCTATACGGCTATCTCAGATGAACATGTACAAGATCCCACTAGTTACAACGAAGCTCTAATAGATAGAGATGTTGAATTTTGAAAAAGGCCATGAATCAAGAAATGGAATCTATGTATTCCAATAAAGTCTGAGAACTTGTAAAGGCACTAAATGGGGTAAAACCTATAGGGTGCAAGTGGATCTACAAGAGAAAAAGAGGAGTAGACGGAAGGGTGGAAACATTTAAAGCAAGATTAGTAGCCGAAGGGTTTACTCAGAAAGAAGGAATCAATTATGAGGAAACATTTTCTCCGGTTGCTATGCTTAAATCCATCAGGATTCTGCTCTCCATTGCTGTAGTGCTAGATTATGAAATTTGGCAAATGGATGTCAAGATTGCCTTTCTTAACAGGCATCTTGAAGAAAACATCTACATGCAGCAACCAGATGGATTTATACAAAAAAGGCCAAGAACACATGGTATGTAAGTTGCAGAGATCCATTTATGGATTGAAGCAAGCATCCCAGTCATGGAACATTAGATTTGATCAAGCGATTAAATCGCTTGGATTCATTCAGAACATTGATGAACCATATGTGTACAAGAAAATTCAGGGAAAATTTGTAGCCTTCCTAGTTCTTTGTGTGGACAATATTCTCCTGATTGGAAACAATATAGGAGTATTGACTACAATAAAGAGTTGGTTAGCAAAACAATTTGATATAAAAGACCTAGGAGAGGCAAGTTATATTCTTGGTATCAAGTCACTACGAGACCGGAAGAATAAAACTTTAGCCTTGTCTCAAGCGGTCTATATCGATAAGATATTGGCTAGATTTAGCATGGAAAAGTTCAAGACTGGTTTATTACCATTCAGATATGGAATTACATTCTCTAAGGATCAATCACCTAAAACATCGGAAGAGATAGAGAGAATGAGACGAGTTCCCTATGCAGAAGCTGTGGGAAGTCTCATGTATGCCATGCTTTGCACTAGGCCAGACATCTGTTTTGCGGTAGGGATGGTTAGTAGATATCAATCTAATCCTGGACCTGAACACTGGACTGCGGTCAAGCATATAATGAAGTATCTGAAAAGAACTAAAAATTATATGCTTGTGTATTCCGGTGATGAACTCATTCCAGTGGGTTATACTGATTCTGACTTTATGTCAGATAAGGATTCCAGAAAATCAACTTCCGGCTATGTGTTTACATTGGGAAGTGGAGCTATTAGTTGGATGAGTGTGAAACAATCTTGTATCACAGACTCAACAACTAAAGCTGAATATGTGGCTACATCTGAAGCTGCAAAAGAAGCTATATGGCTCCGCAAGTTCCTACGAAATCTTGAGGTGGTACCTGTTGTAACTGCACCCCTTAAACTATTTTATGATAATGGTGGTGCGGTAGCTCAATTTAAGGAACCAAGGAACCACAAGAAACAAAACATATTGACAGGAAGTATCATCTTATAAGGGAATAGTGTAGAAAGGTTATATGACAGTACCCCAAATGGCATTAGATGCTAAATGGCAGATCTTATTATAATGGCCATTAGTGGGAAACCTTTGTAACCTGCACTTAGAGCCCTAGAGCATGAGCAATATGCCAGATATGCTTTGAGAGCTAGTGGGAGATTGTTAGGAAAATATGCTCTTTAAAAGCATATGTGTTTATTTAATTGTAATAAATATTTTTTCTGATTAATAAAATTAATTAGGTATTTTATTCAAATGTCTTAATTGCATTAATATTTGTATTAAAGTCCATTTAATCATATTATATGTATTTATGTGATCACCATGTGGATTCACAGAAGACATAAATACAAGTTATCTTATGATTAAATAAATTTAGTTCATGATTGATAAATAAAGTTGGGCACTTTATTTAGGTATAGACCGTAATAAATTCATTGAATGATTTGTCTTAATCATGTATGAATTTATTGATGTAGTCTGACTACATTGAAGGATCACATATGAGATTTAATTAACTTTGTAATAAGCATCAGACTTATTAAATCTCATAGGCATTGATTTTTATTGTAATCTTAATCTTGAGTTAATTGTGATTTCATGATTGTAATTGTTATTCCATTTGAGTTACGAATGGGCACGACACATCCTTGTGGTCAAGATTACCCTAAGTATCTTGGTGGGAGCAATTATGAGTATTGGAGTTATGGATTAACAATATAGAATTTGTACAACACATCTCTTGATGGGTTTTCGGTGACTTGATCATAGAATTCAAAGTAGGAGTGTGTCAACATATTTAGTATGTTGAAAATGATCATTAGAGAAAACCAAAGAAGAGAAAACCAAGAAGATCAAGAATAAGATGTTATTAAATTGATTGGACAGTTGAGATATCAATTTAATTAACGATGTGGTACAAAGGATTGTGCGAAGAAAGAAATCAATGTGGCTTGGGACGAATTATTATTCGAGCATACAATTATGGAAGTCAGTTCCAATCTTTTAGTGGAGTAGATTTGGAATTAAATAATTGGGCTAGTTTAATTACATGCCTAATTATTGTAGCCACTATTGTATGTTCCCAAATGATGGGTTAGCTCATTTAATTGACCGCACCACTTGGGACTAATAAGTAAGAGAACTAGCTATTTGGGTCAAAAGCCTAAATATATCATTTAGTGGGAGGCTCCATTTAATTAGCTTTTGTGTAAGGGACCTTATGTTATTTTACAAGGTGGGTCCCCTATTGAAAAAGTAAATAACGTGAGTTTTGTTGGAGCCTAGGGTTTTCACTAAAGGGTGATATAAAAGGCTTATTTTTCTCTAAAGAAGAGAGAGAAGCCACTTTATACAGATCAGAGAAAAAGATTTTTCTCTCTATTGTTGAGAGAAAAATTTTCTCGTGCTAGTTGCTTTGGTAGTGATAAATGCGCCCACACGTCAAGTGCAGATCGAACCTAAGTCATAACCTGTAAGATCATTGGTGACAGTTCATAATCTAACAAACGTGGTGGTGACGGATCATGATCCAAAAGAAGTGGTGGTGGCGGATCGTGATCTAGGAGCCTAAATCACTTCAACGGAAAAAGCCAAATCGGATTTTCAAGGTATGATTTCTAGATTACAAATTCTTATATATTATATGAGAACGATTTTCAAAAGGTTTTATAAAAAATTTAAAACCTAATTTTTCCCAACAACTTTATGGTTCACTTTTGTAAAGAATTTTACTAATAATGGGATCAGAGGATTCATCATGGTCTCTTTGCAGCATCGGATAAAATTGGAACTGATACAGAGAATGCGTCATGGATGATGAAATGAAGCAACAAGACACCTTCCTGTGCAGTTAAATTTCGATAAAGTGATTCAATGCAGCGGATTTCGGGGCGGACGACTTGTGATTTTACTTTTGACAAGTAAAGTCAATGGAGAAAAGGATTCTTACCTCTATTAAAACAAACTATCAAAATCAAAATAGGTTCAATTTTTTCGTCTTTAGACTACCTTTTATTTTTCACTCTCTTTACGTTGAGATTTTTCTTTCTATTTCTATTACATTAAAAAACCAGACACTACTTTAATTTTTCGAATAAAACCAAAAAATTAAATTGGGCGTAGAAGGGTTAAAGTCAGAAAAAAATTTATTGCCTCTTATTGCTTTTTGTGATTGCAGGTGTTCGTGGAGAATTTACTCGAGTTCGTGGATTCTTGCTGATTCAAGAGAATTTTTTACGGGTTTGGCTACCCAACTCAGATTTGTAATGTGAAACTACATTCTAATAAAAAAAAAAAGACACTATAGTTCTTGCTACAATTAAAACTGCAACTACTACTTCAACAACAGTAAACAACACAATTTAACCCTTGAACCTTGAACTAAAATTCAGAGAAATTATTAAGACAATAATATACTAAAAGGGGACTTAAGAGTGTCATTTAAGGGTATATGGCTGATAATTTCCCTTTAAAAAAATATGTGACCTTTATAGAGTTTTAGATGAAGTATATGGAGAAAATAAATGGTATTAAAATTGTTAATTATAATGTTAAAAGGGGACTTTGTAAGGATTTAGTAGTTTGTTTATGAAAAATATAATTATAAAATAATAATTAATATAAATCAATAATTAATAATTATAATTTAGAAATAAAATTAAGGGCCCTCATCTATAGTGGGGCCCTAGGCAACCGCCTAAGTTGCCTAGGGGAAGAGGCGCCTATGAGTGTTTACGACAGTGAGCCTTACGCATAGTGATTTGATCAGAAACAATGTTATCTCACCACACCTCTCATAAAACTTTAAGAACAAAAGACTGCTTTTGTGTTAAAACCAGGTCACACAAACATGATAGAAGAGACTAAAAAAATTGGCGTATGGCAGAGAAGGGTACATATGGAAATATATCTTAATTTTTTTAGTATCAAACATTGAAAAATCCATATATATATCCCAAATTTAAGTGGATGCTTAAACTATTTCAGATGATTTGAAGAAGTTGTAGCTTTGATGCAACTTTCCAAGTTTTGAACAAGCACAACTGAACTCCCATTAATTAGTCAATACAAATAGGAACTTCAAATATACACGCAATGGCAATTTACAAAGATGATAATTCAGAAATTAATAGATCAAGCTAGCTTTGTATATAAAAAAAAACTTTAGATGTCAATAAGCATCTCAAATCGTTTCATTACAAGAATGTACTCGTACACAATATTGAATCATTACAATATGTCTTATCTTTATTGAAGAAAAAAGACTCTTGCACCTCTAAGATTTAGAAAAATAGTCATATAGACTCCTAAATTTTTAGTAAGAGACATTAAGACTCTGTTTTAGCTATAATATCCTTAATAAATAGCAACTAAAAATATTGACTTTGAAATTTTTAATAAATACAAATATAATTTAAATAGTTTAATTTGTCTACTAGATAATAATATATTTCTATTTATTATAAAAATTTTAAATAAATATTTAGATTAAATAAATTTTAAAATGAATAAAATACATCTCATGTATTAATAATTTAAAAATAATTTTATATAAATTTAAAAATTATTTAAATTTTTATATAGTTATTTTAGTTAAAAGAGGGTCTTAATATTCTTTATGAAAAATATGAGAGTTTATATAATTATTTCTCCAAATTTAGGGATATAGATATCGTTTTAATCTTCACTGAAGGTGTTTTAATTATAGACAAAGGGAATGACGAATATGGCATAACTTCAATTAGTTAAGATTGGAGGAAGTCGAAGGCATGAATTTGAATATACAACATTTCTCAATTGTGAAAGCATAATCAACATTTCCAATACAAACAACATCCACAAATAAATTTAATTAATTAGGCTACATATGTAGAGGTAGAATTGACTCGTGTCTCCATAATTTGTTTCCCTTTTAGAACATCAAATTCCTCTGACAATTTTTTAAGATCCCTGCTGGCTGAAAATTTACATACAAATATAAAATTAGGGTAGGTACCATACCAATCCAAGATTCCAAGGTTTTGGTTCGAGGGGGGGCATTAAAGAAAATAAAAAATAAAGTTGTCTGCTGTAACATTATATCAGTAAAATTTAGAGGTTAATATCGTAGGAGTTATCAGGCGAAGCCAAATTGAACTTGAACTCGTAGAACCTTAGAAAATGTTCAATTTTGACCTAAATTTTTCATTATTAACCTTTCAATTTTCAAAGATTAAATAGCCAGTTATCGACTTTCTTTTCTTGTATGTGCTTCGGTTTTTGTAAATGTCGTCTAAGTCGTCTTACTTTGTGGTTCATTTTTTGAAAAGAATTTTAATAATAATGGGATCAGAGGATTCGTCATGGTCTCTTTGGAACAGCCGATAAAAGTGGTACTGATACAGAGAGTGCGTCATGGATGATGAAATCAAGCAACAACGCATCTGCTACATCATTATGTTTTGCCTCTTCAGCCTTGCCTTCTGCCTTCGGAGGTTAACGATAAATTATGGGATTGAATTAGATTATGGGATTTGGAACTGAAAAAAAAAAAAAAAAATCCCATCCGACGCTATATTTGACCATCAGGACTAAGAGATTAGTCCAAACCTAATGGGACTACCAACCCTTATTTTCATGTGGATTTTCAGTAGGATAAGACATTAAGACTAATCTTGCCAAAAGGTGCGTCGTTCCATTCTTATGGTAACATACGATGGTCTGAGTGTGTACAAAATGATGGACATATTTCTCTTTTCGAAAGGCAGAAGTAAATGACAAGGCTATCACCAATATATTTGTTGAAGCCTTTCCCTTTGTTACTTTACACAGGAGAGGAGATTATAAGAATTATTTGAGGAACATATAAAAGAGACTTTTTGCCTGACCTACAATCATCCTTTTGGCCACTTTGAATCAGATTGAGCAAGGAAAACAGAGCAGTAGGAGTTTTGGAGAACTTTGCTGAGGGAAAGGAGTTCTCTGAGCATTTCCTAAGAATATATGTCCACAATAAGACCCCTGAAATCATGCCTAAAATCTGCTTCTTCGTTGATCCAAAGTGGAGATCATTGCCCCCAATGATACACTGTCTATAGCTATGACTGCCCAGAGCCCTAGTAATGCTTCAAGCAATCCCCAGCTTGCAACAAATGCAAGCTGAAAAATCAATTTACAAAGAGAGACCGCCTCCCAGGTTGTATATGGCACCAACTTCATCACCTCCTTGTCCAGCTTCAAAAGAATTATGCAACGGTCCAGCCACTCTTTCAGGTTACAACCCTCCTGTACAACGCTGAAGGTTAAAATTAACTGATACAGGAAACATGTTCATGCTTCAGCCTCACACCACCTATAAAATCAGGCAGCATATGCAAATTTGCATATCATGCCCCGGGAATTTCTATCTTTCATAACAAGCAAAACAAAATTACTTTCAGAAAATACAACAGCGGCTTCTGCAGCTCGGAAGAGCAAGATATGCTTGCCACTGTAATTCAAGATATCTCAAGGTATTCACAGGTTGACAGTTCTCCCAAAACTGAAAATAAGTCACAGCAACTTCAGAAGAATTTTTAACTTCCCGAAGTGAAAGCAGAAAAATCAGGGAGGAAAGTGTTCAACATCCATGGCAGGAAAACTAGATTGCGCCATTCTCATTCCTCGAAGCATACTCTTAGCAGTCTCTTTTTCCTACAAAGAAGTTAAAACATGTGTAAACCTGTTTTGATAATTTTTTGCCTCTAAGAATTTGTACAATGGTTGACCAGTCTCAGTATAAACCATAAAAGCAAGAAAGGTAGTAAAACTCACCGGCCCAGTATAATCCAAGAGACGAGTACAATACACCTCTGCATCTTCAAATCTGTTATGGGCTCTGCAGTGAGTAGCAAGAAATATCAAAGCTTCAACCATATTTGGACCTTCCCTCTCTTCAGCTTCCATCCTTTCCAAATCCTTCTTGTAGTAGAACGCTGCCTCTTCGTCACGTCCAAGTGCATGATGCAGCTTTGCTAGTTGGTTCAGGGCAATTGCTTCGCTGTCATTACAATTTGCTGCCCTTCTGTAACATTTTATTGCCTCCTCAAGCATGTGAAGCTGTTCAGTTTCATAACACTGAGCCATAGCGATCCATAACCGAGAATCATTTGGCTGCAAGAATACAGATTTTCGAAAATAATGTAGAGCGTAGAAAGGCATGTGCATCATCTCATAAGCTTGTCCTAACCCATACCAGGCTCGATAGTCACATGGATTTATATCTACAGCCCGTCTATAGGCATCAATGGCTGCTGGAGTGTTTTTCATCTCAACGTACTCATGGCCCATTAGCGTCCAAGCAGACAAATAATTTTTGTTTAATTTGAGTGCCCTCCTAAAATACACAACTGACTTCTCGTGCTGTCCCTTTAAACTGTAGTAATTCCCTATAATGCAACAAGATTCAGGTCTGTATTTATCAGTTGTAAATACTCTGTGGGCAAGATAACTTAAAGCAGAGAAACACTCTTTTGCATAGAGCACATTGGAATACATATCCATGTCTTCCACTCGGTAAGGGTCATTTCTTAGCAGCTCTTCAAATACCACTTCTACTTGTTCAAACTCCCTCAAACTGTACTGGGCTTTAGCAATTTGAGCCTGTAGGTAATTGCTGAAGCCGAAAGTGCCTTGTAGGTATTCATATTTTGTCAATGCTTCATTGTGCATCCTGAGTTCTTGATAAGTACTGGCAAGAAAGAAGTCCTTCATCCAATGGCTATTGAGATTAATGCTGTTCAAGATGTCAATTGTGGTGCACAAGGACTGAAGTTCCAACCAGGAATTCCAATTCCAAGGGTAGCTATTCACAGACTCCACTAGAACTGTACGAGCAAGATTCTCACTTCCTTTATCTTTAAGCACAAGACCATATAAGTACAAAATGAAGGGATCCATTGTCCCATTCTTCCGAAGAGTAGATAACTCCCTCTCCAGAGAAATTAATTCACGGTTCACAGCATCACTCTTGCCTAATGGACCCTCAAGTTCTATCATTTCTTCTTCCTTCCGCTTCTCTCCAGCCTTTAAAAGAAACAAAAAGGTAAAAAGTATAAACACCAAAAAGGCAGAGCATTATTGTACTATCCTAAAAGACCAATTAAAAGCACCAGAAACCACACAAGTACATCTGTAAGCAACAAAGTGATGTATTATGAATATAAGCCGCAAACATAAGATTAAGTCTCTCCCATTGATGATTAATATCTTTTTAACTTTATCCAAATTACTAGCACTTACATTGTCTTTATACATTTCATTATCAGAATCAACCAATAACTTTGTATTAACCATTAATTCACAAATCATGGCATGAATTGTGATAAAGGTTTTATGGTCTCTTTGCAAAATTCTAAATATAGTGAAGACGGTTTCCTCCATAAAGTTTCTTGTCCTAATTGTTTCTGTTTTTGTTTCATTACACAATAATATTCCAAAACACCAAGAAAGATGTGGAAACCATAGTACAGTAAGTATAAAAGGGAGCAGCCAAAGAAACACAGAAAAAGATCTTAACACCTAGGATTAAGCACATCCAAAATTTCTGAAAACAAACCCAGACTTCAGCTTCATTAGAAATGAAAAATCATTCAAAAGAATCAAGTGCTGCTCAAGTGTATTAATTATCTAACAAGAGGGAATTAAAATAATAGGTAGTAATGAGGAAAAGTCAGTGTGGAGAATTTGGAATTCAGGCAGAAAAAGTTTCAAAGAGCATTCTTTTGATTCCAAATTGCTTGGATAAGGGGCTTAAGGGGGTAACACAAGAATGAAGTGCCAATACAAGAGGGACAAAAATCCATGATATTCTTGTTCCCCCAAACTTCATTTTGTTGCAATAGTCACTTGAAATGTATGATCCAAATTCCTTATGTATCATCACTTGTTACCACCTAATCAGAACCATGGAATAATAAAGAACAAGAAAAAAAGAAGAGAATGTAGCAAACCAGATAAAGTGCATAACAGCGCAAAAACACCGATTTCTTTCCAGTTTGATCACGGAGGACATGAGCAGCCCTCCTGTACTCTCGACAATCAAAGTACGACTTTGCCAAAAGGTAAAAGTCACTATCCACCACTTCATCCTCCTCCATCACAGGAGTGGACACATAAGAGACACCAGCCACTGGTGTTGAACTTATCTCATTTGTGCGGAACCTTCTGCATATGCTTGAGCTTCCACGCTGGAATCTGGTGTTTGAAGGAGTATATTTTGCAGGGTCTTGCTTGATTCCCACCAGCTGTTCTGCTGCCCTGAATATATAATGGCCCAAGAATACTCGTTGATACTAAAATCAAATGGCAAACTTAAACTAGTAAGTATTTCCAGACTTCGGTTACTCATTCGAAATGAGCACGATTCAATCATTTAGCTCAAATTGATTTCCACATTCTCAAAATTTAAGAGAACATGCAAAACACTAAACTCGATATTTGATTTATTTTTTCTCCCTAAACATTCACCACTGGAGCATCAACACTGTAGCGTTATCATTTATTACAGAAACACAGCACCCACAAGCTAATTGTTAATAACTGGAGACATAATGACAAAAGAAACAGCCAATATCAAATATTTACGTAGTATCTACTTGGCATTTTGAAAACTCCCTTTTCGCTTCAATAAACAAAATGCAAACCAATTTAGTACTTCATATAAACGAAGAATGACCTTAAAAACAATAATTAAAGTATCAAAAAATGATAACGATAATAAGAAAATGAAGTAATTGGGGGTTTAGGGTTTTAGTACCATTTGGCAGCAGAGTAAAGGCATCTGCCGTTGAGTTGACTAATCGCAGTTCGGAGTTCATTTCTACAACTCTCT
Source organism: Citrus cavaleriei (assembly GCA_030448935.1). NCBI lineage: Eukaryota > Viridiplantae > Streptophyta > Magnoliopsida > Sapindales > Rutaceae > Citrus > Citrus cavaleriei. Next base: position 28,154 of record JAUJEM010000203.1, read on the forward strand.
GTCAAACTCATCAATCTCTATTTTCCTTCAGTGAATTAATGCTGTTTGAACATTGATTAGTGTCAAATTGCAATCGGGTCCATTTTGTGTGAGTGAGATTTGATCAATTTTTGCATATAATAATTAGTAAAAACCCAAAATATAAGAATTAATAATACAAAAACTCTTATCACAAAAACACCACAATTTCAGCACAGATTCACTAGCCAAAACACAAAAAATTGGCAAAAGTATTAATCAAAATCCACCACATGTGATTTTATTGCAACATTTCTGCTTCCCTCTTTGAACTCTACCTCATCAACATAAAAAATTAACAATCAACATATTAAAACCAAATCTACATAGCACTATTGATGTAAATTTGAAAATATTTGCAAATAATGTAATAATAACTGAAAATTTAAACTTAGTTATTCATCATTTAAACTCAAAAGCAAAATCTAAAATTAACAATCAATCTAAGTATTTTATTGCTTCTCTTTTAAAAAAAAATTAATCGCAATTTATCAGCAATCAAAAAAGTTCTGGATTGTTATAGAAGAGCAATCGAAACTCAACAATAAACTAATTTTTTTTTTTTTTGTTCATTTTCAATCCACTTAGACTGAATTTAATCAGAAAAAGAAAAATTTATTTCAGCAGAGATTAGGGAGACCAAGTACCTTCCAACTAGTTGCACGCAAGCAAGTTGCAGGATTCGCGCGTACGCGGTGAAGCGCCAGTTATGGAGCACGGCGATGGAGCAAGCCGGCTGCAGGCGCCGCCCACGGTGAGTGCCGTCGCAATGTCGAACAATGGAAGCAGCAAGCCAAATGTTAACGTGCCAAAAAGAAGCTTTAGATCTTCCCCAAGTTCTTTTATAAGCTTCAATTTTTGGCAACAATCAAACTGGATTAATTATTTATTGATCGATACTGTGATTCTTCCGACTTTGGGTAGGTTTCTTGTACTGCTAAAAACTACAGGTGTTCGCGGATCAGATTTTACGGATTGGACATCAATTCATATCCGATCTATGATTTTGCAGATTATAATTTTTCAATCTAATCCAATTCACGGATTGATAAAATTCAATTCAAATCCAATCCATACATCTGCGGATCGGATGCGGATTTGACTCAATCCATATCCAATCTACCATTTTGCGCATTAGTTTTCGAATTAAAAATTTTTTGTTCTCTCCAACTAATGAAATAAAAAAAATCTAATATAAAACTAATTTTGCTACCAATTAAATTTAAAATTGAATAAAATTTAAATAAATTAATTGTTTAAATAAAGCTAAAGTAATACATTTAAAGTTTCAAAATATAACACATCGAGACTAATTATTCAAATAAAGCTACAATAATACGTTCAAAGTTTCAAAATATAACACACCAAGCTTAATTGTTCAAATAAAGTTTCTGATAATACGTTAATATAACACCGAAATTAATTGTTCAAATAAAGCCACAATTAATTGAAATGGCGTAGTTCGGGAGACCAAACATGGTCGATCCTTCACTGTTGTCATTTTGCGCTGTCGAAAAGTGGTGATTACGGAGCCGTCCATGATGGGAACCAAGAGAAGCCGTACGGGTGGCGATCTTGAAGGTTGTGATAGTGAAATTGTTCAGCTGGAACCAGTGAATGTGAAGTGGCTCAATGGACTTGGGAAAGAAGATGGTTTGCTCTCGCCGTAGTGCGCGGCCGATGCCCTTCAAATCCGTGTCGAGAGTGTATCCAACCGGTATTGAATGTTGCTAGTGTGTGTGACGAGGCGGGGAAAGCTTAGGGTTTTTGTTTGCAAATTGTTTATGACTTGGCGTCATGTTACTTTGCTTTTGGGTGACTTTGCAAATTGTTGGTGACTTGGCGTTATATTACTTTGCTTTTGCTAGTGTGTGTGACTTTGCTTTTATTTTGTTTTACAATTTTTACAAGCTATATTTGTATATTTGATTATTGAATTATTTTTCATTTTATATTATTATTGGGTAATGGCTAAGATATGTTATGGTGCTTATGTAACTATGTAATGTCACATTTATAATTTTTTTAATTAAATTTATAATAATTTTTTAAATAAATATATATATATATATATATTTTTTTTTTTTTTGTGCGGATTCACGGATTTCTACAAATTTACAGAAATAAATCCATATTCAATCCATCGACTGCGGATTTTTAAATTTTCAATTCATATCCAATCCACCAATCCACGGATCAGATTTATACGGATCAGATTGAGCGGATCGGATTGGATTCTGAAAAAACTACATTCAAGTAGAGGGTTGGGTAAAATATCCGACCCAATCCCAAAATTATCGGGTTTGGATCTAATTCGGATAAACCTACACCTAATTATCCTTTCAATCTTTGAATATATATTTATTTGGCGACACAGTCAAAACTATCAAATTGGTTTCAAGCTTTTGATTGTTCTTTAGTATGATAAGTGGGGTTCAGCTATGATCCAACTGCATCTAGCCGTTGAATCCACTTGAATGAGTGGGGTCTATTAAAATCTAAATTAGAAGTACAATTATGATAACGATACCACAAGTTGCACTACAATTTTTTCCTGATAAGTGATAATTGATGAGTAATATCTGTCCTTTACTGATATACGAATAAACCAACAAATGCGGAGAAAACAAAGCCGATTTGAATTTTGTATTGCAATTTGCAAGTGGTCTGATTTGATCCGAGCTATCCATATTCGAATTAGTCCGACCTGGATTTCGGATTGCTTTTCGGATCATTTTTTTCCTCCGAATCCGATTTTACCCAACCTTATTAATATGAGAATTCTTTGCCTAAAACAAATTTGGAAGCTCAAATCATTTTTTTTTCCCAAAAAGACTTTATTTATAGGTTTAGGTGTCAATCTTTTTACCATTAATCATTACTATCATCGAATATGTTGCAAATAAATATAATGAAAATGAAGAAATTTTATTTAAATAGAAAACTTCATTATTTGATGCAATAACCAAAATTTTTAACATTTATTATGTACAATTTGTTGACCAATTTGGCTAAATCACGTGTCAATCACACAGTTTCAATAATACATATATAATTCATGACATCTCCGCGTTCGGCCTTGCCAAAATTTTCCAAACACTCAACATCCCAGTTCCATCACCAGTGAAAAACAGACCATCAGGTCCTGTTTCGATTACTCTAACTTCGCGTCTGGAAAATATCCTTCCCCTCTCCATAAACCTGGCACAAAGGAGCTCAATTTCGTTAAACAGAAGCATAGGGAGAAATAAACTTCAGCCGAATTGATTTAAGGACAGACTGAGACACTCACGATGGCAGCTCATATAGGTGAACAGAATCGTCATTACAAGAGCAAATCAGAACTGGATTACCATCTGGATCATTCAGCCCACCAAGAGCAAGCACACCCTGGAACAAGCAAATGAAAATAATCAATAAAACAGTGGCACCAACGACATGTAGGATGTGTGCATGCACTTTCAGAGCACAAAGTTGATGCAATAAAGTGGGAGAGGTATAACTATTATTAGATAACACAATAAAAAATGGCATTCAATGAAGCAAAGATCAAATATATTTTTCAAAGACGGGGCTGCTGCATCATCTTCCCCTCCTACTGCACAGCAACAGAAATACTCAAATGCATACATACAATGAACAGACTAGAAAACAGTTCAAGTAGAATAAAGGTGCCAAAACGATTCAAGGGCATAAAAATCAATCCCATTAATGACACTGCATCAGTCCGCATTATTTTCATTTAGCATATTAACAGCATCGCACATTACATTATACAGCCAGCAGGATTTTCCATTTTGGCAAGCAAATAAACAAAGGAATATATATATAGATATATAATAGCTAAAGAAATTCAACATACATGATCTTCGTTATGTGTATAGGCAACTTCCAAGTTGCCTTCTTCAGTCATAATCCAAACTTTTATTGTGTTGTCCAATGAACATGATAGCAAATACTGATCCCAACAAAGAAGAGACATCGGTGCATCAGTATGACCATTCAATGTCATTACAGCCTCCAAAGTGTCAAGGTCCCAAACCTGGTGGAGACATATAGAGCAAAACAAAGGGTTAGGTTGATCACATATAAAAGAAGTACAAATAAAAGTTACCACTTTTATGCAAGAATAGAAGTTAAGAATAAGAATAACTATGAACTTCCAGTAAGACAACAGGCCAGTGCCTAATATGAACTTCCCAGTAGCACTACTTAGGTCTCCAATAGATTAACTTTTGCAAAATATTTAACTAACTTACCCTTATCGTATTATCCATGGAACCAGAGTACAGCCTCTTGCCTCCAACAGCTAAACATGTCACAGGACGCGTGTGGCCTTTCAATAATGCAGCCAGTTGAAAGGGATTCTGAGTGTTGGGAATGCCTTTCCAGACCAAAATATTACCATCCTGCCATATCCAACAAAAAATAAATAAACATTTATGAATACTGCAATGACTTGACTTTTGATGCAGGAGATTGATGTAAACATATAAGTTAGAAAGGATATCATCAGCCGTGATTTTCAAAATGTATGACCCATTATACCTAGTAAATATTGACAGAAAGCATTACACTAACAAATTCCAAGACTTTGCAATCAACATATAAAAGGCAGCAAGTACGTCAGTTCCATATAATAATCAAATAGCTCTAGTTACCTGTGCCCCAGCAAAAAGCATTTCATTAGCAACAACCATGGAATAGACTTCACCAACTGGTCCATCCAAGCTAAATTCAGCTGACGACTCAATGTGCCATGCCTGTAAAATCATCAACACATACAAAATGAGCTTTTGAACACAAAATTAACGAGCTGTAGATGAAAAAGGGCCATTGTCAATTTAAGAAAAGATATACAAATATACTAAGCTATATGCTAACCTTAACAACATTAGGCATGCCCACAAACACCCAGGGTCCCTCGCAAATCAAGGATCCAACCTCAGCACCAAGATTGATCACACTAGCAGACTGACCAGTATGACAGTCCCAGAGTTGTACTGTTCCATCTCTGCTGCCTGAATAAAGCTTGTCAGATCGCAAAGGAAGGGCAATTCCACTTACAGCCTGTCATAAAAAATTGCCCAAAGTCATCAGTAAATGATAAATTGTACTTACAACCAGAAAGGTTTCTAAGCACAACCATACCTTTTTGTGCCCCTCAAGCTTTGCCAGCATTGTGAACCCCTCCCCACAAAACCATGAATGCCAAAAACGGCATTCATCGCCTTTTACACAATTACCCGACAGCCAGTGGTAACACACATTTTTCGGCGTAGTCCTCTCCAAAGTTCTTTTATTCCCAGAATCATCACTTCCAGTAGAACAATCCAGTGATGATTTATTAGGAACAGTACGATCTGGGTTTTCTCTATTTTGAACATGGGTAGTTCCCTCTTCTGATCCACTGGAAACCCGTACATTATTCTTTGGACAATTATAGCTGGGTGGACTCTTCTTATGGTTACTAACAGGCAGGGTTTGTGCTTCAGTGTGAGCAAACCTGCAAGGGTTACGATTGCACCTTCCTTCTAAAAAGTAAACGCATAGTACTTTCTTGGTGGGCCATCCTCCTCCTACTCTGCCTCCTGCTCGTTCATTAACTGGATTAAAGAGTGATCGTTCTCGTTGATATGTGAATCTCCTGGATGCCTTAACCTCCATACTATACATCATAAAAAGACAGAGACAGACGAAATCAATTGACGAAACATATAACTGTTCCTTCAAAGATTATCAACAGTTCCATCGCAGAAGATCCAAAATCAGAACACGGGGAAGAAGAACAAAGCACTGCCGATCTATGAATCCTTTGATCCACCGATTCCAATAAGAAAATCCAAAATGTAAGCGATTCCAAGGTAAACCATGGTAAGAATTCTAAAATATAATTACAGAATGGGCCGGCCACAAGAATCAGATTCTTGATAATCATGAAAATCAATCATTATCTATCAGTATAATCAGAACACATAGCACAGACGAACAAAACACTGTCCATCTTTCAATCCTTTGATCCTCCAATTCCAATTGGAAAATAAATACGCAAGTGATTCCAAGGTAAACCCTAATAAGAATTCTATAATCTAAATACAGAATGGGCCGGTCATAACAATCGGGTTATTGATAATCTTGAAAATCGATCATTATCTGACCGCCAAATCCTCAGCGAAAAACCCTAGCCCTAACCTTAAACCTAAAAGTAAGAACGATAAAAGAAGAAACCTAACGCTAATACATGTCGAATCATAACCACATTCGGATCTGATCATCCTTGCAGAACGATGATAACGAAACCCTAATTATAGAAACATAATCTTGATTGATCGATTGATTGATTGAGACTACAGCAAACCTGAGGTAATTCCAAAACGACGTCGACGAGCTCTGATTTTCAAAAACTGCTGTTGATTCTTGAACCAAATTGGGTTCGTCAAACGGAAAAACGAAAGCGAGAATGATTGAGGATTTGAGAAGAGACTTGTGAAGGGATTACGTGTTTGTGAGTTTAGGGCTTTTTTTCGAAGAGCAAAGGAAAATTTCGATCGCTCTGTTAAAAGTGTTCGGCGTTCTGTTGCTGGTCTTTGCCAGATATATATAGTGTCGCCCTCGCGCGTTTCCTAAACGCTATTGAACGCATGGCACGTGCGTATATTAATTGGACAGCAAGTAATCGATCAACGGCTCTATTTCTTCTTTCAGAAAATTAAAAATTAGTACATTTCTTTGTCATTTACGGTCTTTTTAAAAAAAATTAAGGACTTTGTTATTTATTTTGTCTATCGTAAGGCAATAATTTATGCTATTATTTTTCTGATATTCCAGACTTATTTTAAAAACATAAGCTTAACTGAAAAGTTAAAATGAAACACAAATCAAACAAATTAGAATGATATGTATATATATAACGAAAGATGTGGGCTGTGGCATGAGAGATCATGACTTTTTGTGGCAAGTGATTTCATTCTAAAACAACGTAGCAATTACTTTTCCGCTTGGTGAACGTGAATCTGGAAATGATTTTTTTTACTAAAATTGAAATAATTAATAATTTTTTTTTACTGAAATTGAAGTAAAAATGAGAATGAAACATCTAGGGTTCACATATTTTTAGACATTCATTGAACTATTCATTTTACCCACTTAAATTTTATAATTTCACTTTTATTATTATTATTTATTGCTACTATTCATATTTTTGTAATAATAATAATAATAATAACAACAACAACCATAATTATTATTTTTAAATAAGAATAATAATAGGCAGTGTTAAATAAGAATAATTATTAATTATTTTTATTTTTATTTTTATTATTATTATTCAAAATAATTATTGTTAAATAATAATTGTTGTTGTTGTTATTGTTGTTAACTACTTGTTGTTGTTGTTGTTGTAACTATTGCTGTCGCTACACTACTATTATAATATTATTTATTATTATTAACAATAGTTCTTTTGAATAATAATAATAATAATTACAATTATTATAATAAATAACAATAATAATTAACTAAGGTCATTTTAATAACTTGTGATAATTTATTTCGATTCTAAGATAAATTAGACAATAAATGTCAATATAATTTATTCTAATTTCGATTCATATACCTAAAATAAACAATTTATTTTGATTTTAATTTCAACCCCATTATGATTCCAATCCATTTGGATTTCTAATTAATAAATACATCATAAATCTTTAATTTCTTTCAAAACCTTCTCTAATCACACAAGAGATCCCAGGAAATAGACAAGACTATTTTTGCTAAATCATGAGCCATTGAATTACATGATCTAGGAGCATAGACCACCCTATATTGATTATTCTTGTACGCCAAAATTCTATTTTCACTAATAATCCAATCTAACTCTCCTTTACTAGAGATATCTTTGAAAATAAAGTTCACAACGTTCTTTGAATCTGACTCTATAATTGGAGGAGAAATACCAGCTTTTTCAACCATCTTCACAGCTTTGAAAATAGCAAAAGCCTCGGCAATTTCCGCATCTTCTAAATAAAGCTTCTTTGATGTTGCAGCTTCCATGACAACCCCTTCACAATTTCTGATGGTGCGCCCCAAACCAGCAATACTGTCTCTTTTTTCGTAGTTGCGTCAGTATTAAGCTTGTACCAAGGAGGTTTTGGAGGATAACAAATTTTAGATTATGCTAGAGCTAGAGTGACTTGGTGACCTTGCTTTAATGGACTCCAGCAACATTTCAGGTGCTCAGAACAAAACTTGGTTATAATCCTCCCTTTACTTACTGTACGGAGCCTTATTTCGAAATTTCCAAATTGACTAAAGTCCTGTTTGGAATTGAAATGCTGTAACTTTTAAGTTACAGATTCTGTAAAAAAAAGTTATAATTATAAAATAAAAATTAATAATATGTGGTAAATATAAATTTTAAATAATAATTTTGATAAAATTATTAAATATATAATAGATTTTCTATTATACAAGTAAAAAATCATATCAACATAACTTTTGATTCGTGAAACAATATTTATCAAATATTTTGCAAATCAGTAACTTAAAAAAATGACAATTATCTAACTTCAATCACAAACGCAACTTAAGTCAAGCCCTAAACTATACAAACTCCTCCTTTGCTAAGAAGTTGAGCTCCTTTCTTAGCAAACCAAGAGAATGGCATATAAGCTGCAATGGCAAACTAAGAAAAGCAAGGCTTGAGCTGACTTTCCTTGCATATTTGGAAGCAATGAGGGCTATGACACACATCTTGCGTACTACCATGACATTATTCAAGATTGTTCTTTTGCCAATTATGGCGTTTGAAATTGGGTCTTCAGAATTTTATTTCTTACAACATTTGTGGAAAAGAAAATGTACCTATAAAACAAAAGTTAATGGAATGTAGTAAATAGAGTTTTTAAATAATAATTTTGACAAAATTATTAAAGATATAATATATTTTCCATCATACAAGTAAAAATTATATCAACATAATTTTCGATTACAATGATTTAGTGTTTATTAAACACTTTACTATTGTATTTTTAAGCTACTGTTGTCTAAACTTCAATCTCAAACGCATCATGGTTAATTTTGTGCAAAGAGTTTATATAATACAATCCTCTTTGTAATTGTTATTCTTAATCATTAGTATCCACTCCAAATTCTAGTTTACTAGTTTATCTCTACTTCATAACCTTAATATTTTATCAGTGAGAAGTTTTGACCTCGATTAACTTTATTTTCTATGTTAATTTTGATTAAAAAGAAATTTACTCTATTGAGAAATAGAGGGTTTAATGATTACAATCTACATGTATTAGGAGGTGAAATTTACAGAGAATCCAAATAGCTCAAACGGGCCACTTTCGGCCTTTAGTAAGTGGTGAGATTTCTTTGCTCTCCAACTTGGAGCAAGCAAGATTCGAACTCTACACAAAGCATGTGTGTGTATTTTCTTCCTCAATTAAATTTGAGTGAAATAGGTTTTCTTCCTAGCGCAGTGCGAGGTAGACATCCTCGAATATTTGAGAGGGTTTTAAATCTGGGCGACGCTCCGTAGCATTGATGTATGTTGATCCAGTTATAATCATTTGTAAATATCGAGTTATATTCTCATGTAATATGCGTTTAATTTGAGCATTAGTCTCGTATAATCAAAAAAAAAAAAAAAATAGCTCAAACGGCATTCCAACATGTCATGTGTTGGATTGGATCATCACGATTACTTTAAGAAATCCAACAAATTTAAATGAAAAATTATTCATTTATTTGTAATGTAATATTAATTAAAAAAATTGAGGCGTGTTTTGTGGTAATTTATAGCCAATTCCTGATCTGAAATCAAACAAATTAAAAGTTTTGCAATATCAACAAGTAGAATTCCTCCAAATTTTTGTAGGTCACTTCATGGTAATAAATCGTAATTTTTAACTTTACAAATTATAATTTAATTCTGGATGTTAACCAATTAAATTGATAAATAAATTGTCAACAAAAGTTGTGAAGATTGATTTTGAACCCGACTTTAAAGTGTGAAGAGATTGATTTAAGAAATTTTAGAATATTTTTGTTGTATTACACCCACTTAATACATGTACGATGCGTGTGCATTTATTTTAATGAATTATCATGTAATTAATACTTATAATTTTTATCACACGCGTCATACATAAATATAGTATAATAATAGTACTCGTAAAATATCTCGATTGATTGTAGCTTAAAAATAATAATAATAGTTAAATATAGGGACAAATATAGGGGACAAGGCATGCAAATGAAATTGAGAGATAAAAAATAAAACAAGCCGAACAAGTTTTGATAGGATTTATGATTTCAGTTCTCATAAAGGCAACTCCGAAAACTGGGAGTTATTCATTTTATTTTTATTTTTATTTTTTAAAGGGAAACTTGAGGTGCTTGAAATTTGAAGTTTACAGAATTACAGTCAAAATAGTCAAAGGACCTAATTAACAAGTCAGTAAAAAAGATGGACTATTCTGTAAATTATCAAAATTATCATTATTATTATAAATTTTTAGATTTCTCTAAAATGATGTGTGTTTTCACCTTATTGATAGTTATTGATAGTGTGATTATTATGGATCCTTATATTTAAGAATTTTAATCTCAGTCATTCATTTTATATAATGAATAAATAATTAAATAATAAAGATAGCAGGCTTAGATTAAATATTTTCTATTTTGTTATTGGTAAATATTAGGCTTTAGTTATGAAATGATACTTATTTGGGTCCTTAACTTACGTTCAACGTAAGTTACGCTCCAGCCTGTCCAATTTCATATAGTCCCCTATACTCTATACTATTTATATTTTATTCATAAATATTATAAATTTTTTAAAATGTAAAATTTCATTTAACCCCTCTACTCAATTTTTTTTATTAAAACCATAGAGTATGAATTCCTTATAATTTTAAATTCTCAAAATAACCTCCATTTAATTAAAAATATAATTATTTTTTAAATGAATTATAATTATAATTATAATTTTTATTATAATCATAAATATTTTTTAATAGATTATTGTTATTAAAATAAAATTTTGTTTAGCCCCCTCACTCAATTTTATTTGATTAAAACCATAGAGTATAAATTCACTTCATAATTTTAAATTCTCAAAATAACCTCCATTTAATTAAAAATATAATTATTTTTAAATGAATTATAATTATAATTATAATTTTATTATAATCATAAATATTTTTTAATAGATTATTGTTATTATTAATAACAAGAATAAAAGCATTATAAATTGTTAATAATAATAATAATAATAATAATAATAATTAATGATTATCTAACTAATAGTAAATATATTGCTAATGCTACCTTCGACTTTAAATACTCATTATCAGGTTTCAAGAGACCAATGAATGATAATTTCGTGAATTTTAAAGCTTGACCCAATAAAAAAAATAATTTTGTATTTAAAAATAGAAGTAAGAAAAATGTGTTTACATCCTCATAATGTAACAACTTAGCAAAAGAACTTAAAAATGACCGTTTAATAATGAGATGCCTACAAAATCATTATTTATGAAGGTAAATAAAAATCCTAAAAGTACTTGAAATTAAAATGTATAGAAATATAAAAGAGTCTCCTATATAAATATAGACTCAGTGTTTATTCCATTTTATTATAATCATAAATATGTTGATTATCATTAATTATTATTATTATTATTAACAATTTAATAAAATATTATTAATTATTGTTAATAGATTAATTAATTATAATATTTTTTATTATCGTTAATTAATAATAACAATAATCTATTAAAAATATTTATGATTATAATAAAATTATAATTATAATTATAATTCATTTAACAATAATTATATTTTTAATTAAATGAGATTATTTTGAGAATTTAAAATTATAAAGGAATTCATACTCTATGGTTTTAATAAAAAAAAAATTGAGTAGAGGTTAAATGAAATTTACATTTCAAAAATTTATAATATTTATAAATAAAATATAAATAGTATAGAGTATAGGGGATTATATGAAATTGGACGGGCTGAGCGTAACTTACGTTGAACGTAAGTTAGGCGGACCCTATTATTTTAATGGCTTAGATTGAAACTTATATAAGATTTTTTTAATAGCAAACAATAAATAAGAAGTGAGCCTGACTTTTATAGATCTTCCCTCTCTTTCCTGTTCCTTCATTTCTTCACCCTTATCCCTATTGAGTTCTGTATCTTAAAACTTAAAACAAAATAATTTTAATTTGATAAAAAAATTTATGAATTTGTGATAAAAGATAAAAAAAAAAACGTATTCTTTTTCTTTGATTTAACAGGAGTGGAACAAGCCAACTTTGGTTGGGGGTCAAAGAATTTTTCAAAAAATTAAATAAATTTTTAATGCAAATAAATAATTATTAATATAATATAAAATATTGAGTATTAATTTTTTTTTTTACAAGGGCCATGGTTCATGCTTGTCCTTTAATAGATCCGTCCTGAATTTAACTATGTGTAGTAGCAATATGGAGCAAAATCGAATGTAAAATAAAAGAATCTTGAGACTGAACTCGATTAATGAGTAAGATTTATAAAAATAAAATTTTCAGAAATTTAAGTTATGAATTTAATGAGGAATTTGCTGTACATAAAATTAAAGAATTGATTATCATTAAAAGCTATATGCAGTAGAAATATAATGACCAAATGTATTTTGTTGCCAACTGACTAATCATTTAGGAACAGGACAGTCTTCAAGAATTTAATTTTAAATACAAGAATTTCATAAATAAAATCGTTTCTCTATGATCTTTGTAAAAATTTTAAAGATCAATAATGTATTAATTGTGAGCCATTAGATTTAATCAATAATTGTACAATATTTGTCTTAAAAATAATTTAAAAATAATAATAAATAGTTTGTTAACCGTTCAAGTGGGTGGAGAATTTTTGTAAAATAATTGTGACCACACTTAGAGTTTGAAACAATTTCACTTAAATAGCAAATTTTATTTAAAATTACTTTTCAGCCCTCCTTTAAATTTGTAATATGATAATCTTTTAAATAAATCTTCCAAAATCAATTACCATTAAGTATAAACAATAATGATAATAGAAGGCATTTCAATAAACTATTTTATATGTGTTTTATTAATAATACTATATGAGTCACAACAAATGAGAAATATTTTATTCACAAATTATTATTGAAAAATATATGTCTATATAACTATAGAGTGAGAAATATTTTTGATTTAATTTTTAACAAAAATTAAACTATTTATTTCATGCAATTCAATGGTGGAGGATATAACATTATGAAATGTTGCTTTGACTTTCAATATCAACCCATTAGATTATGATATATTAGTGGCTCATATATTGTGTCAAATTTTTAAGTTAAAGTATTCCAAACCATATCTTTATAATGGAAATATAAAAACATGCAATGATTTTTTTCCTCATTTTGTCCATTAAATATTATTTGAAAATAAAATGGAAAACAAACTTCAGAAAGTTTAAATTTTATAACGCCTTATAATTTTCTACCATGTCAATAAAAATCTAAAAATATAAATGATTTTCTTTTACTTTTTTTCTCAATGAAATATTATCGGAGACAATATTTTATTTATTGTCACTATTAACTATCATAATAAAAGAATGACTCTTCATAACATAAAATTTTATAATTACAATTCATGATATCAATAAAATAATCTTTTCTGATTATAAACTAAAACTCATTAGGAATATATATTCATTTAACTTTTATGAAATTAACAAAGTGATATTTGAAAATATATAAACTTATAAAACTTAAAACTCCCACCATGTAAGGATATTAATCTGTAAGATAAATATAAAGTACAAAAATAAGTATGTTAAATAGGTGTAAAAAATAATATATAATTCATAATCAATTATATAATGGTCCTTAATAATATATAAATAACGAGTATTTTAATATATGATATTAAATTTTATTAAAACATGTGTGATCATAATTTTTATGTTACAAGCAATCTCAACAATGAGTTTATTGATGTAACTATGATATTTACTTAACTATATGTACTTATTTGTGTTATTTATTAGTGTTCTATCATATATAAATTTTGCAATTGCAACTTATTTATTTGATTTGTGTTAAATAACCTACCATTATATTTTATACTTAATGGTAATAGATTTTGAAAGATTTATTTAAAAAGATTGTCACATTTCAAATTTAAAGGGGGATTGAAAATAATTTTAAATAAAATATGTTATTTAAGTGAAATTGTTTCAAACTCTAAGGGTGGTCATAGTTATTTTATAAATTTCTCCACCCCTTACACATTTGTTAACCGTTTACCATTATTTTTTATTTTTATTTTTACCTACAAATATTGTGTACCATTGATTAAACCAATGGGCACAATTAAACATTATTGATGCTGTGCAAAAAATTACAACATCATAGAGGAACCTGAGAGTGAATTCAATAAAATAAAGAGAGATTGAATTTTATCGTACCTCTCTTTTCTTTTCTCTTTTAAATTTAAAATTATCTTCTTAACTGCTTTGTTAACCAGTCATATTATTTTTAAAATAATTAAAAATTTCTTATTAAAAAAATAAATATGTATTATTAATTTAATCCAACCGTACATGTTTCTTGCATTATTAATGCCATATAAAAATTACGGCATCATAGGCATAAATTCTTTTTACTCAAGAGACAACATTCTGTGATTCATTTCCTCTCGTTGGTTTACTTCAAGTAATTTACTCAGTTCTACAGTCAGACGTAAGTGGAGATATTAGGGGAAAAAAATTGTTCAGAACAGCGACGATGAGGCGATCATGGACGCATTTCCATTCACGCCGAAAGCTTCATTCAGGCTCATCGGAGCCGGCAAAATGGCGGAGAGCATTGCCAAAGGAGTGGCGAAATCGGGCGTGTTGCCGCCCGATCGTATCTGCACCGCCGTCCACTCTAATCTCAAACGCCGTGATGCTTTTGAGTCCATCGGCGTCAAAGTATTATCCGACAATAACGCCGTACGCGCTATTACACAACGTTCTTTTTCTCAATTTAATTATTTCTAATTTCATAGTTATTGGGATAATAATAATTAATAATTTATCATATCAATAGGTTGTTGAATACAGCGATGTGGTTGTTTTTCTCTGTGAAACCACAAGTAGGTATTACCCTTTTCCCTAATTAGTTTTTATTATTTTATTTTTATTTCGATTTATAGACCATTGGATTGATGTATTCTGATGGAACCTAGTTAAATTTTAGCCGTTGAAAAATGTATAGATCCATTGGTTCCATAAATTAATGTTCTTTTTTAATGCCTGTTAGTGGTCCTGATTGTTTATCTATTTTTCTTTTTTTATTTAATTTTTTAGGTTCAAATATTTTGTTGATACTTGAAATCATCTTATGTTGTTGTTACAGTTAAAGATGTGGCCATGCAGATAAGGCCGCTGTTATCACGGAAGAAGCTTTTGGTTTCTGTTGCTGCAGGAGTGAAATTGAAAGACCTTCAGGTTTGCAGCATTTGAGTCGTTGGGTGGTAAAGTGTATATGTGTTTAGTCCTAGAGAAAATGGTGCAATTATGTAATAATTATGGTTATATTTTTCACGATTGATTAATATCTAAATTGCTCTGAGCTTTGAAGATAGCTTGCTCATTTTGGGGATATGATTGT
Organism: Citrus cavaleriei; assembly: GCA_030448935.1. Classification (NCBI taxonomy): domain Eukaryota; kingdom Viridiplantae; phylum Streptophyta; class Magnoliopsida; order Sapindales; family Rutaceae; genus Citrus; species Citrus cavaleriei. The sequence goes on from JAUJEM010000203.1 coordinate 43,860, forward strand.
TTGCTAGTGCATTAGTATTTTTGGATTAAAATGAAATTTTATACTAGCTACTCCTCTGTAAGATGCCAGACGTAGTAATATTATACCATTGGTGGAGAACTGTATTGGAGAAATTGGAGGAGAAAATAGATAAAGAAAGAGGAGGAAATTGAATTGAAAGATCAGACAGTCTAACTTTTGTAGAATGTAATATTTCCTCTTTTAATACTATAATTGGGTTGCTATAGTCTCAATGTTTTTTTTCCCTACCACTTTATAATTGCACCTTCTTTCTGCTCATTTTATGCATCCGATTGCTTCTTTTAATTTTTAGTTTTGCTTCAGTTTTTAAAAATCAAAAAAAAATGTTATATTTTGTTCAGGAATGGACTGGTCACAGCCGGTTTATTAGAGTTATGCCTAATACACCTTCTGCTGTAGGTGAGGCTGCAACAGGTATGCTTTTCTCACATTTCATTGTAATCTCAATCATTGTTTTCCTCACCCTACATCGGTGAAGCAGATATAAGCATGCTATCACGTTTTCTGTTATTTGCTATGAACTATTTTTTTATGTTGTGAACCGTGTGTTTGTTTGGCATTTGTGATGGTTATTGTGTCTAATGCATGGCATTTATCAACTAGCCATACAATTTGTGGATGACTCGACGATGTAAGTGATGTAATAGACCAGAGTTAATTCACCCACTGATATTTTCAGCTTTGTCAGGATGATTCTTCTGATTATAATATATTTTATCTGTAAAAGTTTAACATAATTGTGTAAATATTGTTGTAATGAATGAATGTTATGCTATGTTTAGTGTTACTGCCTTTTATGATGTACGATTACTTAAAAACAGAAATTACCTTCTTTCACTTTTCTTAGCCCACTAGAGTTGACCTTATCCCATCCGTATAATGAATGTTATATTATGTTACTCAATTTGCCTGACAAAATCTGAAGTATTTGGGAGTTATGCTTTTTGGGTAGTTAGAAAGTCTGAAAGTGGGAATATGTGGAACTTTGTGTTTTAACTACTATAGTAAGGGAGCAAACTATATGTTCATGGAATAAGGTTTATTTGGGTTTACCTTTGAACCTTGAGCTCCTTGAGTTTCTAAGTTGAAGAGCGGCGTTCTTTTCAATTTATCCTGATTGGGAGAAAGCAGTTGATGCAAGATAACTTTTGGTAATCATTTTTTATTTTAGGGGTATTCTTGAGAGTGCCTTTTTCCCGAGATCTCTTAAGAGAATATTTGATCCTTGTTTGTTTCTCTTTGTTTTTGTGGATAGCTTGTTGACTTCTAAGTAAAACTTCTATCTTAATGCTGGGTTCTTAACTATAACAAAATGAAGTGATCTTCATTTCTCTGACAGTTTAGTGTTAGACTATGAAATCCCTATAGCTTCTGTTTGCAATCCTTTATTTTCATATCAATTTCATAAAAAGGTTATATGAAAATGGTACAGTTCTCTAATACTTGCCCTTAAATAGTTATGAGCTTGGGAGGAACTGCAACTGAAGAGGATGGGGAACTAATCGGTAAATTATTCGGATCAGTTGGCAAGATATGGCGAGCTGATGAGAAATTGTTTGATGCAATCACGGGCCTGAGGTATGTGGCTTCTGTGAGTAGAGAGCTATATTATGCTCAGAAAATTCTTTCATGTAATTATTACCCAGAGGCACTATTTCAGCTAATAACCAATCTTTTCTCATTTTAGATTCCTGTGTAAACATGTAATCAAAAAGAAAGCTACTCATATGTTTTTTTTTAAATTTTTTTGTTTCAAGATAGATTAAATTTTATTCGTTGTTTTTATTGAAACACTTCTTATTCCTAAATTTTCAGTGGCAGCGGTCCAGCATATATATTTTTAGCAATTGAAGCTTTGGCTGATGGGTGTGGCTGCAGGGCTACCCGAGAACTTGCACTTGGTCTAGCTTCTCAGACAGTAAGTCAATTAGAACCTTTTACACTGTTTCTTTGATTCATTGGTTTTATTGGCTATGAACATTATAACTTTCCCACCCTAGTGCGCTATTTGTTTCTGTATCCCACTCTCCTTTTTGGGTGTATGTGTGCTAACCTTTTTATTTGTTTGGGACATGGGGAGGAATGGAGTTGTTGGTTTCACTTGAAACTCATTACATGATTCAAACACACAACCTCCTCTTTTTAGAGTTAGATATGTACTACATTGGCTAGCATTTGTATAGGTTGTAGTATCCGGTCTTACATGTGATGAAATGTAATATTTGTTGGAAATATAATTGCCTTGTGGCTAGATTTGTTGTCGTAGGTACTGATTTTGATTCACAATCTGATATCTATATTATGGCGCATTAAAAATCCATAGGGATCGTGTGTCAATAAATATGGTAGAAAGGAGTTGGGATGATGTCATAGAGCAGAAAAAGTTTTAGATATTAGACTGAGGTTGCTTTCTGTTATGCTGTTTCATAACACCATTGATCAGATACTAGCTACTAAAAAATTTTAACATGAAATGAATAATTCAACTAGTTCAAAATTTTTATCATATTTACTAGTACCGGGTAGATCCACAAAAACACCTCTAAAGAAATGCCAAGTTGTCAATTAAAATGAAAAGTTGTCATTATACAGAGGCTTGAAACTACCGTTACCCAAGTTTGTCTGAAATTTTGGAATTACCCAGTATCTTTTCAAATTTGATTCCAGTACTGTGAGTGAAGGCAAGCAAGTATTTCCTTTTCTTTTCGTTAGTTAACTGCGTATTTATTTTGAATGCTATTTGAGCTTCCATATGACATTTTTTATTTCAAACTTTTGTACATTAGCTAATAAATTGTAAATTATTATTTCTGCAGGTATTAGAGCAGCATCAATGGTCACTAAAGTGGGAAGCATCCTGGTCGGCTAAAGATGATGTTGCATCGCCTGGTGGGAGTTCACTATTGCCGGTATTCATGAGTTGGAGAAAAGTGGATTTCATTAGGATATTAATGAATGCTGTTGTTTGCTGCTGCTCGAAGCCGAGAACTGTCCTAGAGCTAATTCATTTTGATTCCAGTTTCTCAGCTCTTACACATCTAGTATGGCGATTTAACTTTTTTTTTGTTTTCTGCATTATATTGATGTAAACAGTTTTGAACTGCATTGGTAAGTTGCTTATATGCTAATAAACACTTCTGTATGTTGATGAATAGGAAATTTTGGTACTTATTTAACTTTTGGTGCATACCTTGCTTCCAATTGGTATCATCCTAATTTTTACTTATTGAAATGATCAGTGGACTCAGACATCAACTGGCTGAAAAAAATTTGATGCCCCAATTCACATGCTTTTTTATTTAAATACAGTGTCAAGTTTGTATAAGAGTTTGTAGTTTTATTATTATTCAAAAAATTAAAGGGACAAACAAGTTGCAGATAGGTAACGCAAACAACAGTATTTCAGACTTTACTCAGTTTAACAGAAAGACAGTCCTTTTGCCTTACATTGAAGGAAAAAACTATAACATAATTAATTATAATCAAACGTATAAAAGCATCTTGGGGTGGCTTGCGTTAGGAATGGCCAGGCTTTACTACCCAATATGTCTGAATGGCACTAAGGAAAAGGGCAAATGTGGCAGCAAAAATGCAATAACGGTCCATGGCCAGCAAATGAGTATGAAACCATTCAGCCAGCAAAATCTTTATTTTTGCTCTTGTAATGCTTCCTCGATTCGATGTTTAACGAGCATAGGCATAAGGATTTGCACCAAATTGTCAGCTATCTGATTGAAAAGATCGGCAACCTGTTGATCACTTTAAGAGAAAATTCAAAAATATGCCTTTTGATCGCAGCTCCTTTACATCTTCAGCATGATCAATCAGTGAATCCATGAAGCAAACGTAAGAAGAGACCCCGAAATCAGCGGGCCCTTCAGGGCAAGCTTTCAAGCAACCATGTTTGAAGCATGGATTCTGGTAGAATCGTCAAATTGTTATTGGCGGAAGTTTCAGAAAATGCTTCGAAAACATTGATATGAATGTGACGTCTGTGAATTTCCGAGCTTGCTTGGACGAAAATGGATTCCCATGGCCTTAAGCTCCTTTGTTGAGCGATATGAAGACCAGTCACTGCAGCTTGGAGGAGGAATTGTGTATGCAGATTTTTCCGATTAGCTGTGTGCGAACAACTTCAAGAAGATGAGCAGGTTCATCTTCGAAATGTATCAGCTGATGGTCTGCTTGAGCTTGTGCTTTCCGTGAGAAACTCTTGTTTATTTTAACCGGTCCACGGATTTGTGCAACGAAATTGCTCAACATTTTCTTCCATTGATCTTCACTGAACCTGAAACTCATCAACTCTTTGAGGACTGGAAAAGGAAGTTGATTTTGAGTAACAACAAGTCTCGTTGTACGCAGGCTGCAATGTTGCTTCATCTTCAAAGGTCGCGCTTATCTTGTGCAAAGCAGTAAATGAACTGGAGAACGAAGCAGCCATCAAGAACCATCATCCGGATAAATTGTTTGTCGTCAAACTTTTTGGATTGAATCCTCATCACTGTAGCATTCTCTGGCAGGTTTGGCGACGTCAAGACCTTCTTGTACAATTCTTCAAGCATATGTAGATTGTTACTGACATACTGTTGGGCCATTGTGAGCTTATGCTTCTCCATGAATTGAAGCTTTCCGGTTTCCCATAGTGATAAGGACCAATGGAAACCACCAAAGGATCAAGCAATTTTCTTTGCTTTTTTTCACGAAATATTCTTGGAACTTTCTCTAATTTCAACTTTCTTGATTTGTCAATGAATTTATGGTTGGTTTCGAGATTGATTATGGATTTAAGCCACTGTTTGTCATCCTCACAAAATCTGTTTGCATCGTTTTGGATGACAATATCCAGCGTTTCAATCTGATCACCAGGCTGCGGCTGGATGGTACAAGGCAGCGGGACTTCGTTTCTCATGGAGAAGATATCCTCAGAAGCTTTCATTTTTGGGTTTGATTTTCTGACTTTGCATACAAGTATTATCAAGATCATGAGATCTTATATATTGCTATTTGAAAAATAAAGTGTGCTGCAAATGAAGGCTTTCTTGTGGTTTTGGAACAAGCACCTCCACTTCTGGTTCCCCTTGTCAAGCTTGGAATTTAGTACTTTTTTAAAGAATTAATTTGTAAATGCAGAGGTCACTATAATTCACCTTTTCATGTACCACATAGAGATGAAAGACAGAAAAAGATTCAGCACGTTAGTTTAAATTAAGAAATTCAGTAATATTCCGGATAGTATCAAGTGTTGGTCTTTAGTCAATTACTTGCACATTACGCTAACTGCAGACTTCACAATTATACCAAAAATGATTGTCAAGTAGAGAGATATAGTACAACAATATCACTTCTTTCTCTACAGAATATGGTCTTCACTTTATGTGATTAATCTCATCAGCTTGCAATCTAGCTAATAGCCATGATTTGGGGTTCAACTGCCCAGGTCCATTCTGATCTCTCCCATTACACAGTCCCACCCACTAGTGAATTGTAAATTTGACCTATATTTTGGGCATTCATGCTAATTTTTCCTACAAATCTTACTGAATGAAGAACAAATGAATCAAACTTTTAAACAATGGAAGGTATCAATACATGATTTCATTCAATCATGTTGTGTGGATGAATGAGCAAACCGAGTAATCTGAAACTCTTATATACCAAAGCACGTCTATCATAAGCTTTGGTTCATGTAATAAGCTATAAACATCAAAACTAATTTGAAGTGTTTTATAAATGATTAGCGCATGAGTTATTAAGCACATAATAAATATCGTGGTCACCTTAATCTGTATCTTGTACCAAGTTGTTTGATCATGTTAACCAAAGGAAGAGTGCCTTTGCCATGATCTCAGCCTAGAAGTATTAGAGGCATGTGAGAATAGAAAGCCCAAAACTAAAAGCCTGGGAGAAACAATCTCGATGATAAGAAACCATGCCAATAACGAAGGCTCCAGATCAAAAAAAGCATCGAAAAACCTTCTAGTGGCAGGTAAATTCAAGTTTAAGCAGGATATCCATACCAAAACAGAAGAACTCCCTTTGCCTTCTCCTTTCTCATGGGCCACAAATCTTTCCAAACTTCAGACAATTTGTGACCTGAAATCAGCTTCTGTCAGAACTGAGGCTTCGAGGCTATTGCATTTGCAACAATAGGAGCCGCAGCTAAAGTCCTGCCACCATATAGCCAGTTGAAGGATTGAACCATCCAGCGGTACCACCTATTCCAACAACTCTTTGAGGAAGCACTGGAAGGGGCCCACCCATCGGAATGACACAATGCTCATCCTCTTAATGCTTTTAACTTTTACGCCTAAGTGCTTTAATCTGTAGCCACCATTCTTTCCTGGATATCTTTCATTGCACTCCAGGCCGCGCCACTAGCGAAGTCTCTTCAAGAAATATCCTGTTGTCAAAAGGGCATGGCATAAAGAAAAGTAGGAATTTTGCTATTTGCCTCTTTGAGCTCAATTGTTGTTCAGATGCGAATCTCTCCAATCCATGAAAACCATCTTGTCTAAATCAAACGGGTGCTCTTCTACCTCAGCTAGTATTCCATATGCCACTTGGTAACCTGGATTATAGGGTTTATCATACTGCACAAGGCACCTAGAGAACCCCGTAGCATCAAGAACCACGGCCTGAATTGTCACACCATCATTGCAAATCAACAAAGATTTGGACTCTTCATGAATAACCTTAATAACTTTAGCTTGGTGGAACTTAACACCATTGGTTATGCATTTTTGCAGCATTTTCGACTTCAGCAACTTCCTATTAACTCTGCCATAAGGTCTATCAAGATCCTTCTTTGTTTTATCATCAATGTGCACACAGCACCAGACCAAGTAGTATCAAGGCAATCAAGCAAATCCATGGCCTCAAATTCATCACCCAAACACCATAATTATTTGGCCAAACCAATTTGGGAGATGGATCAATCAAGGCAAACCGGCCCCCGCCTCTGAAACTTGCTGAGCAACCCAAGCCCAGCTGGGCCACCACTGACAACTGCTAGGTCTACAACAAGGCCCTTTGATGGGTCATACATGGGAAGCTCAAATTCAAGATTTTCCTTCTTGGTTTCAGGAACTAGCTCCAAAAGAGCTACTACTAGCCTTAATGAAACAACTCCTATTCCTCTTTTGACGAGACTTCTTGAGACCAAACCTAAGCTCCTGGTTCTGAATCTTCAATGAGCTTAAACTACTGGATTTTTCCAAAGCCCCCGTGAACTTGGGAAGAATTCAAGCTTGTTATGAGTTTTGAGTAAAGTATCCATGGCTTTCCTGCAAAGGGTTATCCGTTATCCGTGACTCTTGAAATACAATATGAATATGGGTCTTGTTGAAGTTATAAACAGAGGAATCAATTCAGGAATAATTGTTCAATCTATTGCAAAGAGAGATGATGATGACCATTAAGCAGAGAGGAGAGAAATGGAGCATTTTTCGGCCCAGAAGTTGCTTACGGATATTTTGGTAAGATGAACTTGTGTTGCGTGTGTGGCCTGTCCTCAACGACAAACTGAACAAATTAAAAGAAGGGAAATTATCATTCATATACACTATGTTCTTTTGTTATCAAAAATACTACAACACTTGAGGGTGATTGATCGCCCACCTTAGTTGACAAGTCAGATTACCACTCACCAAACCGTTAGTTGTCAGTTTGAAAGTTAACGAGTTACCACGGAATTGACGATTTTACCGGCGAAGTATTCCCATTTGTATGCCTTAAATTCTATTTTTATCCATTGTATACCCTTAAATTATCACTTGTACAATATGGAAAGACTAAATTACCCTTCGACATCATCATACTTAGCGGCAAGAATTCGGTTGGTTTATTACGGTGATACATTTTTGTTAACTTAGGGTGGCCCAGTGATCACCTCAAAAAATTTCAGTATTTTTGATAATGGAGTAAATTAAGGGTATACAAATGATAATTTTCCTTAAAAAGAATAATCCGACAAATGAAAAGAAATTAAATAATCTGAGATTTTGTGAATAATAAAAGGGTTATTTTTCGCCACACCCCCATAAGAATCAACAAATTTTACTTTACACCCACTTCTTTCAACAACTATCGTCCGACACCCATCTGTGAAGTATTACCAATAACTTCACAGTCACGAGGGTATAATAGTAAATATAAGTTATAGATAATTAAAAAAATACATAATTTTTTTTTCTTCTCACTTTTCCTCCTTTACGCTCATTTTTTTTCCTTCAATCTCATTTTCTTCCTTCTCCATTCATGCCTAATAACGAAGGATGTTCATCAAGGGTTGATGATTTTAGTCACAAGGATCCAAAGTTAGTGGTCCAGCTGTCGCAAATGCAACCACCAAAGTCTAATTTTATAGTTCAACAAGAGGCGGGTGAGACATTGGTTTGGGCTGTTGCTAGTAGATGTCAGCGACTAATGGTTACAAAATTGAAATTGGATTTTGCAAATGCAATATGAAGCATGCTTTTAGTGAGCTATTACTGGCAGACTCAGTCTTGAAGATTGGCGGCTGCAAAATCAAAGTCCTAATAATTTTTGGGTCTGCTTGTTATTGTTTATTGTTTTTATATTTGAGTGAATTATTTGGAATATATTATTTTTGATTGTACACAAAAATTGAAGTTCCAATTGTTGTTATTATTTGTGCTTTTCTGAGTATTAGAGTGCCTTTTAGGTATTCATCCTGCTGATTCAAGATTAACTAATCATTAAAATTCTACACAGCTTCAAGGCACATGTGAAAGTAAAAATTTTAATACCTTCAAGTTTGATTTTTATTTTTATAGCACAATATACATATTTATTTAATTATATTAGTATATTAGTTAAAAATAAAAAATAAATCATATTTATTGTAATGATATATTTCATTTTTTAAATTCGTTTGAGTTATATTATAATTTTAGTACTTACAGCCAATTTAATTCAAAAATAACTAAAATTATTAAAGTTAATGGTAATTTTAACAAAGTGGGTGCGTTGTAATGGTTAAGTTTGAAGAAAGTGAGTGGACAAAATTTGTCCATTCTTATGGGGGTGGCGAAAAATAACCCAAATAAGAAGAAAAATTGTTGGAGAAAAATAGGTTTTTAATTTTTATAAAATATTTTTAAGAACAGCTCTCATATAATATATAAGAATTTGAATCTAGAAATCGCACCAAAACTGCATTTAGATTTTTCATTTGAAGTAGTTTAGGCTCCTAGATCACGATCCGTCACCTGCCTTTGTTAGATCACGATCCGTCACCACCACGCTTGTTAAATCATGAATTGTCACCAATGATCTTCGGGGTTATGACTCGGGTTTGATACATCTTTTACGTGTGGGTGCTTTTATCACTACCAAAACAACTAGCACGAGAAAATTTTTCTCAACCATAGAGAGAAAAATCTTTTTACGATCTCGTATAAAAGTGTCTTCTCCTTTCTTTAGAGAAAATAAGTCTTTTATATCTCCTTTTAGTAAAAACCCTAAACTCCAAATAATCAAAATCAAAACTCACGTTACTTGCTTTTATATGGGGACCCACCTTGTAAAATAACATAAGGCCTTCTTACACAAGCTAATTAAATGGAGTCTCCCACTAAATGATATATTTAGGCTTTTGATCCAAATAGCTAGTTATCTTATTTATTAATCAGGTAGTAGATGCGATCAATTAAATGAGCTATAGGGATCATTTGGGAACATACACTAGTGGCTACAATAATTAGGCCTGTAATTAAACTAGCCCAATTATTTAATTCCAAATCTACTCCACTAAAAGATTGGAACTGACTTCCATAATTGTATGCTCGAATAATAATTCGTCACAAGCCACATTGATTTCTTTACTGCACAATCCTTTGTACCACATCGTTAATTAAATTGATATCTCAACTGTCCAATCAATTTAATAACATCTTGTTCCTTGATACTTACTGGTTTTCTCTAATGATAATTTTCAACATACTAAATATGTTGACACACTCTGACTAGAGAATTCTATGATCAAGTGCCGAAAACCCTTCAAGAGATGTGTTGTACAAATTCTATATTGTTAATCCATAACTCCAATACTCATAATTGCTCCTACCAAGATATCGGGTAATCTTGACCACAAGAATGTGTCGTGCCCATTGGTAACTCAAATGGATTAACATTTACAATCATGAAATCATAATTAACTCAAGATTAAGATTATGAAAATCAATGCCTCAAGTGAGATTTAATAAGTCTCATGATACCATTTTTACTAATTTCTAAATCTCATATGTGATCATGTTCAATGTAGTTGTATTAAATTAATAAATTCATACGATTAAGCACAAATCATCTAAATTAATTCATTATGTATTATACCTAAATAAAGCGCTCCAACTTTATTTTATCAACATAACCACTTTATTTAAATCATAACTATATTTATGTCCTTCAGAATTCATGTGATTACATAAATACATATAATATGATTAAATGGGACTTGATCAAAATAATGCAATTAAGATATTTGAATAAAATACCTCATTAATTTTATTAATCAGGGAAAAATATTATTACAATTAAATAAACATGATGATTTAAAAGAAGATATATTCCCAACAAAAATAATATTTTGGGGATGAGGAAGATGAGTGATAGTGATAGTGACCCACTAAAAACGCATTTCAGGCCATACCCACCCCAGTGGGTCACCCATATATATGTATTCGAGTTCAAGATAAATTAGATGTAACAGGTAAGTTTCTTTATAAATTTGAGTTAAGAAAGACCAAAGAGGAGAAACAGATACAACTTTTTTTTTTTACTTTTAAATATTTTGATCTATGTCATAATTAAATTAATTTAATAATTTGCTTTGTTAATAAATCTTTTATTGCATGTATATAACGAAGAAAATTGACAGCGAACCACTAGCCAAAGTTAGGTTGGGTATTTATCAACCCGCACCAAAAAAATTTTTGGGTTCGGTCGATCGAGCAGGCTGGGAAACCCGATCTGATTAAAACTTACAAACCAATCGGCTGTCCAATACTCATCGCTCGGGTCGGGATTGTTGGGATTGAAACCCGATCGGACAAAAACTTGCAAACCGATCGTTGCAAAAAAAAACCAAACTAAACCTAAACACACATACGCGCACACACCGCACAAACACACACAGCCACGCCACCACTACAACACCACAAATTCACAAACGCACACGCCCACACACCACCACAAGACAAACAAGAATCATTTACAAGTTCCACAACTTCACAACCACACCTCAAGCTCAACACAAACAAGGTAGCCGAAACCAACCACCACAAGACTCACACACACCACGCCAGCACCTGCTGCCAATTGTTGAAAACCGCGACCGCTGGTCGCTAAGTGAAGCGCTGACTTCGCCCATCGCCAGGTGAAACATCGCCGCCCGGCCGTGAGCTGCCCGCGATCTGGTCACGCCATGAAACTTGTTCAATGGGTGGGAGTCCGTCTGCATAACGGCTCACGCTAACCGCCAAGTGAAGCTACGACCGTTGAAGGCGAAATCGCTGCCCAATCATGGAGCCGTACACTGATCATCGCTGAATAATGAATCCTCACAACCCAACCCGACTTTTCTTCTCCCCACCCAACCCGATTTTGAAGCTTTCCACTTTCAAGCTTCAACTTTCAAACTTCCAAGTCGTAACTTCATGGTATATATATACTATATAAATATATATTCTTAATTGGTTATTATTTAATTGTTGTAATTATGTATTTATAAATAATAGTAATAAAATCAAGAAAATTGGTGTATTTATGATTTTGTTATGAATAAATTTTTATTAATTGTTAATAATAACAAAAAATTTGTTAATTATTAATAATTGAAAATAATATTAATTGATAATTGTTAATCTGTTAATAATAGTTAATACTGGATTTTTAAATAAAATTAACACATTAGGCAGGATTAAATATTAAAATTACATTATGTTGGTATATATTTCATGTAATTATAATGTTATGTGATTATGTGCACTTTGTGTAGAAGCCTAAGCCTTCAACCTTAAAAAATTAACTAATTCAATTAATATAGAAAGAATTGTTAATCATCCAATCGCTACACAAGTAAATTACTAAAATTAAAGGGTTTATAATAAGAATTAAGACATACATAGGTAAATAATATCATAATAATATGGTAAATGGCAATTGACATTATAAATTAATTAATATCATATTATTTGGACTTTGTTAAGGAGCAAATAATAATCCTAATCTTACCCTCCAAGCCAATAGGCAAATAATCACATTCTAGCATTTTTAACTTTATTCATTTGATTTAATAGCATTTTCTTTTCTTTTTTAGTCAAAAATTAGTAAAAGGACTACAATTAAGAAAAATGTCTTAAAACGACCTTAAAAACTACAAAAATAGGAAAAAAAGAGCTCAAAATTACATTAACTGAATTTGACCCGACTCGATTTGACCCGATTTCAACCGACCCGAACCGACCCGATTAGCACCGAACTCAATCGACCCGTTTAAATCAACCCGATCCAACCCAAACTTAACCCAATTATTGACCGACTTCGATCCGACCTGAATATAGTGGGTGGATTGGGTCGAGTCAATAATTGGTTCACGTTGATTGATTTTTGTCTAACCGAACAACCCAAAACCCGATCGGGTTGGCCGAACCAGTTTTACCCACCCTAGTGAGCGCCGACATTGGTGTTATGGATGTTTGAAAGATAACTTTTAATATATATATTATTATTCATAATTTGATATTATAGTACTATTAGTATTTGGTTGTAATTTAAACTATAATTATAGTTGTTATAGTTTTAAATTTTTAAGTCTAATTATAGTTTGTAAAATTATAGATTTGTAATTTTTTTTTAGTTAGACAAGTTGAAGTTGATAGAATGATATTATTGTCTAGTATTATTATTAACTTGATTTGGTGATGAATGCCATAAAATAAGCATGATTGACTTAATTTTATATATATATATATATATATATATAATCAAGTGGGTATGTGTATTGAAAAATTTGCTAAACATATTATATTTATTTGTAATTATAAATTTATAATGATATAATAGAAATTAGAAAGATTGTAACACCCCTTTAGCTCAATTAAATATATGAATTGGATTTATATATTTGTGTTTGTGTTTGTGTTTGATGTGTAACCTTATGAATTTAATTTATTTGCTCAATTTTTTATATGAATTGAGTTTGTTCATTTGCAACGTGGCTTAAAGAAAATATTTATTGTACATTTCTTCGATCTTTCTCTAGGCAATCGGCGTTTGAACTTGGAGTTCAAGAATTTGAATTTAGAACTTGTCAAAGTGCTTGCATGGAGCCATGGAGGAACCAAGGTGGAGGAACCAAGAAAGCTTATTTAGTTTTAATGTTTGAACTTTGAACTTTGTGATTTGTGTTTTTGAACAATTTAATTATGTTTAAATTTTGTGACTTTATGAGTTTGTGTTTCAAACTTTCAAAGACTAATATTTGGAAATTGTGCTTTGGACTTTGTAAGTTTGTATTAATTTTAACTTTTATTAAGTTTGGACTTTGCTGGTTGAGCAAATAATAATCCTAATCCTACCCTCCAAGCCAATAGGCAAATAATCCTATTCTACCATTTTAACTTTATTCATTTGATTTAATAGCATTTTCTTTTCTTTTTTTTTTAAGTTGAAAATTAGTAAAAATGACTACAATTAAGAAAAATGTCTTAAAACTACCTTAAAAACTACAAAAATAGGAAAAAAAGAGCTTAAAATTGCATTAACCGAATTTGTTGACCGATTTAACACGATTTCAATGAAGACCGAACCGGCTGATTGGAGCAAAAATGACCCGAACTCTATCCACTTGTTTTAAATCCAACCTGATCAACTCGAACTTAACCCGGAGTATTGCCCGGCCAATTATATTCGGTCGGATGTCGGTCAATAATTAGTTAAGTTCGATTGATTTTTGTCTTACCAACAACTCCTGAACGATCGGGTTGACCCGAACTAATTTGCCCACTCAGGCAGAGTCACTGTGGTGTGTTCCCGGATCTCCCTCCTTTGTCATAATATCCAACAATAGTGTTGTCGTAAATTTGTCTTTCCCAAAATCGGGTGAGAATTATGGGAATTAAATGATATTTATCTTAATCAAAGCCAACTAAAAGCTCCCTACTAGCTTTTGTATATTTTCACATTCTTTAAAAACAAATATTAAGTGCCTAAGCCTAACATTACCACTAATGTAAGCTCGATGATTAATAATTTTTATAAGATTTAAGGGTTGTTGTAGTTATGTTTGAAGTTTTGTTTGGCTTAATTTAAGATGTATTGATCTTTTAACTTGTTTGTTTTTGTATCTGAAGTCTTATTGTAAGACATTTTTCATCTAAATAAAAGAAAAAAATTCTCTTGACTTTATCTGAATGATAAAATGTCCAAATAAAATTATTTTTTTCTTACAAATATCCCCTCATTAAATGTAATTATTTCCATACAATATTATGTAAAACCTAATAACCTTTGAATTTTTTTCTAATCAAAAGGATTTTTTTAATTAACATAATTTAGATGTCATATTAGAATTTT
>JAUJEM010000204.1:0-198613 GCA_030448935.1 Citrus cavaleriei
AGTCTCGCGCATTTCCGAGTCCGAGCGGACAAGTTGGCCAGCCCCACCCCAAGGCTATAAGCCCACCCGTTTTGTGGCCTTTTACCGCTGGACGAACTTGGCGCCCGGCCTTCGGGCTGGTATTTTTGGCCTTGGCGGCTGTGCCCATGACCTATTTTTGGCACCACGGAGGGCCTCGCAAAGTCTCGCGCCATTCCGAGTCCAGCGGGACGAAGTTGGCCAGCCCCACCCCCCAAGTCTATAGCCCAACCCTTTTTTTGGCCTTTTTCCGCTGACGAACTTGCGCGCCCGGCCTTCGGGCGGGTATTTTTGGGCGAGGCTGTGCCCGCCGCCTATTTTTGGCACACGGAGGCGCCTCGCAAAGTCTCGCGCCATTCCGAGTCCGGCGGACGAAGTTGGCCAGCCCCACCCCCCAAGGCTATAGCCCGCCCATTTTTGTGGCCTTTTTCCGCTGGATGAACTTTACGCCCCGGCCTTCGGGTGGGTATTTTTGTACGCGGCTGTGCCCGTCACCTATTTTTGGCACACGGAGGTGCCTCGTAAAGTCTCGCGCCATTCCGAGTCCGGCGGACGAAGTTGGCCAGCCCCACCCCCCAAGGCTATAGCCCACCCGTTTTTGTGGCCTTTTACCGCTAGATGAACTTTACGCCCCGGCGTTCGGGCGGGTATTTTTGGGCGCGGCTGTGCCCGCCGCCTATTTTTGGCACACGGAGGCGCCTCGTAAAGTCTCGCGCCATACCGAGTCGCGGACCAGTTGGCCATCCCCACCCCCCAAAGCTATAGCCCACCCGTTTTTGTGGCCTTTTACCGCAGGACGAACTTGGCGCCGCAGCCTTCGGGCGGTTAGTTTTGGGCGCGGCTGTGCCCGCGGCCTATTTTTGGCACACGGAGGTGCCTCGCAAAGTCTCGCGCTATTCCGAGTCCGGCGGACGAAGTTGGCCAGCCCCACCCCCCAAGGCTATAGCCCACCCGTTTTTGTGGCCTTTTTCCGCTGGATGAACTTTACGCCCCGGCCTTCGGGCAGGTATTTTTGGGCGCGGCTGTGCCCGCCGCCTATTTTTGGGACGCGGAGGCGCCTCGTAAAGTCTCGCGCCATTCCGAGTCCGGCGGACGAAGTTGGCCAGCCCCACCCCCCAAGGCTATAGCCCACCCATTTTTGTGGCCTTTTTCCGCTGGATGAACTTTACGCCCCGGCCTTCGGGCGGGTATTTTTGTGCGCGGCTGTGCCCGTCACCTATTTTTGGCACACGGAGGTGCCTCGTAAAGTCTCGCGCCATTCCGAGTCCGGCGGACGAAGTTGGCCAGCCCCACCCCCCAAGGCTATAGCCCACCCGTTTTTGTGGCCTTTTACCGCTAGATGAACTTTACGCCCCGGCGTTCGGGCGGGTATTTTTGGGCGCGGCTGTGCCCGCCGCCTATTTTTGGCACACGGAGGCGCCTCGTAAAGTCTCGCGCCATTCCGAGTCCGGCGGACGAAGTTGGCCATCCCCACCCCCCAAAGCTATAGCCCACCCGTTTTTGTGGCCTTTTACCGCTGGACGAACTTGGCGCCGCAGCCTTCGGGCGGGTAGTTTTGGGCGCGGCTGTGCCCGCGGCCTATTTTTGGCACACGGAGGTGCCTCGCAAAGTCTCGCGCTATTCCGAGTCCGGCGGAAGTTGGCCAGCCCCACCCCCCAAGGCTATAGCCCACCCGTTTTTGTGGCCTTTTTCCGCTGGATGAACTTTACGCCCCGGCCTTCGGGCAGGTATTTTTGGGCGCGGCTGTGCCCTCCGCCTATTTTTGGGACGCGGAGGCGCCTCGTAAAGTCTCGCGCCATTCCGAGTCCGGCGGACCAGTTGGCCAGCCCCACCCCCAAGGCTATAGCCCACCCGTTTTGTGGCCTTTTACCGCTGGACGAACTTGGCGCCGCAGCCTTGGTGGGTAGTTTTGGGCGCGGCTGTGCCCGGCCTATTTTTGGCACACGGAGGCGCCTCGTAAAGTCTCGCGCCATTCCGAGTCCGGCGGACGAAGTTGGCCAGCCCCACCCCCCAAGGCTATAGCCCACCCGTTTTTGTGGCCTTTTTCCGCTGGATGAACTTTACGCCCCGGGCAGGTATTTTTGGACGCGGCTGTGCCCGCGGCCTATTTTTGGCCCACGGAGGCGCCTCGCAAAGTCTCGCACCATTCCGTGTCCGTCGGACGAAGTTGGCCAGCCCCACCCCCCAAGGCTATAGCCCACCCATTTTTGTGGCCTTTTTCCGCTGGACGAACTTGGCGCCCCAGCCTTCGGGCGGGTATTTTTGGACACGGCTGTGCCCGCGGCCTATTTTTGGCACACGGAGGTGCCTCGCAAAGTCTCGCGCTATTCCGAGTCCGGCGGACGAAGTTGGCCAGCCCCACCCCCCAAGGCTATAGCCCACCCGTTTTTGTGGCCTTTTTCCGCTGGATGAACTTTACGCCTCGGCCTTCGGGCGGGTATTTTTGGGCGCGGCTGTGCACGCCGCCTATTTTTGGCACACGGAGGCGCCTCGTAAAGTCTCGCGCCATTCCGAGTCCGGCGGATGAAGTTGGCCAGCCCCACCCCCCAAGGCTATAGCCCACCCGTTATTGTGGCCTTTTACCGCTGGACGAACTTGGCGCCCCGGCCTTCGGGCGGGTATTTTTGGGCGCGGCTGTGCCCGCGGCCCTGGCCCCCAGCACACGGAGGCGCCTCGAAAAGTCTCGCGCCATTCCGAGTCCGGCGGACGAAGTTGGCCAGCCCCACCCCCCAAGGCTATAGCCCACCCGTTTTTGTGGCCTTTTACCGCTGGACGAACTTGGCGCCCCGGCCTTCGGGCGGGTATTTTTGGGCGCGGCTGTGCCCGCGGCCTATTTTTGGCCCACGGAGGCGCCTCGCAAAGTCTCGCACCATTCCGTGTCCGTCGGACGAAGTTGGCCAGCCCCACCCCCCAAGGCTATAGCCCACCCATTTTTGTGGCCTTTTTCCGCTGGACGAACTTGGCGCCCCAGCCTTCGGGCGGGTATTTTTGGACACGGCTGTGCCCGCGGCCTATTTTTGGCACACGGAGGTGCCTCGCAAAGTCTCGCGCTATTCCGAGTCCGGCGGACGAAGTTGGCCAGCCCCACCCCCCAAGGCTATAGCCCACTCGTTTTTGTGGCCTTTTTCCGCTGGATGAACTTTACGCCTCGGCCTTCGGGCGGGTATTTTTGGGCGCGGCTGTGCACGCCGCGTATTTTTGGCACACGGAGGCGCCTCGTAAAGTCTCGCGCCATTCCGAGTCCGGCGGATGAAGTTGGCCAGCCCCACCCCCCAAGGCTATAGCCCACCCGTTATTGTGGCCTTTTACCGCTGGACGAACTTGGCGCCCCGGCCTTCGGGCGGGTATTTTTGATTTTGGCTGTGCCCGCGGCTATTTTTGGCACACGGAGGCGCCTCGCAAAGTCTCGCGCCATTCCGAGTCCAGCGGACGAAGTTGGCCAGCCCCACCCCCAAGGCTATATGCCACCCGTTTTTGTGGCCTTTTTCCGCATGCAGAACCTGGGGCCCCCGTCCTTCGGGCGGGTATTTTTGGGCGCGGCTGTGTCCGCGGCCTATTTTTGGCACACGGAGGACCCTCGCAAAGTCTCGCGCCAGGCCGAGTCCGGCGGCCGGAGGTGGCGAGCCCCACACCCCAAGGCTATAGCCCACCCTTTTTTGGGGCCTTTTTCCGCTGGTCTAACAGGGGGCCCCGGCCTTCGGGCGGGTATTTTTGGGCGCGGCTGTGCCCGCGGCCTATTTTTGGCACACGGAGGCGCCTCGCAAAGTCTCGCAACATTACGAGTCCGGCGGACGACGTTGGCCAGCCCCACCCCCCAAGGCTATAGCCCACCCGTTTTTGTGGCCTTTTACCGCTGGACGAACTTGGCGCCCCGGCCTTCGGGTGGGTATTTTTGGGCGCGGCTGTGCCCGCGGCTTATTTTTGGCACACGGAGGACCCTCGCAAAGTCTCGCGCCATTCCGAGTACGGCGGACGAAGTTGGCCAGCCCCACCCCCAAGGCTATAGCCCACCCATTTTTGTGGCCTTTTTGCGCTGGACGAACTTGGCGCCCCGGCCTTCGGGCGGTTATTTTTGGGCGCGGCTGTGCCCGCGGCCTATTTTTGGCACACGGAGGCGCCTCGTAAAGTCTCGCACCATTCCGAGTCCGGCGGACGAAGTTGGCCAGCCCCACCCCCCAAGGCTATAGCCCACCCGTTTTTGTGGCCTTTTACCGCTGGACGAACTTGGCGCCCCGGCCTTCGGGCAGGTATTTTTGGGTGCGGCAGTGGCCGCGGCCTATTTTTGGCACACGGAGGTGCCTCGCAAAGTCTCGCGCCATTCCGAGTTCGGCGGACGAAGTAGGCCAGCCCCACCCCCCAAGGCTATAGCCCGCCCGTTTTTGTGGCCTTTTAACGCTGGACAAACTTGGCGCCCCGGCCTTCGGGCGGGTATTTTTGGGCGCGGCTGTGCCCGCGGCCTATTTTTGGCACACGGAGGCGCCTCGCAAACTCTCGCGCCATTCCGAGTCCGGAGGACGAAGTTGGCCAGCCCCACCCCCCAAGGCTATAGCCCACCCGTTTTTGTGGCCTTTTACCGCTGGACGAACTTGGCGCCCCGGCCCTCGGGCGGGTATTTTTGGGCACGGCTGTGTCCGCGGCCTATTTTTGGCACACGGAGGACCCTCGCAAAGTCTCGCGCCATTCCGAGTCCGGCGGACGAAGTTGGCCAGCCCCACCCCCCAAGGCTATAGCCCACCCATTTTTGTGGTCTTTTTCCGCTGGACGAAGTTGGCGCCCCGGCCTTCGGGCGGTTATTTTCGGGCGCGGCTGTGCCCGCGGCCTATTTTTGGCACACGGAGGCCCTCGCAAAGTCTCGCGCGATTCCGAGTCCGGCGGACGAAGTTGGCCAGCCGCACCCCCCAAGGCTATAGCCCACCCGTTTTTGTTGCCTTTTTCGGCTGGACGAAATTGGCGCCCCGGCCTTCGGGAGGTTATTTTTGGGCGCGGCGGTGCCCGCGGCCTATTTTTGGCACACGGAGGCCCCTCGCAAAGTCTCGCGCCATTCCGAGTCCGGCGGACGAAGTTGGCCAACCCCAACCCCCAAGGCTATAGCCCACCCGTTTTTGTGGCCTTTTAACGCTGGACAAACTTGGCGCCCCGGCCGTCGGGCGGTTACTTTTGGGTGCGGCTATGCCCGCAGCCTATTGTTGGCACACGGAGGCCCCTCGCAAAGTCTCGCGCCATTCCGAGTCCGGCGGACGAAGTTGGCCAGCCCCACCCCCCAAGGCTATAGCCCACCCGTTTTTGTGGCCTTTTTCCGCTGGACGAACTTGGCGCCCCGGCCCTCGGGCGGGTATTTTTGGGCGCGGCTGTGGCCGCGGCCTATTTTTGGCACACGGAGATGCCTCGCAAAGTCTCGCGCCATTTCGAGTTCGGCGGACGAAGTTGGCCAGCCCCATCCCCCAAGGCTATAGCCCGCCCGTTTTTGTGGCCTTTTAACGCTGGACAAACTTGGCGCCCCGGCCGTCGGGCGGTTACTTTTGGGTGCGGCTATGCCCGCAGCCTATTGTTGGCACACGGAGGCCCCTCGCAAAGTCTCGCGCCATTCCGAGTCCGGCGGACGAAGTTGGCCAGCCCCACCCCCCAAGGCTATAGCCCACCCGTTTTTGTTGCCTTTTTCCGCTGGACGAACTTGGCGCCCCGGCCATCGGGCTGTTATTTTTGGGCGCGGCCTATTTTTGGCCCACGGAGGCGCCTCGCAAAGTCTCGCACCATTCCGTGTCCGTCGGACGAAGTTGGCCAGCCCCACCCCCCAAGGCTATAGCCCACCCATTTTTGTGGCCTTTTTCCGCTGGACGAACTTGGCGCCCCAGCCTTCGGGCGGGTATTTTTGGACACGGCTGTGCCCGCGGCCTATTTTTGGCACACGGAGGTGCCTCGCAAAGTCTCGCGCTATTCCGAGTCCGGCGGACGAAGTTGGCCAGCCCCACCCCCCAAGGCTATAGCCCACACTATATTGTGGCCTTTTTCCGCTGGAAGAACTTTACGCCTCGGCCTTCGGGCGGGTATTTTTGGGCGCGGCTGTGCACGCCGCGTATTTTTGGCACACGGAGGCGCCTCGTAAAGTCTCGCGCCATTCCGAGTCCGGCGGATGAAGTTGGCCAGCCCCACCCCCCAAGGCTATAGCCCACCCGTTATTGTGGCCTTTTACCGCTGGACCAGACTTGTCGCCACGGCCTTCGGGCGGGTATTTTTGTGCGCGGCTGTGCCCGCGGCCTATTTTTGGCACACGGAGGCGCCTCGCAAAGTCTCGCGCCATTCCGAGTCCGGCGGACGAAGTTGGCCAGCCCCACCCCCCAAGGCTATAGCCCACCCGTTTTTGTGGCCTTTTTCCGTAGGACGAACCTGGCGCCCCCGGCCTTCGGGCGGGTATTTTTGGGCGCGGCTGTGTCCGCGGCCTATTTTTGGCACACGGAGGACCCTCGCAAAGTCTCGCGCCATTCCGAGTCCGGCGGACGAAGTTGGCCAGCCCCACCCCCCAAGGCTATAGCCCACCCATTTTTGTGGCCTTTTTCCGCTGGACGAACTTGGCGCCCCGGCCTTCGGGCGGTTATTTTTGGGCGCGGCTGTGCCCGCGGCCTATTTTTGGCACACGGAGGCGCCTCGTAAAGTCTCGCACCATTCCGAGTCCGGCGGACGAAGTTGGCCAGCCCCACCCCCCAAGGCTATAGCCCACCCGTTTTTGTGGCCTTTTACCGCTGGACGAACTTGGCGCCCCGGCCTTCGGGCAGGTATTTTTGGGCGCGGCAGTGGCCGCGGCCTATTTTTGGCACACGGAGGACCCTCGCAAAGTCTCGCGCCATTCCGAGTCCGGCGGACGAAGTTGGCCAGCCCCACCCCCCAAGGCTATAGCCCACCCATTTTTGTGGCCTTTTTGCGCTGGACGAACTTGGCGCCCCGGCCTTCGGGCGGTTATTTTTGGGCGCGGCTGTGCCCGCGGCCTATTTTTGGCACACGGAGGCGCCTCGTAAAGTCTCGCACCATTCCGAGTCCGGCGGACGAAGTTGGCCAGCCCCACCCCCCAAGGCTATAGCCCACCCGTTTTTGTGGCCTTTTACCGCTGGACGAACTTGGCGCCCCGGCCTTCGGGCAGGTATTTTTGGGTGCGGCAGTGGCCGCGGCCTATTTTTGGCACACGGAGGTGCCTCGCAAAGTCTCGCGCCATTCCGAGTTCGGCGGACGAAGTTGGCCAGCCCCACCCCCCAAGGCTATAGCCCGCCCGTTTTTGTGGCCTTTTAACGCTGGACAAACTTGGCGCCCCGGCCGTCGGGCGGGTATTTTTGGGCGCGGCTGTGCCCGCGGCCTATTTTTGGCACACGGAGGCGCCTCGCAAACTCTCGCGCCATTCCGAGTCCGGAGGACGAAGTTGGCCAGCCCCACCCCCCAAGGCTATAGCCCACCCGTTTTTGTGGCCTTTTACCGCTGGACGAACTTGGCGCCCCGGCCCTCGGGCGGGTATTTTTGGGCGCGGCTGTGCCCGCTGCCTATTTTTGGCACACGGAGGCGCCTCGCAAAGTCTCGCACCATTCCGAGTCCGGCGGACGAAGTTGGCCAGCCCCACCCCCCAAGGCTATAGCCCACCCGTTTTTGTGGCCTTTTTCCGCTGGACGAACTTGGCGCCCCGGCCTTCGGGTGGGTATTTTTGGCCGCGGCTGTGCCCGCGGCCTCTTTTTGGCACACGGAGGCGCCTCGCAAACTCTCGCGCCATTCCGAGTCCGGCGGACGAAGTTGGCCAGCCCCACCCCCCAAGGCTATAGCCCACCCGTTTTTGTGGCCTTTTACCGCTGGACGAACTTGGCGCCCCGGCCTTCGGGCAGGTATTTTTGGGCGCGGCAGTGGCCGCGGCCTATTTTTGGCACACGGAGGTGCCTCGCAAAGTCTCGCGCCATTCCGTGTCCGGCGGACGAAGTTGGCCAGCCCCACCCCCCAAGGCTATAGCCCACCCGTTTTTGTGGCCTTTTTCCGCTGGACGAACTTGGCGCCCCGGCCTTCGGGCGGGTATTTTTGGGCGAGGCTGTGCCCGCCGCCTATTTTTGGCACACGGAGGCGCCTCGCAAAGTCTCGCGCCATTCCGAGTCCGGCGGACGAAGTTGGCCAGCCCCACCCCCCAAGGCTATAGCCCACCCATTTTTGTGGCGTTTTTCCGCTGGATGAACTTTACGCCCCGGCCTTCGGGCGGGTATTTTTGTGCGCGGCTGTGCCCGTCACCTATTTTTGGCACACGGAGGTGCCTCGTAAAGTCTCGCGCCATTCCGAGTCCGGCGGACGAAGTTGGCCAGCCCCACCCCCCAAGGCTATAGCCCACCCGTTTTTGTGGCCTTTTACCGCTAGATGAACTTTACGCCCCGGCGTTCGGGCGGGTATTTTTGGGTGCGGCTGTGCCCGCGGCCTATTTTTGGCACACGGAGGCCCCTCGCAAAGTCTCGCGCCATTCCGAGTCCGGCGGACGAAGTTGGCCAGCCCCACCCCCCAAGGCTATAGCCCACCCGTTTTTGTTGCCTTTTTCCGCTGGACGAACTTGGCGCCCCGGCCATCGGGCTGTTATTTTTGGGCGCGGCTGTGCCCGCGGCCTATTTTTGGCACACGGAGGCCCCTCGCAAAGTCTCGCGCCATTCCGAGTCCGGCGGACGAAGTTTGCCAGCCCCACCCCCCAAGGCTATAGCCCACCCGTTTATGTTGCCTTTTTCCGCTGGACGAACTTGGCGCCGCGGCCTTCGGGCGGGAATTTTTGGGCGCGGCTGTGCCCGCGGCCTATTTTTGGCACACGGAGGAGCCTCGCAAAGTCTCGCAACATTCCAAGTCCGGCGGACGAAGTTGGCCAGCCCCACCCCCCAAGGCTATAGCCCACCCGTTTTTGTGGCCTTTTAACGCTGGACAAACTTGGCGCCCCGGCCTTCGGGCGGGTATTTTTGGGCGCGGCTGTGCCCGCGGCCTATTTTTGGCACACGGAGGCGCCTCGCAAACTCTCGCGCCATTCCGAGTCCGGCGGACGAAGTTGGCCAGCCCCACCCCCCAAGGCTATAGCCCACCCGTTTTTGTGGCCTTTTACCGCTGGACGAACTTGGCGCCCCGGCCCTCGGGCGGGTATTTTTGGGCGCGGCTGTGCCCACGGCCTATTTTTGGCACACGGAGGCGCCTCGTAAAGTCTCGCACCATTCCGAGTCCGGCGGACGAAGTTGGCCAGCCCCACCCCCCAAGGCTATAGCCCACCCGTTTTTGTGGCCTTTTACCGCTGGACGAACTTGGCGCCCCGGCCTTCGGGCAGGTATTTTTGGGCGCGGCTGTGCCCGCGGCCTATTTTTGGCACACGGAGGCGCCGCGCAAAGTCTCGCGCCATTCCGTGTCCGGCGGACGAAGTTGGCCAGCCCCAGCCCCCAAGGCTATAGCCCACCCGTTTTTGTGGCCTTTTTCCGCTGGACGAACTTGGCGCCCCGGCCTTCGGGTGGGTATTTTTGGACGCGGCTGTGCCCGCGGCCTATTTTTGGCACACGGAGGCACCTCGTAAAGTCTCACGCCATTCCGAGTCCGGCGGACGAAGTTGGCCATCCCCACCCCCCAAGGCTATAGCCCACCCGTTTTTGTGGCCTTTTTCCGCTGGACGAACTTGGCGCCCCGGGCTTCGGGCGGGTATTTTTGGGCGCGGCTGTGCCCGCGGCCTATTTTTGGCACACGGATGCGCCTCGCAAAGTCTCACGCCATTCCGAGTCCGGCGGACGAAGTTGGCCAGCCCCACCCCCCAAGGCTATAGCCCACCCGTTTTTGTGGCCTTTTTCCGCTGGACGAACTTGGCGCCCCGGCCCTCGGGCGGGTATTTTTGGGCGCGGCTGTGGCCGCGGCCTATTTTTGGCACACGGAGATGCCTCGCAAAGTCTCGCGCCATTTCGAGTTCGGCGGACGAAGTTGGCCAGCCCCATCCCCCAAGGCTATAGCCCGCCCGTTTTTGTGGCCTTTTAACGCTGGACAAACTTGGCGCCCCGGCCGTCGGGCGGTTACTTTTGGGTGCGGCTGTGCCCGCAGCCTATTGTTGGCACACGGAGGCCCCTCGCAAAGTCTCGCGCCATTCCGAGTCCGGCGGACGAAGTTGGCCAGCCCCACCCCCCAAGGCTATAGCCCACCCGTTTTTGTTGCCTTTTTCCGCTGGACGAACTTGGCGCCCCGGCCATCGGGCGGTTAATTTTGGGTGCGGCTGTGCCCGCTGCCTATTGTTGGCACACGGAGGCCCCTCGCAAAGTCTCGCGCCATTCCGAGTCCGGCGGACGAAGTTTGCCAGCCCCACCCCCCAAGGCTATAGCCCACCCGTTTTTGTTGCCTTTTTCCGCTGGACGAACTTGGCGCCCCGGCCTTCGGGCGGGAATTTTTGGGCGCGGCTGTGCCCCCGGCCTAATTATGGCAAAACGAGGCCCCTCGCAAAGTCACGCGCCATTCCAAGACCGGCGGACGAAGGAGGCCAGCCCCACCCCCAAGGCTATAGCCCACCCGTTTTGTGGCCTTTTTCCGCAGGGACGACCTTGCGCCCCCGGCCTTCGGGCGGTATTTTTTGGGCACGGCTGTGTCCTGCCTATTTTTGGCACACGGAGGCCCCTCGCAAAGTCTCGCGCCATTCCGAGTCCGGCGGACGAAGTTGGCCAGCCCCACCCCCCAGGCGATATCCCCCCCCTTTTTGTGGGCGTTTTCCGCTGGACAGACCTTGCGCGCCCGGCCTTCGGGCGGTTATTTTCGGAGGCGCGGCTGTGTCATGGCCTATTTTGGCACACGGAGGCCCTCGCTAAGTCTCGCTCCATTCCGAGTCCGGCGGACGAAGTTGGCCAGCCCCACCCCCCAAGGCTATAGCCCACCCATTTTTGTTGCCTTTTACGGCTGGACGAAATTGGCGCCCGGCCTTCGGGAGGTTATTTTTGGCGCGGCGGTGCCCGCTGGCCTATTTTGGCACACGGAGGCCCCTCGCAAAGTCTCGCGCCATTCCGAGTCCGGCGGACGAAGTTGGCCAACCCCAACCCCCAAGGCTATAGCCCACCCGTTTTTGTGGCCTTTTAACGCTGGACAAACTTGGCGCCCCGGCCGTCGGGCGGTTACTTTTGGGTGCGGCTATGCCCGCAGCCTATTGTTGGCACACGGAGGCCCCTCGCAAAGTCTCGCGCCATTCCGAGTCCGGCGGACGAAGTTGGCCAGCCCCACCCCCCAAGGCTATAGCCCACCCGTTTTTGTGGCCTTTTTCCGCTGGACGAACTTGGCGCCCCGGCCCTCGGGCGGGTATTTTTGGGCGCGGCTGTGGCCGCGGCCTATTTTTGGCACACGGAGATGCCTCGCAAAGTCTCGCGCCATTTCGAGTTCGGCGGACGAAGTTGGCCAGCCCCATCCCCCAAGGCTATAGCCCGCCCGTTTTTGTGGCCTTTTAACGCTGGACAAACTTGGCGCCCCGGCCGTCGGGCGGTTACTTTTGGGTGCGGCTATGCCCGCAGCCTATTGTTGGCACACGGAGGCCCCTCGCAAAGTCTCGCGCCATTCCGAGTCCGGCGGACGAAGTTGGCCAGCCCCACCCCCCAAGGCTATAGCCCACCCGTTTTTGTTGCCTTTTTCCGCTGGACGAACTTGGCGCCCCGGCCATCGGGCTGTTATTTTTGGGCGCGGCTGTGCCCGCGGCCTATTTTTGGCACACGGAGGCCCCTCGCAAAGTCTCGCGCCATTCCGAGTCCGGCGGACGAAGTTTGCCAGCCCCACCCCCCAAGGCTATAGCCCACCCGTTTTTGTTGCCTTTTTCCGCTGGACGAACTTGGCGCCCCGGCCTTCGGGCGGGAATTTTTGGGCGCGGCTGTGCCCGCGGCCTATTTTTGGCACACGGAGGAGCCTCGCAAAGTCACGCGCCATTCCAAGTCCGGCGGACGAAGTTGGCCAGCCCCACCCCCCAAGGCTATAGCCCACCCGTTTTTGTGGCCTTTTTCCGCAGGACGAACCTGGCGCCCCCGGCCTTCGGGCGGGTATTTTTGGGCGCGGCTGTGTCCGTGGCCTATTTTTGGCACACGGAGGACCCTCGCAAAGTCTCGCGCCATTCCGAGTCCGGCGGACGAAGTTGGCCAGCCCCACCCCCCAAGGCTATAGCCCACCCATTTTTGTGGTCTTTTTCCGCTGGACGAACTTGGCGCCCCGGCCTTCGGGCGGTTATTTTCGGGCGCGGCTGTGCCCGCGGCCTATTTTTGGCACACGGAGGCCCTCGCAAAGTCTCGCGCGATTCCGAGTCCGGCGGACGAAGTTGGCCAGCCGCACCCCCCAAGGCTATAGCCCACCCGTTTTTGTTGCCTTTTTCGGCTGGACGAAATTGGCGCCCCGGCCTTCGGGTGGTTATTTTTGGGCGCGGCGGTGCCCGCGGCCTATTTTTGGCACACGGAGGCCCCTCGCAAAGTCTCGCGCCATTCCGAGTCCGGCGGACGAAGTTGGCCAACCCCAACCCCCAAGGCTATAGCCCACCCGTTTTTGTTGCCTTTTTCCGCTGGACGAACTTGGCGCCCCGGCCTTCGGGCGGGAATTTTTGGGCGCGGCTGTGCCCGCAGCCTATTTTTGGCACACGGAGGAGCCTCGCAAAGTCTCGCGCCATTCCGAGTCCGGCGGACGAAGTTGGCCAGCCCCACCCCCCAAGGCTATAGCCCACCCGTTTTTGTGGCCTTTTTCCGCAGGACGAACCTGGCGCCCCCGGCCTTCGGGCGGGTATTTTTGGGCGCGGCTGTGCCCGCGGCCTATTTTTGGCAC
This sequence comes from Citrus cavaleriei, assembly GCA_030448935.1. Classification (NCBI taxonomy): domain Eukaryota; kingdom Viridiplantae; phylum Streptophyta; class Magnoliopsida; order Sapindales; family Rutaceae; genus Citrus; species Citrus cavaleriei. The sequence goes on from JAUJEM010000204.1 coordinate 12,799, forward strand.
ACGGAGGACCCTCGCAAAGTCTCGCGCCATTCCGAGTCCGGCGGACGAAGTTGGCCAGCCCCACCCCCCAAGGCTATAGCCCACCCGTTTTTGTTGCCTTTTTCCGCTGGACGAACATGGCGCCCCGGCCTTCGGGCGGTTATTTTTGGGCGCGGCTGTGTCCGTGACCTATATTTGGCACACGGAGGCCCTTTGCAACGGCTCGCGCGATTCCGAGTCCGGCGGACGAAGTTGGCCAGCCCCACCCCCCAAGGCTATAGCCCACCCATTTTTGTGGCCTTTTTCCGCTGGACGAACTTGGCGCCCCGGCCTTCGGGCGGTTATTTTCGGGCGCGGCTGTCCCCGCGGCCTATTTTTGGCACACGGAGGCCCCTCGCAAAGTCTCGCGCCATTCCGAGTCCGGCGGACGAAGTTGGCCAGCCCCACCCCCCAAGGCTATAGCCCACCCGTTTTTGTTGCCTTTTTCCGCTGGACGAACATGGCGCCCCGGCCTTCGGGCGGTTATTTTTGGGCGCGGCTGTGTCCGTGACCTATATTTGGCACACGGAGGCCCTTTGCAACGGCTCGCGCGATTCCGAGTCCGGCGGACGAAGTTGGCCAGCCCCACCCCCCAAGGCTATAGCCCATCCGTTTTTGTTGCCTTTTTCCGCTGGACGAAATTGGCGCCCCGGCCTTCGGGCGGTTATTTTTGGGCGCGGCTGTGCCCGCGGCCTATTTTTGGCACACGGAGGCCCCTCGCAAAGTCTCGCACCATTCCGAGTCCGGCGGACGAAGTTGGCCAACCCCAACCCCCAAGGCTATAGCCCACCCGTTTTTGTGGCCTTTTTCCGCTGGACGAACGTGGCGCCCGGGCCTTCGGGCGGTTATTTTGGGCGCGGCTGTGCCCGCGGCCTATTTTTGGCAAACGGAGGCCCCTCGCAAAGTCTCGCGCCATTCCGAGTCCGGCGGACGAAGTTGGCAGCCCCACCCCCCAAGGCTATAGCCGACCCGTTTTTGTTGCCTTTTTCCGCTGGACGAACTTCGCGCCCCGGCCTTCGGGCGGTTATTTTTGGGCGCGGCTGTGCCCGCGGCCTATTTTTGGCACACGGAGGCCCCTCGCAAAGTCTCGCACCATTCCGAGTCCGGCGGACGAAGTTGGCCAACCCCAACCCCCAAGGCTATAGCCCACCCGTTTTTGTGGCCTTTGTCCGCTGGACGAACGTGACGCCCGGGCCTTCGGGCAGTTATTTTGGGCGCGGCTCTGCCCGCGGCCTATTTTTGGCAAATGGAGGCCCCTCGCAAAGTCTCGCGCCATTCCGAGTCCGGCGGACGAAGTTGGCCAGCCCCACCCCCCAAGGCTATAGCCGACCCGTTTTTGTTGCCTTTTTCCGCTGGACGAACTTCGCGCCCCGGCCTTCGGGCGGTTATTTTTGGGCGCGGCTGTGCCCGCAGCCTATTTTTGGAACACGGAGGCCCCTCGCAAAGCTTCGCGCCATTCCGAGTCCGTCGGACGAATTTGGCCAGCCCCACCCCCCAAGGCTATAGCCCACCCGTTTTTGTGGCCTTTTTCCGCTGGACGAACTTGGCTCCCTGGCCTTCGGGCGGTTATTTTTGGACGCGGCTGTGTCCGCGGCCTATTTTTGGTGCACGGAGGCCCCTCACAAAGTCTCGCACCATTCCGAGTCCGGCGGACGAATTTGGCCAGCCCCACCCCCCAAGGCTATAGCCCACCCGTTTTTGTGGCCTTTTTCCGCTGGACGAACTTGGCGCCCCGACCTTCGGGCGGTTATTTTTGGGCGCGGCTGCTTCCGTGGCCTATTTTTGGTACACGGAGGCCCCTCACAAAGTGTCCCACCATTCCGAGTCCGGCGGACGAAGTTGGCCAGCCCCACCCCCCAAGGCTATAGCCCACCCGTTTTTGTGACCTTTTTCCGCTAGACGAACTTGGTGCCCCGGCCTTCGGGTGGTTATATTTGGGCGCGGCTGTGCCAGCGGCCTATTTTTGGCACACGGAGGCCCCTCGCAAAGTCTCGCGCCATTCCGAGACCGGCGGAAGAAGTTGGCCAGCGCCACCCCCCAAGGCTATAGCCCACCCGTTATTGTGACCTTTTTCCGCTAGACGAACTTGGTGCCCCGGCCTTCGGGCGGTTATATTTGGGCGCGGCTGTGCCAGCGGCCTATTTTTGGCACACGGAGGCCCCTCGCATAGTCTCGTGCCATTCCGAGTCCGGCGGACGAAGTGGGCCAGCCCCACCCCCCAAGGCTATAGCCCACCCGTTTTTGTGGCCTTTTTCCGCTGGACGAACTTGGCTCCCCGGCCTTCGGGCGGTTATTTTTGGGCGCGGCTGTGCCCGTGGCCTATTTTTCGCACATGGAGATCCCTCGTAAAGTTTCGCGCCACTCCGAGTCCGGCGGACGAAGTTGGCCAGCCCCACCCCCCAAGGCTATAGCCCACCCGTTTTTGTGGCCTTTTTCCGCTGGACGAACTTGGCGCCCCGGCCTTAGGGCAGTTATTTTTGGGCGCGGCTGTGCCCGTGGCCTATTTTTCGCACATGGAGATCCCTCGTAAAGTTTCGCGCCACTCCGAATCCGGCGGACGAAGTTGGCCAGCCCCACCCCCCAAGGCTATAGCCCACCCGTTTTTGTGGCCTTTTTCCGCTGGACGAACTTGGCGCCCCGGCCTTAGGGCAGTTATTTTTGGGCGCGGCTGTGCCCGCGGCCTAATTTTGGTACAAGGAGGCCCCTCGTAAAGGTTCGCGCCATTCCGAGTCCGGCGGACGAAGTTGGCCAGCCCCACCCCCCAAGGCTATAGCCCACCCGTTTTTGTGGCCTATTTCCGCTGGACGAACTTGGCGCCCCGGCCTTCGGGCGGTTAATTTTGGGCGCGGCTGTGCCCGCGGCCTATTTTTGGCACACGGAGGCCCCTCTCAAGGTCTCGCGCCATTCCGAGTCCGGCGGACGAATTTGGCCAGCCCCACCCCCCAAGGCTATAGCCCACCCGTTTTTGTGGCCTTTTTCCGCTGGACGAACTTGGCGCCCCGGCCTTCGGGCGGTTATTTTTGGGCGTGGCTGTGCCCGCGGCCTATTTTTGCCACACGGAGGCCCCTCACAAAGTCTCGCGCCATTCCGAGTCCGGCGGACGTAGTTGGTCAGCCCCACCCCCCAAGGCTATAGCCCAACCTTTTTTGTGGCCTTTTTCCGCAGGACGAACATGGCGCCCCGGCCTTCGGGCGGTCATTTTTGGCCGCGGCTGTGCCCGCGGCCTATTTTTGGCACACGGAGGCCCCTCGCAAAGTCTCGCACCATTCCGAGTCCGGCGGACGAATTTGGCCAGCCCCACCCCCCAAGGCTATACCCCACCCGTTTTTGTGGCCTTTTCCCGCTGGACGAACTTGGCTCCCCGGCCTTCGGGCGGTTATTTTTGGGCGTGGCTGTTCCCGCTCCCTATTTTTGGCACACGGAGGCCCCTCGCAAAGTCTCGCGCCATTCCGAGTCCGGCGGACAAAGTTGGCCAGCCCCACCACCCAAGGCTATAGCCCACCCGTTTTTGTGGCCTTTTTCCGCTGGACGAACTTGGCCCCCCCGCCTTTGGGCGGTTATTTTTGGGCGCGGCTGTGTCCGCGGCCTATTTTTGGCACACGGAGACCCCTCGCAAAGTCTCGCGCCATTCCGAGTCCGGCGGACGAAGTGGGCCAGCCCCACCCCCCAAGGCTATAGCCCACCCGCTTTTGTGGCCTTTTTCCGCTGGACGAACTTGGTGTCCCGGCCTTCGGGCGGTTATTTTTGGGCGCGGCTGTGCCCGCGGCCTATTTTTGGCACACGGAGGCCCCTCGCAAAGTCTCGCGCCATTCCGAGTCCGGCGGATGAAGTTGGCCAGCCCCACCCCCCAAGGCTATAGCCAACCCGTTTTTGTGGCCTTTTTCCGCTGGACGAACTTGGCGCCCCGGCCTTCGGGCGGTTACTTTTGGGTACGGCTGTGGCCGCGGCCTATTTTTGGCACACGGAGGCCCCTCGCAAAGTCTCGCGCCATTCCGAGTCCGGCGGACGAATTTGGCCAGCCCCACCCCCCAAGGCTATAGCCCACCCGTTTTTGTGGCCTTTTTCCGCTGGACGAACTTGGCTCCCCGGCTTTCGGGCGGTTATTTTTGGGCGCGGCTGTGCCCGCGGCCTATGTTTGGCACACGGAGGCCCCTCGCAAAGTCTCACGCCATTCCGAGTCCGGCGGACGAAGTTGGTCAGCCCCACCCCCCAAGGCTATAGCCCACCCTTTTTTGTGGCCTTTTTCCGCAGGACGAACTTGGCGCCCCGGCCTTCGGGCGGTCATTTTTGTCTTGTGGCTGTGCCCGCGGCCTATTTTTGGCACACGGAGGCCCCTCGCAAAGTCTCGCGCCATTCCGAGTCCGGCGGACGAAGTAGGCCAGCCCCACCCGCCAAGGCTATAGCCCACCCGTTTTTGTGGCCGTTTTCTGCTGGACGAACATGGCGCCCCGGCCTTTGGGCTGTTATTTTTGGGCGCGGCTGTGCCCGCGGCCTATTTTTGGCACACGGAGGCCCCTCGCAAAGTCTCGCGGCATTCCGAGTCCGGCGGACGAAGTTGGCCAGCCCCACCGCCCAAGGTTATAGCCCACCCGTTTTTGTGGCCTTTTTCCGCTGGACGAACTTGGCGCCCCGGCCTTCGCGCGGTTATTTTTTGGCGCAGCTGTGCCCACGGCCTATTTTTGGCACACCGAGGCCCCTCCCAAAGTCTCGCGCCATTCCGAGTCCGGGGGACGAAGTTGGCCAGCCCCACCCCCCAAGGCTATAGCCCACCCGTTTTTGTGGCCTTTATCCGCTAGCCGAACTTGGCGCCCCGGCCTTCGGGCGGTTATTGTTGGGCGCATCTGTGCCCGCAGCCTATTTTTGGCACACGGAGGCCCCTCACAAAGTCACGCGCCATTCCGAGTCCGGCGGACGAAGTTGGCCAGCACCACCCCCCACGGCTATAGCCCACCCATTTTTGTGGCCTTTTTCCGCTGGACGAACTTGGCGCCCCGGCCTTCGGGCGGTTATTTTTGGGCGGGGCTGTGCCCGCGGCCTATTTTTGGCACACGAAGGCCCCTCGCAAAGTCTCGCGCCATTCCGAGTCCGGCGGACGAAGTTGGCCAGCCCCACCCCCCAAGGCTATAGCCCACCCGTTTTAGTGGCCGTTTTCCGCTGGACGAACATGGCGCCCCGGCCTTTGGGCAGTTATTTTTGGGCGCGGCTCTGCCCGAGGCCTATTTTTGGCACACGGAGGCCCCTCGTAAAGTCTCGCGCCATTCCGAGTCCGGCGGACGAAGTGGGCCAGCCCCACCCCCCAAGGCTATAGCCCACACGTTTTTGTGGCCTTTTTCCGCTGGACGAACTTGGCGCCCCGGCCTTTGTGCGGGTATTTTTGGACGCGGCTCTGCCCGCGGCCTATTTCTGGCATACGGAGGCACCTCGCAAAGTCTCGCGCCATTCCGAGTCCGGCGGACGAAGTTGGCCAGCCCCACCCCCCAAGGCTATAGCCCCACCCGTTTTTGTGGCCTTTTTCCGCTGGGCGAACTTGGCGCCCCGGCCTTCGGGCGGGTATTTTTGGGCGCAGCTGTGCCCGCGGCCTATTTTTGGCACGCGGAGGTGCCTCGTAAAGTCTTGCGCCATTCCGAGTCTGGCGGACGAAGTGGGCCAGCCCCACCCCCCAAGGCTATAGCCCACCCGTTTTTGTGGACTTTTTCCGCTGGACGAACTTCGCGCCCCGGCCTTCGGGCGTTTACTTTTTGGCGCGGCTGTGCCCGCGGCCTATTTTTGGCACACAGAGGCGCCTCGTAAAGTCTCGCGCCATTCCGAGTCCGGCGGACGAAGTTGGCCAGCCCCACCCCCCAAGGCTATAGCCCACCCGTTTTTGTGGACTTTTTCCGTTGGACGAACTTGGCACCCCGGCCTTCGGGCGTTTATTTTTTGGCGCGGCTGTGCCCGCGCCCTATTTTTGGCACACGGAGGCGCCTCGCAAAGTCTCGCGCCATTCCGAGTCCGGCGAACGAAGTTGGCCAGCCCCACCCCCCAAGGCTATAGCCCACCCGTTTTTGTGGCCTTTTTCCGCTGGACGAACTTGGCGCCCCGGCCTTCGGGCGGGTATTTTTGGGCGCGGCTGTGCCCGCGGCCTATTTTTGGCACACGGAAGTGCCTCGCAAAGTCTCGCGCCATTCCAAGTCTGGCGGACGAAGTGGGCCAGCCCCACCCCCCAAGGCTATAGCCCACCCATTTTTGTGGACTTTTTCCGCTGGACGAACTTCGCGCCCCGGCCTTCGGGCGTTTACTTTTTGGCGCGGCTGTGCCCGCGGCCTATTTTTGGCACACAGAGGCGCCTCGTAAAGTCTCGCCCCATTCCGAGTCCGGCGGACGAAGTTGGCCAGCCCCACCACCCAAGGCTATAGCCCACCCGTTTTTGTGGCCTTTTTCCGCTGGACGAACTTGGCGCCCCGGCCTTCGGGCAGTTATTTTTGGGCGCGGCTGTGCCCGCGGCCTAGTTTTGGCACACGGAGGCGCCTCGTAAAGTCTCGCGCCATTCCGAGTGCGGCGGACGAAGTTGGCCAGCCCCACCCCCCAAGGCTATAGCACACCCGTTTTTGTGGCCTTTTTCCGCTGGACGAACTTGGCGCCCCGGCCTTCGGGCGGTTAATTTTGGGCGCGGCTGTGCCCGTGGCCTATTTTTGGCACACGGAGGCCCCTCGCAAAGTCTCGCGCCATTCCCAGTCAGGCGGATGAAGTTGGCCAGCCCCACCCCCCAAGGCTATAGCCCACCCGTTTTTGTGGCCTTTTTCCGCTGGACGAACTTGGCGCCCCGGCCTTCGGGGGGTTATTTTTGCGTACGGCTGTGCCCGCGTCCTATTTTTGGTACACGGAGGCCCCTCGCAAAGTCTCGCGCCATTCCGAGTCCGGCGCACGAAGTTGGCCAGCCCCACCCCCCAAGGCTATAGCCCACCCGTTTTTGTGGCCTTTTTCCGCTGGACGAACTTGGCGCCCCGGCCTTCGGGCGGTTATTTTTGGGCGCGGCTGTGCCCGCGGCCTATTTTTGGCGCACCGAGGCCCCTCGCAAAGTCTCGCGCCATTCCGAGTCCGGCGGACGAAGTTGGCCAGCCCCACCCCCCAAGGCTATAGCCCACCCGTTTTTGTGGCCTTTTTCCGCTGGACGAACTTGGCGCCCCAGCCTTCGGGCGGTTATTTTTGGGCGCGGCTCTTCCCATAGCCTATTTTTGGCACACGGAGGCCCCTCGCAAAGTCTCGCGCCATTCCGAGTCCGGCGGACAAAGTTGGCCAGCCCCACCACCCAAAGCTATAGCCCACCCGTTTTTGTGGCCTTTTTCCGCTGGACGAACTTGGCCCCCCCGCCTTTGGGCGGTTATTTTTGGGCGCGGCTGTGTCCGCGGCCTATTTTTGGCACACGGAGACCCCTCGCAAAGTCTCGCGCCATTCCGAGTCCGGCGGACGAAGTGGGCCAGCCCCACCCCCCAAGGCTATAGCCCACCCGCTTTTGTGGCCTTTTTCCGCTGGACGAACATGGCGCCCCGGCCTTCGGGCGGTTATTTTTGGGCCTGGCTATTCCCGCGCCCTATTTTTGGCACACGGAGGCCCCTCGCAAAGTCTCGCGCCATTCCGAGTCCGGCGGACGAAGTTGGCCAGCCCCACCCCCCAAGGCTATAGCCCACCCGTTTTTGTGGCCTTTTTCCGCTGGACGAACTTGGTGTCCCGGCGCTCGGGCGGTTATTTTTGGGCGCGGCTGTGCCCGCGGCCTATTTTTGGCACACGGAGGCCCCTCGCAAAGTCTCACGCCATTCCGAGTCCGGCGGACGAAGTTGGTCAGCCCCACCCCCCAAGGCTATAGCCCACCCTTTTTTGTGGCCTTTTTCCGCAGGACGAACTTGGCGCCCCGGCCTTCGGGCGGTCATTTTTGTGCGCGGCTGTGCCCGCGGCCTATTTTTGGCACACGGAGGCCCCTCGCAAAGTCTCGCGCCATTCCGAGTCCGGCGGACGAAGTAGGCCAGCCCCACCCGCCAAGGCTATAGCCCACCCGTTTTTGTGGCCGTTTTCTGCTGGACGAACATGGCGCCCCGGCCTTTGGGCTGTTATTTTTGGGCGCGGCTGTGCCCGCGGCCTATTTTTGGCACACGGAGGCCCCTCGCAAAGTCTCGCGGCATTCCGAGTCCGGCGGACGAAGTTGGCCAGCCCCACCGCCCAAGGTTATAGCCCACCCGTTTTTGTGGCCTTTTTCCGCTGGACGAACTTGGCGCCCCGGCCTTCGCGCGGTTATTTTTTGGCGCAGCTGTGCCCACGGCCTATTTTTGGCACACCGAGGCCCCTCCCAAAGTCTCGCGCCATTCCGAGTCCGGGGGACGAAGTTGGCCAGCCCCACCCCCCAAGGCTATAGCCCACCCGTTTTTGTGGCCTTTATCCGCTAGCCGAACTTGGCGCCCCGGCCTTCGGGCGGTTATTGTTGGGCGCATCTGTGCCCGCAGCCTATTTTTGGCACACGGAGGCCCCTCACAAAGTCACGCGCCATTCCGAGTCCGGCGGACGAAGTTGGCCAGCACCACCCCCCACGGCTATAGACCACCCATTTTTGTGGCCTTTTTCCGCTGGACGAACTTGGCACCCCGGCCTTCGGGCGGTTATTTTTTGGCGCGGCTGTGCCCGCTGTCTATTTTTGGCACACGGAGGCCCCTCGCAAAGTCTCGCGCCATTCCGAGTCCGGCGGACGAAGTTGGCCAGCCCCACCCCCCAAGGCTATAGCCCACCCGTTTTAGTGGCCGTTTTCCGCTGGACGAACATGGCGCCCCGGCCTTTGGGCAGTTATTTTTGGGCGCGGCTCTGCCCGAGGCCTATTTTTGGCACACGGAGGCCCCTCGTAAAGTCTCGCGCCATTCCGAGTCCGGCGGACGAAGTGGGCCAGCCCCACCCCCCAAGGCTATAGCCCACACGTTTTTGTGGCCTTTTTCCGCTGGACGAACTTGGCGCCCCGGCCTTTGTGCGGGTATTTTTGGACGCGGCTCTGCCCGCGGCCTATTTCTGGCATACGGAGGCACCTCGCAAAGTCTCGCGCCATTCCGAGTCCGGCGGACGAAGTTGGCCAGCCCCACCCCCCAAGGCTATAGCCCCACCCGTTTTTGTGGCCTTTTTCCGCTGGGCGAACTTGGCGCCCCGGCCTTCGGGCGGGTATTTTTGGGCGCAGCTGTGCCCGCGGCCTATTTTTGGCACGCGGAGGTGCCTCGTAAAGTCTTGCGCCATTCCGAGTCTGGCGGACGAAGTGGGCCAGCCCCACCCCCCAAGGCTATAGCCCACCCGTTTTGTGGACTTTTCCGCTGGGCCAGACTTGGCGCCCGGCCTTCGGGCGTTTACTTTTTGGCGCGGCTGTGCCCGCGGCCTATTTTTGGTACACAGAGGCGCCTCGTAAAGTCTCGCGCCATTCCGAGTCCGGCGGACGAAGTTGGCCAGCCCCACCCCCCAAGGCTATAGCCCACCCGTGTTTGTGGCCTTTTCCGTGGACGAACTTGGCACCCCCGGCCTTCGGGCGTTTATTTTTAAGCGGCTGTGCCCATGCCCTATTTTTTGCCACACGGAGGCACCTCGCAAGTCTCGCGCCATTCCGAGTCCGGACGAAGTTGGCCAGCCCCACCCCCAAGGCTATAGCCCACCCGTTTTTGTGGCCTTTTCCGCTGGACGAGACTTGGCGCCCGGCCTTCGGGCGGGTATTTTTGGCGCGGCTGTGCCCGCGGCCTATTTTTTGCACACGGAAGTGCCTCGCAAAGTCTAGCACCATTCCGAGTCCGGCGGACGAAGTTGCCAGCGCCACCCCCAAGGCTATAGCCCACCCGTTTTTGTGGCCTTTTCCGCTGGGCGAACTTGGCGCCCGGCCTTCGGGCAGTATTTTTGGTTGCGGCTGTGCCGCGGCCTATTTTAGCACACGGAGGCGCCTCGCAAAGTCTCGCAACATTCCAAGCCAGGCGGACGAAGTTGGCCAGCTCCACCCCCAAGGCTATAGCCCACCCGTTTTTGTTGCCTTTTTTCCGCTGGACGAACTTGGCGCCCGGCCTTCGGGTGGGTATTTTCGGGCGCGGCTATGCCCGCGGCCTATTTTCGGTACACGGAGGCGCCTCGCAAAGTCTCGCACCATTCCGAGTCCGGCGGACGAAGTTGGCCAGCGCCACCCCCCAAGGCTATAGCCCACCCGTTTTTGTGGCCTTTTTCCGCTGGACGAACTTGGCGCCCCGGCCTTCGGGCGGGTATTTTTGGTTGCGGCTGTGCCCGCGGCCTATTTTTGGCACACGGAGGCGCCTCGCAAAGTCTCGCGCCATTCCGAGTCCGGCGGACGAATTTCGCCAGCCCCACCCCCCAAGGCTATAGCCCACCCGTTTTTGTGGCCTTTTTCCGCTGGACGAACATGGCGCCCCGGCCTTCGGGTGGGTATTTTTGGGCGCGGCTGTGCCCGCGGCCTATTTTTGGCACATGGAGGTGCCTCGCAAAGTCTCGCGCCATTCCGTGTCCGGCGGACGAAGTTGACCAGCCCCACCCCCCAAGGCTATAGCCCACCCGTTTTTGCGGCGTTTTTCCGCTGGACGAACTTGGCGCCCCGGCCTTCGGGCAGGTATTTTTGGGCACGGCTGTGCCCGCGGCCTATTTTTGGCACACGGAGGCGCCTCGCAAGTTCTCGCACCATTCTGAGTCCGGCGGACGAAGTTGGCCAGCCCCACCCCCCAAGGCTATAGCCCACCCGTTTTTGTGGCCTTTTTCCGCTGGACGAACTTGGCGCCCCGGCCTTTGGGCTGGTATGTTTGGGCTCGGCTGTGCCCTCGGCATATTTTTGGCACACTTAGGCGCCTCGCAACGTCTCGCGCCATTCCGAGTCCGGCGGACAAAGTTGGCCAGCCCCACCCCCCAAGGCTATAGCCCACCCGTTTTTGTGGCCTTTTTCCGATGGTAAAACATGGCGCCCGGCCTTCGGGAGGGTATTTTTGGGCGCGGCTGTGTCCGCGGCCTATTTATGGCACACGGACTCGCCTCGCAAAGTCTCGCGCCATTCCGAGTGTGGCAGACGAAGTTGGCCAGCCCAACCCCAAGGCTATAACCCACCCGTTTTTGTGGCATTTTTCCGCCGGACGAACTTGGCGCCCGGCCTTGGTCGGGTCTTTTTGGGCGCGGCTATGCCCGCGGCCTATTTTTGGCACACGGAGGTGCCTCGCAAAGCCTCCCGCCATTCCGAGTCCGGCAGACGAAGTTGGCCAGCCCCACCCCCCATGGCTATAGCCCACCCGTTTTTGTGGCCTTTTTCCGCTGGACGAACTTGGCGCCCCGGCCTTCGGGCGGGTATTTTTGGGCGCGGCTGTGCCCGCGGCAAATTTTTGGTACACGGAGGTGCCTCGCAAAGTCTCGCACCATTCCGAGTCCGGCGGACGAAGTTGGACAGCCCCACCCCCCAAGGCTATAGCCCACCCGTTTTTGTGGCCTTTTTCCGCTGGACGAACTTGGCGCCCCGGCCTTCGGGCTGGTATTTTTGGGCGCGGCTGTGCCCGCGGGCTATTTCTGGCAAACGGAGGCACCTCGCAAAGTCTCGCGCCATTCCGAGTCCGGCGGACGAAGTTGGCCAGCCCCACCCCCCAAGGCTATAGCCCACCCATTTTTGTGGCCTTTTTCCGCTGGACGAACATGGCGCCCCGGCCTTCGGGAGGGTATTTTTGGGCACGGCTGTGCCCGCGTCCTATTTTTGGCACACGGAGGCGCCGCGCAAAGTCTCTCGCCATTCCGAGTCCGGCGGACGAAGTTGGCCAGCCCCACCCCCCAAGGATATAGCCCACCCGTTTTTGTGGCCTTTTTCCGCTGGACGAACTTGGCGCCCCAGGTTCGGGCGGGTATTTTTGGGCGCGGCTGTACCCGCGGCCTATTTTTGGCACACGGAGGTGCCTCGTAAAGTCTCGCACCATTCCGAGTCCGGCGGACGAAGTTGGCCAGTGCCACCCCCCAAGGCTATAGCCCACCCGTTTTTGTGGCCTTTTTCCGCTGGACGAACTTGGCGCCCCGGCCTTCGGGCGGGTATTTTTGGTTACGGCTGTGCCCGCGGCCTATTTTTTGGCACACGGAGGCGCCTCGCAAAGTCTCGCGCCATTCCGAGTCCAGCGGGACAATTTGGCCAGCCCCACCCCCCAAGGCTATAGCCCACCCGTTTTTGTGGCCTTTTTCCGCTGGACGAACATGGCGCCCCGGCCTTCGGGCGGGTATTTTTGGGCGCGGCTGTGCCCGCGGCCTATTTTTGGCACATGGAGGTGCCTCGCAAAGTCTCGCGCCATTCCGAGACCGGCGGACGAGTTGGCCAGCCCCACCCCCAAGGCTATAGCCCACCCGTTTTGCGGCGTTTTCCGCTGGACGAACTTGGCGCCCGGCCTTCGGGCAGGTATTTGGCCAGGCGCGGCTGTGCCCGCGGCCTATTTTTGGCACACGGAGGCGCCTCGCAAGTTCTCGCACCATTCTGAGTCCGGCGGACGAAGTTGGCCAGCCCCACCCCCCAAGGCTATAGCCCACCTGTTTTTGTGGCCTTTTTCCGCTGGACGAACTTGGCGCCCCGGCCTTTGGGCGGGTATTTTTGGGCGCGGCTGTGCCCGCGGCATATTTTTGGCACACAGAGGCGCCTCGTAAAGTCTCGCGCCATTCCGAGTCCGGCGGAGAAAGTTGGCCAGCCCCACCCCCCAAGGCTATAGCCCACCCGTTTTTGTGGCCTTTTTCCGCTGGACGAACATGGCGCCCCGGCCTTCGGGAGGGTATTTTTGGGCAAGGCTGTGCCCGCGTCCTATTTTTGGCACACGGAGGCGCCGCGCAAAGTCTCTCGCCATTCCGAGTCCGGCGGACGAAGTTGGCCAGCCCCACCCCCCAAGGATATAGCCCACCCGTTTTTGTGGCCTTTTTCCGCTGGACGAACTTGGCGCCCCAGGTTCGGGCGGGTATTTTTGGGCGCGGCTGTACCCGCGGCCTATTTTTGGCACACGGAGGTGCCTCGTAAAGTCTCGCACCATTCCGAGTCCGGCGGACGAAGTTGGCCAGCGCCACCCCCCAAGGCTATAGCCCACCCGTTTTTGTGGCCTTTTTCCGCTGGACGAACTTGGCGCCCCGGCCTTCGGGCGGGTATTTTTGGTTGCGGCTGTGCCCGCGGCCTATTTTTTGGCACACGGAGGCGCCTCGCAAAGTCTCGCGCCATTCCGAGTCCGGCGGACGAATTTCGCCAGCCCCACCCCCCAAGGCTATAGCCCACCCGTTTTTGTGGCCTTTTTCCGCTGGACGAACATGGCGCCCCGGCCTTCGGGCGGGTATTTTTGGGCGCGGCTGTGCCCGCGGCCTATTTTTGGCACATGGAGGTGCCTCGCAAAGTCTCGCGCCATTCCGTGTTCGGCGGACGAAGTTGGCCAGCCCCACCCCCCAAGGCTATAGCCCACCCGTTTTTGCGGCGTTTTTCCGCTGGACGAACTTGGCGCCCCGGCCTTCGGGCGGGTATTTTTGGGCGCGGCTGTGCCCGCGGCCTATTTTTGGCACACGGAGGCGCCTCGCAAGTTCTCGCACCATTCTGAGTCCGGCGGACGAAGTTGGCCAGCCCCACCCCCCAAGGCTATAGCCCACCCGTTTTTGTGGCCTTTTTCCGCTGGACGAACTTGGCGCCCCGGCCTTTGGGCGGGTATTTTTGGGCGCGGCTGTGCCCGCGGCATATTTTTGGCACACAGAGGCGCCTCGCAAAGTCTCGCGCCATTCCGAGTCCGGCGGACAAAGTTGGCCAGCCCCACCCCCCAAGGCTATAGCCCACCCGTTTTTGTGGCCTTTTTCCGCTGGACAAACATGGCGCCCCGGCCTTCGGGAGGGTATTTTTGGGCGCGGCTGTGTCCGCGGCCTAGTTATGGCACACGGAATCGCCTCGCAAAGTCTCGCGCCATTCCGAGTGTGGCAGACGAAGTTGGCCAGCCCAACCCCCAAGGCTATAACCCACCCGTTTTTGTGGCATTTTTCCGCCGGACGAACTTGGCGCCCCGGCCTTCGGTCGGGTCTTTTTGGGCGCGGCTATGCCCTTTGCCTATTTTTGGCACACGGAGGTGCCTCGCAAAGCCTCCCGCCATTCCGAGTCCGGCAGACGAAGTTGGCCAGCCCCACCCCCCAAGGCTATAGCCCACCCGTTTTGTGGCCTTTTTCCGCTGGACGAACTTGGCGCCCCGGCCTTCGGGCGGGTATTTTTGGGCGCGGCTGTGCCCAAGGAAAATTACAGTACACGGAGGTGCCTCGCAAAGTCTCGCACCATTCCGAGTCCGGCGGACGAAGTTGGACAGCCCCACCCCCCAAGGCTATAGCCCACCCGTTTTTGTGGCCTTTTTCCGCTGGACGAACTTGGCGCCCCGGCCTTCGGGCTGGTATTTTTGGGCGCGGCTGTGCCTGCGGGCTATTTTTGGCAAACGGAGGCACCTCGCAAAGTCTCGCGCCATTCCGAGTCCGGCGGACAAAGTTGGCCAGCCCCACCCCCCAAGGCTATAGCCCACCCGTTTTTGTGGCCTTTTTCCGCTGGACCAATATGGCGCCCCGGCCTTCGGGAGGGTATTTTTGGGCACGGCTGTGCCCGCGTCCTATTTTTGGCACACGGAGGCGCCGCGCAAAGTCTCTCGCCATTCCGAGTCCGGCGGACGAAGTTGGCCAGCCCCACCCCCCAAGGATATAGCCCACCCGTTTTTGTGGCCTTTTTCCGCTGGACGAACTTGGCGCCCCAGGTTCGGGCGGGTATTTTTGGGCGCGGCTGTACCCGCGGCCTATTTTTGGCACACGGAGGTGCCTCGTAAAGTCTCGCACCATTCCGAGTCCGGCGGACGAAGTTGGCCAGCGCCACCCCCCAAGGCTATAGCCCACCCGTTTTTGTGGCCTTTTTCCGCTGGACGAACTTGGCGCCCCGGCCTTCGGGCGGGTATTTTTGGTTACGGCTGTGCCCGCGGCCTATTTTTTGGCACACGGAGGCGCCTCGCAAAGTCTCGCGCCATTCCGAGTCCGGCGGACGAATTTCGCCAGCCCCACCCCCCAAGGCTATAGCCCACCCGTTTTTGTGGCCTTTTTCCGCTGGACGAACATGGCGCCCCGGCCTTCGGGCGGGTATTTTTGGGCGCGGCTGTGCCCGCGGCCTATTTTTGGCACATGGAGGTGCCTCGCAAAGTCTCGCGCCATTCCGTGTCCGGCGGACGAAGTTGGCCAGCCCCACCCCCCAAGGCTATAGCCCACCCGTTTTTGCGGCGTTTTTCCGCTGGACGAACTTGGCGCCCCGGCCTTCGGGCAGGTATTTTTGGGCGCGGCTGTGCCCGCGGCCTATTTTTGGCACACGGAGGCGCCTCGCAAGTTCTCGCACCATTCTGAGTCCGGCGGACGAAGTTGGCCAGCCCCACCCCCCAAGGCTATAGCCCACCCGTTTTTGTGGCCTTTTTCCGCTGGACGAACTTGGCGCCCCGGCCTTTGGGCGGGTATTTTTGGGCGCGGCTGTGTCCGCGGCATATTTTTGGCACACAGAGGCGCCTCGCAAAGTCTCGCGCCATTCTGAGTCCGGCGGACAAAGTTGGCCAGCCCCACCCCCCAAGGCTATAGCCCACCCGTTTTTGTGGCCTTTTTCCACTGGACAAACATGGCGCCCCGGCCTTCGGGAGGGTATTTTTGGGCGCGGCTGTGCCCGCGGCATATTTTTGGCACACAGAGGCGCCTCGCAAAGTCTCGCGCCATTCCGAGTGTGGCAGACGAAGTTGGCCAGCCCAACCCCCAAGGCTATAACCCACCCGTTTTTGTGGCATTTTTCCGCCGGACGAACTTGGCGCCCCGGCCTTCGGTCGGGTCTTTTTGGGCGCGGCTATGCCCGCGGCCTATTTTTGGCACACGGAGGTGCCTCGCAAAGCCTCCCGCCATTCCGAGTCCGGCAGACGAAGTTGGCCAGCCCCACCCCCCAAGGCTATAGCCCACCCGTTTTTGTGGCCTTTTTCCGCTGGACGAACTTGGCGCCCCAGCCTTCGGGCGGGTATTTTTGGGCGCGGCTGTGCCCGCGGAAAATTTTTGGTACACGGAGGTGCCTCGCAAAGTCTCGCACCATTCCGAGTCCGGCGGACGAAGTTGGACAGCCCCACCCCCCAAGGCTATAGCCCACCCGTTTTTGTGGCCTTTTTCTGCTGGACGAACTTGGCGCCCCGGCCTTCGGGCTGGTATTTTTGGGCGCGGCTGTGCCTGCGGGCTATTTTTGGCAAACGGAGGCACCTCGCAAAGTCTCGCGCCATTCCGAGTCCGGCGGACGAAGTTGGCCAGCCCCACCCCCCAAGGCTATAGCCCACCCATTTTTGTGGCCTTTTTCCGCTGGACGAACATGGCGCCCCGGCCTTCGGGAGGGTATTTTTGGGCACGGCTGTGCCCGCGTCCTATTTTTGGCACACGGAGGCGCCGCGCAAAGTCTCTCGCCATTCCGAGTCCGGCGGACGAAGTTGGCCAGCCCCACCCCCCAAGGATATGGCCCACCCGTTTTTGTGGCCTTTTTCCGCTGGACGAACTTGGCGCCCCAGGTTCGCGCGGGTATTTTTGGGCGCGGCTGTACCCGCGGCCTATTTTTGGCACACGGAGGTGCCTCGTAAAGTCTCGCGCCATTCCGAGTCCGGCGGACGAAGTTGGCCAGCCCCACCCCCCAAGGTTATAGCGCACCCGTTTTTGTGGCCTTTTTCCGCTGGACGAACTTGGCGCCCCGGCCTTCGGGCGGGTATTTTTGGGCGCGGCTGTGCCCGCGGCCTATTTTTGGGACACGGAGGCGCCTCGCAAAGTCTCGCGCCATCCTGAGTCCGGCGGACGAAGTAGGCCTGCCCCACCCCCCAAGGCTATAGCCCACCCGTTTTTGTGGCCTTTTTCCGCTGGACGAACTTGGCGCCCCGGCCTTCGGGCAGGTATTTTTGGGCGCCGCTGTGCCCGCGGCCTATTTTTGGCACACGGAGGCGCCTCGCAAAGTCTCGCGCCATTCCGAGTCCGGCGGACGAAGTGGGCCAGCACCACCCCCCAAGGCTATAGCCCACCCGTTTTTGTGGCCTTTTTCCGCAGGACGAACTTGGCGCCCCGGCCTTCGGGCGGGTATTTTTGGGCGCGGCTGTGTCCGCGGGCTATTTTTGGTAAACGGAGGCACCTCGCAAAGTCTCGCGCCATTCCGAGTCTGGCGGACGAAGTTGGCCAGCCGCACCCCCCAAGGCTATAGCCCACCCGTTTTTGTGGCCTTTTTCCGCTGGACGAAATTGGCGGCCCGGCCTTCGGGCGGGTATTTTTGGGTGCGGCTGTGCCCGCGGCCTATTTTTTTCACACGGAGGCGGCTCGCAAAGTCTCGCGCCATTCCGAGTCCGGCGGACGAAGTTGGCCAGCCCCACCTCCCAAGGCTATAGCCCACCCGTTTTTGTGGCCTTTTTCCGCTGGACGAACTTGGCGCCCCGGCCTTCAGGGGGGTATTTTTGGGCGCGGCTGTGCCCGCGGCCTATTTTTGGCACACGGAGGCGCCTCGCAAAGTCTCGCGCCATTCTGAGTCCGGCGGACGAAGTAGGCCAGCCCCACCCACCAAGGCTATAGCCCACCCGTTTTTGTGGCCTTTTTCCGCTGGACGAACTTGGCGCCCCGGCCTTCGGGCGGGTATTTATGGGCGCGCCTGTGCCCGCGGCCTATTTTTGGCACACCGAGGCGCCACGCAAAGTTTCGCGCCATTCCGAGTCCGGCGGACGAAGTGGGCCAGCCCCAGCCCCCAAGGCTATAGCCCACCCGTTTTTGTGGCCTTTTTCCGCTGGACGAACTTGGCGCCCCGGCCTTCGGGCGGGTATTTTTGGGTGCGGCTGTGCCTGCGGCTTATTTTTGGCACACGGAGGTGCCTCGCGAAGTCTCGCGCCTTTCCGAGTCCGGCGGACGAAGTTGGCCAGCCCCACCCCCCAAGGCTATAGCCCACCCGTTTTTGTGGCCTTTTTCCGCTGGACGAACTTGGCGCCCCGGCCTTCGGGCGGGTATTTTTGGGCGCGGCTGTGCCCCGTGGCCTATTTTTGGCACACGGAGGAGCCTCGCAAAGTCTCGCGCCATTCTGGGTCCGAGGCGGACGAAGCGAGGCCAGCCCCACCCCCCAAGGCTATAGCCCACCCGTTTTTGTGGCCTTTTTCCGCTGGACGAACTTGGCGCCCCGGCCTTCGGGCGGGTATTTTTGGGCGCGGCTGTGCCCGCGGCCTATTTTTGGCACACCGAGGCGCCTCGCAAAGTCTCGCGCCATTCCGAGTCCGGCGGACGAAGTGGGCCAGCCCCACCCCCCAAGGCTATAGCCCACCCGTTTTTGTGGCCTTTTTCCGCTGGACGAACTCGGCGCCCCGGCCTTCGGGCGGGTATTTTTGGGTGCGGCTGTGCCCGCGGCTTATTTTTGGCACACCGAGGCGCCTCGCAAAGTTTCGCGCCATTCCGAGTCCGGCGGACGAAGTGGGCCAGCCCCAGCCCCCAAGGCTATAGCCCACCCGTTTTTGTGGCCTTTTTCCGCTGGACGAACTCGGCGCCCCGGCCTTCGGGCGGGTATTTTTGGGTGCGGCTGTGCCCGCGGCTTATTTTTGGCACACGGAGGTGCCTCGCAAAGTCTCGCGCCATTCCGAGTCCGGCGGACGAAGTTGGCCAGCCCCACCCCCCAAGGCTCTAGCCCACCCGTTTTTGTGGCCTTTTTCCGCTGGACGAACTTGGCGCCCCGGCCTTCAGGCGGGTATTTTTGGGCGCGGCTGTGCCCGCGGCCTATTTTTGGCACACGGAGGCGCCTCGCAAAGTCTCGCGCCATTCTGAGTCCGGCGGACGAAGTAGGCCAGCCCCACCCACCAAGGCTATAGCCCACCCGTTTTTGTGGCCTTTTTCCGCTGGACGAACTTGGCGCCCCGGCCTTCGGGCGGGTATTTATGGGCGCGGCTGTGCCCGCGGCCTATTTTTGGCACACCGAGGCGCCTCGCAAAGTTTCGCGCCATTCCGAGTCCGGCGGACGAAGTGGGCCAGCCCCAGCCCCCAAGGCTATAGCCCACCCGTTTTTGTGGCCTTTTTCCGCTGGACGAACTCGGCGCCCCGGCCTTCGGGCGGGTATTTTTGGGTGCGGCTGTGCCCGCGGCTTATTTTTGGCACACGGAGGTGCCTCGCAAAGTCTCGCGCCATTCCGAGTCCGGCGGACGAAGTTGGCCAGCCCCACCCCCCAAGGCTCTAGCCCACCCGTTTTTGTGGCCTTTTTCCGCTGGACGAACTTGGCGCCCCGGCCTTCAGGCGGGTATTTTTGGGCGCGGCTGTACCCGCGGCCTATTTTTGGCACACGGAGGTGCCTCGTAAAGTCTCGCGCCATTCCGAGTCCGGCGGACGAAGTTGGCCAGCCCCACCCCCCAAGGTTATAGCGCACCCGTTTTTGTGGCCTTTTTCCGCTGGACGAACTTGGCGCCCCGGCCTTCGGGCGGGTATTTTTGGGCGCGGCTGTGCCCGCGGCCTATTTTTGGGACACGGAGGCGCCTCGCAAAGTCTCGCGCCATTCTGAGTCCGGCGGACGAAGTAGGCCTGCCCCACCCCCCAAGGCTATAGCCCACCCGTTTTTGTGGCCTTTTTCCGCTGGACGAACTTGGCGCCCCGGCCTTCGGGCAGGTATTTTTGGGCGCCGCTGTGCCCACGGCCTATTTTTGGCACACGGAGGCGCCTCGCAAAGTCTCGCGCCATTCCGAGTCCGGCGGACGAAGTTGGCCAGCCCCACCCCCCAAGGTTATAGCGCACCCGTTTTTGTGGCCTTTTTCCGCTGGACGAACTTGGCGCCCCGGCCTTCGGGCGGGTATTTTTGGGCGCGGCTGTGCCCGCGGCCTATTTTTGGGACACGGAGGCGCCTCGCAAAGTCTCGCGCCATTCTGAGTCCGGCGGACGAAGTAGGCCTGCCCCACCCCCCAAGGCTATAGCCCACCCGTTTTTGTGGCCTTTTTCCGCTGGACGAACTTGGCGCCCCGGCCTTCGGGCGGGTATTTTTGGGCGCGGCTGTGCCCGCGGCCTATTTTTGGCACACCGAGGCGCCTCGCAAAGTTTCGCGCCATTCCGAGTCCGGCGGACGAAGTGGGCCAGCCCCAGCCCCCAAGGCTATAGCCCACCCGTTTTTGTGGCCTTTTTCCGCTGGACGAACTCGGCGCCCCGGCCTTCGGGCGGGTATTTTTGGGTGCGGCTGTGCCCGCGGCTTATTTTTGGCACACCGAGGCGCCTCGCAAAGTTTCGCGCCATTCCGAGTCCGGCGGACGAAGTGGGCCAGCCCCAGCCCCCAAGGCTATAGCCCACCCGTTTTTGTGGCCTTTTTCCGCTGGACGAACTCGGCGCCCCGGCCTTCGGGCGGGTATTTTTGGGTGCGGCTGTGCCCGCGGCTTATTTTTGGCACACGGAGGTGCCTCGCAAAGTCTCGCGCCATTCCGAGTCCGGCGGACGCGGTTGGCCAGACCCACCCCCCAAGGGTCTAGCGCACCCGTTTTTGTGGCCTTTTTCCGCTGGACGAACTTGGCGCCCGGCCTTCAGGCGGGTATTTTTGGCGCGGCTGTGCCCATGGCCTATTTTTTGGCACACGGAGGCGCCTCGCAAAGTCTCGCGCCATTCCGAGTCCGGCGGACGAAGTAGGCCAGCCCCACCCACCAAGGCTCGAGCCCACCCGTTGTTGTGGCCTTTTTCCGCTGGACGAACTTGGCGCCCCGGCCTTCGGGTGGGTATTTATGGGCGCGGCTGTGCCCGCGGCCTATTTTTGGCACACCGAGGCGCCTCGCAAAGTTTCGCGCCATTCCGAGTCCGGCGGACGAAGTGGGCCAGCCCCAGCCCCCAAGGCTATAGCCCACCCGTTTTTGTGGCCTTTTTCCGCTGGACGAACTCGGCGCCCCGGCCTTCGGGCGGGTATTTTTGGGTGCGGCTGTGCCCGCGGCTTATTTTTGGCACACGGAGGTGCCTCGCAAAGTCTCGCGCCATTCCGAGTCCGGCGGACGAAGTTGGCCAGCCCCACCCCCCAAGGCTCTAGCCCACCCGTTTTTGTGGCCTTTTTCCGCTGGACGAACTTGGCGCCCCGGCCTTCAGGCGGGTATTTTTGGGCGCGGCTGTACCCGCGGCCTATTTTTGGCACACGGAGGTGCCTCGTAAAGTCTCGCGCCATTCCGAGTCCGGCGGACGAAGTTGGCCAGCCCCACCCCCCAAGGTTATAGCGCACCCGTTTTTGTGGCCTTTTTCCGCTGGACGAACTTGGCGCCCCGGCCTTCGGGCGGGTATTTTTGGGCGCGGCTGTGCCCGCGGCCTATTTTTGGGACACGGAGGCGCCTCGCAAAGTCTCGCGCCATTCTGAGTCCGGCGGACGAAGTAGGCCTGCCCCACCCCCCAAGGCTATAGCCCGAAGTAGGCCTGCCCCACCCCCCAAGGCTATAGCCCACCCGTTTTTGTGGCCTTTTTCCGCTGGACGAACTTGGCGCCCCGGCCTTCGGGCAGGAATTTTTGGGCGCCGCTGTGCCCACGGCCTATTTTTGGCACACGGAGGCGCCTCGCAAAGTCTCGCGCCATTCCGAGTCCGGCGGACGAAGTTGGCCAGCCCCACCCCCCAAGGTTATAGCGCACCCGTTTTTGTGGCCTTTTTCCGCTGGACGAACTTGGCGCCCCGGCCTTCGGGCGGGTATTTTTGGGCGCGGCTGTGCCCGCGGCCTATTTTTGGGACACGGAGGCGCCTCGCAAAGTCTCGCGCCATTCTGAGTCCGGCGGACGAAGTAGGCCTGCCCCACCCCCCAAGGCTATAGCCCACCCGTTTTTGTGGCCTTTTTCCGCTGGACGAACTTGGCGCCCCGGCCTTCGGGCAGGTATTTTTGGGCGCGGCTGTGCCCGCGGCCTATTTTTGGCACACGGAGGCGCCTCGCAAAGTCTCGCGCCATTCCGAGTCCGGCGGACGAAGTGGGCCAGCACCACCCCCCAAGGCTATAGCCCACCCGTTTTTGTGGCCTTTTTCCGCTGGACGAACTTGGCGCCCCGGCCTTCGGGCGGGTATTTTTGGGCGCGGCTGTGTCCGCGGGCTATTTTTGGCAAACGGAGGCACCTCGCAAAGTCTCGCGCCATTCCGAGTCTGGCGGACGAAGTTGGCCAGCCGCACCCCCCAAGGCTATAGCCCACCCGTTTTTGTGGCCTTTTTCCGCTGGACGAACTCGGCGCCCCGGCCTTCGGGCGGGTGTTTTTGGGCGAGGCTGTGCCCGCGGCCTATTTTTGGTACACGGTGGCGCCTCGCAAAGTCTCGCGCCATTCCGAGTCCGGCAGACGAAGTTGGCCAGCCCCACCCCCCAAGGCTAAAGCCGACCCGTTTTTGTGGCCTTTTTCCGCTGGACGAACTTGGCGGCCCGGCCTTCGGGCGGGTATTTTTGGGTGCGGCTGTGCCCGCGGCCTATTTTTTTCACACGGAGGCGGCTCGCAAAGTCTCGCGCCATTCCGAGTCCGGCGGACGAAGTTGTCCAGCCCCTCCCCCCAAGGCTATATCCCACCCGTTTTTCTGGCCTTTTTCCGCTGGACGAACTTGGCGCCCCGGCCTTCGGGAGGGTATTTTTCGGCGCGGATGTGCCCGTGGCCTATTTTTGGCACACGGAGGCACCTCGCAAAGTGTCACGCCATTCCGAGTCCGGCGGACGAAGTTGGCCAGCCCAACCCCCCAAGGCTATAACCCACCCGTTTTTGTGGCCTTTTTCCGCTGGACGAACTTGGCGCCCCGGCCTTCGGGCTGGTATTTTTGGGCGCGGCTGTGCCCGCGGCCTATTTTTGGCACACGGAGGCGCCTCACAAAGTCTCGCGCCATTCCGAGTCCGGCGGACGAAGTTGGCCAGCCCCACCTCCCAAGGCTATAGCCCACCCGTTTTTGTGGCCTTTTTCCGCTGGACGAACTTGGCGCCCCGGCCTTCAGGGGGGTATTTTTGGGCGCGGCTGTGCCCGCGGCCTATTTTTGGCACACGGAGGCGCCTCGCAAAGTCTCGCGCCATTCTGAGTCCGGCGGACGAAGTAGGCCAGCCGCACCCACCAAGGCTATAGCCCACCCGTTTTTGTGGCCTTTTTCCGCTGGACGAACTTGGCGCCCCGGCCTTCGGGCGGGTATTTATGGGCGCGGCTGTGCCCGCGGCCTATTTTTGGCACACCGAGGCGCCTCGCAAAGTTTCGCGCCATTCCGAGTCCGGCGGACGAAGTGGGCCAGCCCCAGCCCCCAAGGCTATAGCCCACCCGTTTTTGTGGCCTTTTTCCGCTGGACGAACTTGGCGCCCCGGCCTTCGGGCGGGTATTTATGGGCGCGGCTGTGCCCGCGGCCTATTTTTGGCACACCGAGGCGCCTCGCAAAGTTTCGCGCCATTCCGAGTCCGGCGGACGGAGTGGGCCAGCCCCAGCCCCCAAGGCTATAGCCCACCCGTTTTTGTGGCCTTTTTCCGCTGGACGAACTCGGCGCCCCGGCCTTCGGGCGGGTATTTTTGGGCGCGGCTGTGCCCGCGGCTTATTTTTGGCACACGGAGGTGCCTCGCAAAGTCTCGCGCCATTCCGAGTCCGGCGGACGAAGTTGGCCAGCCCCACCCCCCAAGGCTCTAGCCCACCTGTTTTTGTGGCCTTTTTCCGCTGGACGAACTTGGCGCCCCGGCCTTCGGGCGGGTATTTTTGGGAGCGGCTGTGCCCGCGGCCTATTTTTGGCACACGGAGGCGCCTCGCAAAGTCTCGCGCCATTCTGAGTCCGGCGGACGAAGTAGGCCAGCCCCACCCACCAAGGCTATAGCCCACCCGTTTTTGTGGCCTTTTTCCGCTGGACGAACTTGGCGCCCCGGCCTTCGGGCGGGTATTTTTGGGCGCGGCTGTGCCCGCGGCCTATTTTTGGCACACGGAGGCGCCTCGCAAAGTTTCGTGCCATTCCGAGTCCGGCGGACGAAGTGGGCCAGCCCCTCCCCGCAAGGCTATAGCCCACCCGTTTTTGTGGCCTTTTTCCGCTGGACGAACTCGGCGCTCCGGCCTTCGGGGGGGTATTTTTGGGCGCGGCTGTGCCCGCGGCTTATTTTTGGCACACGGATGTGCCTCGCAAAGTCTCGCGCCATTCCGAGTCCGGCGGACGAAGTCGGCCAGCCCCACCCCCCAAGGCTCTAGCCCACCCGTTTTGTGGCCTTTTTCCGCTGGACGAACTTGGCGCGCCGGCCTTCATGCGGGTATTTTTGGGCGCGGCTGTGCCCGCGGACTATTTTTGGCACACGGAGGCACCTCGCAAAGTCTCGCGCCATTCTGAGTCCGGCGGACGAAGTAGGCCAGCCCCACCCCCCAAGGCTATAGCCCACCCGTTTTTGTGGCCTTTTTCCGCTGGACGAACTTGGCGCCCCAGCCTTCGGGCGGGTATTTTTGGGCACGGCTGTCCCCGCGGCCTATTTTTGGCACACGGAGACGCCTCTTAAAGTCTCGCGCCATTCCGAGTCTGGCGGACGAAGTTGGCCAGCCCCACCCCCCAAGGCTATAGCCCACCCATTTTTGTGGCCTTTTTCCGCCGGACGAACTTGGCACCCCGGCCTTCGGGCGGGTATTTTTGGGCGCGGCTGTTCCCGGGGCCTATTTTTGGCACACGGAGGCGCCTCGCAAATTCTCGCGCCATTCCGAGTCCGGCGGACGAAGTTGGCCAGCCCCACCCCCCAAGACTATAGCCCACCCGTTTTTGTGGCCTTTTTCCGCTGGACGAACTTGGCGCCCCGGCCTTCGGGCTGCTATTTTTGGGCGCGGCTGTGCCCGCGGCCTATTTTTGGCACACGGAGGCGCCTCGCAAAGTCTCACGCCATTCCGAGTCAGGCGGACGAAGTGGGCCAGCCCCACCCCCCAAGGCTATAGCCCACCCGTTTTTGTGGCCTTTTTCCGCTGGACGAACTTGGCGCCCCGGCCTTCGGGCTGTTATTTTTGGGCGCGGCTGTCCCCGCGGCCTATTTTTGGCACACGGAGACGCCTCTTAAAGTCTCGCGCCATTCCGAGTCTGGCGGACGAAGTTGGCCAGCCCCACCCCCGAAGGCTATAGCCCACCCATTTTTGTGGCCTTTTTCCACTGGACGAACTTGGCACCCCGGCCTTCGGGCGGGTATTTTTGGGCGCGGCTGTGCCCGCGGCCTATTTTTGGCACACGGAGGCGCCTCGCAAAGTCTCGCGCCATTCCGAGTCCGGCGGACGAAGTTGGCCAGCCCCACCCCCCAAGGCTATAGCCCACCCGTTTTTGTGGCCTTTTTCCGCTGGACGAACTTGGCGCCCCGGCCTTCGGGCTGTTATTTTTGGGCGCGGCTGTGCCCGCAGCCTATTTTGGGCACACGGAGGCGCCTCGCAAAGTCTCGCGCCATTCCGAGTCCGGCGGACGAAGTTGGCCAGCCCCACTCCCCAAGGCTATAGCCCACCCGTTTTTGTCGCCTTTTTCCGCTGGACGAACTTGGCGCCCCGGCCTTCGGGCGGGTATTTTTTGGCTCGGCTGTTCCCGCGGCCTATTTTTGGCACACGGAGGTGCCTCGCAAAGTCTCGCGCCATTCCGAGTCCGGCGGACGAAGTTGGCCAGTCCCACCCCCCAAGGCTATAGCCCACCCGTTTTTGTAGCCTTTTTCCTCTGGACGAACTTGGCGCCCCGGCCTTCGGGCGGGTATTTTTGGGCGCGGCTGTGCCCGTAGCCTATTTTTGGCACACGGAGGCGCCTCGCAAAGTCTCTCGCCATTCCGGGGTCCGGCGGACGAAGTTGGCCAGCGCCACTCCCCAAGGCTATAGCCCACCCGTACACACGGAGGCGCCTCGCAAACTCTTACGCCATTCCGAGTCCGGCGGACGAAGTTGGCCAGCCCCACCCCCCAAGGCTATAGCCCACCCGTTTTTGTGGCCTTTTTCCGCTCGACGAACTTGGTGCCCCGGCCTTCGGGCGGGTATTTTTGGGCGCGGCTGTGCCCGCGGCCTATTTTTGGCACACGGAGGCGCCTCGCAAAGTCTCGCGCCATTCCGAGTCCGGCAGACGAAGTTGGCCAGCCCCACCCCCCAAGGCTATAGCCCACCCGTTTTTGTGGCCTTTTTCCGCTCGACGAACTTGGCGCCCCGGCCTTCGGGCGGGTATTTTTGGGCGCGGCTGTGCCCGCGGACTATTTTTGGCACACGGAGGCGCCTCACAAAGTCTCGCGCCATTCCGAGTCCGGCAGACGAAGTTGGCCGGCCCCACCCCCCAAGGCTATAGCCCACCCGTTTTTGTGGCCTTGTTCCGCTGGACGAACTTGTCGCCCCAGCCTTCTGGCAGGTATTTTTGGGCGCGGCTGTGCCCGCGGCCTATTTTTGGCACACGGAGGCGCCTCGAAAAGTCTCGCGCCATTCCGAGTCCGGCGGACGAAGTTGGCCAGCCCCACCCCCCAAGACTATAGCCCACCCGTTTTTGTGGCCTTTTTCCGCTGGACGAACTTGGTGCCCCGGCCTTCGGGCTGCTATTTTTGGGCGCGGCTTTGCCCGCGGCCTATTTTTGGCACACGGAGGCGCCTCGCAAAGTCTCGCGCCATTCCAAGTCAGGCGGACGAAGTGGGCCAGCCCCACCCCCCAAGGCTATAGCCCACCCGATTTTGTGGCCTTTTTCCGCTGGACGAACTTGGCGCCCCGGCCTTCGGGCTGTTATTTTTGGGCGCGGCTGTGCCCGCAGCCTATTTTTGGCACACGGAGACGCCTCGCAAAGTCTCGCGCCATTCCGAGTCCGGCGGACGAAGTTGGCCAGCCCCACCTCCCAAGGCTATAGCCCACCCGTTTTTGTAGCCTTTTTCCGCTGGACGAACTTGGCGCCCCGGCCTTCGGGCGGGTATTTTTTGGCGCGGCTGTGCCCGCGGCCTATTTTTGGCACACGGAGGCGCCTCGCAAAGTCTCGCCCCATTCCGAGTCCGGCGGACGAAGTTGGCCAGCCCCACCCCCCAAGGCTATAGCCCACCCGTTTTTGTGGCCTTTTTCCGCTGGACGAACTTGGCGCCCTGGCGGGTATTTTTGCGCGCTGTGCCCGGCCTTCGGGCGCCTCGGGTATTTCCGGGGTCCGGCGCGGCTGTGCCACTCCCTATTTTAGCCCACCACGGAGGCGCCTCGCAAAGTCTCGCGCCATTCCGAGTCCGGCGGACGAAGTGGGCCAGCCCCACCCCCCAAGGCTATAGTCCACCCGTTTTTGTGGACTTTTTCCGCTGGACGAACTTGGCGCCCCGGCCTTCGGGCGGGTATTTTTGAGCGCGGCTGTGGCCGAGGCCTATTTTTGGCACACGGAGGTGCCTCGCAAAGTCTCGCGCCATTCCGAGTCCGGCGGACGAAGTTGGCCAGCCCCACCCCCCAAGGCTATAGCCCACCCGTTTTTGTGGCCTTTTTCCGCTGGACGAACTTGGCGCCCCGGCCTTCGGGCGGGTGTTTTTGGGCGCGGCTGTGCCCGCGGCCTATTTTTGGGACACGGAGACGCCTCGCAAAGTCTCGCGCCATTCCGAGTCCGGCGGACGAAGGTTGCCAGCCCCACTCCCCAAGTCTATAGCCCACCCGTTTTTGTGGCCTTTTTCCGCTGGACGAACTTGGCGCCCCGGCCTTTGGGCGGGTATTTTTTGGCTCGGCTGTGCCCGCGGCCTATTTTTGGCACACGGAGGCGCCTCGCAAAGTCTCGCGCCATTCCGAGTCCGGCGGACGAAGTTGGCCAGTCCCACCCCCCAAGGCTATAGCCCACCCGTTTTTGTAGCCTTTTTCCGCTGGACGAACTTGGCGCCCCGGCCTTCGGGCGGGTATATTTGGGCGCGGCTGTCCCCGCGGCCTATTTTTGGCACACGGAGGCGCCTCGCAAAGTCTCGCGCCATTCCGGGTCCGGCGGACGAAGTTGGCCAGCGCCACTCCCCAAGGCTATAGCCCACCCGTACACACGGAGGCGCCTCGCAAACTCTCACGCCATTCCGAGTCCGGCGGACGAAGTTGGCCAGCCCCACCCCCCAAGGATATAGCCCACCCGTTTTTGTGGCCTTTTTCCGCTGGACGAACTTGGCGCCCCGGCCTTCGGGCGGGTATTTTTGGGCGCGGCTGTGCCCTTGGCCTATTTTTGGCACACGGAGGCGCCTCGCAAAGTCTCGCGCCATTCCGAGTCCGGCGGACGAAGTGGGCCAGCCCCACCCCCCAAGGCTATAGTCCACCCGTTTTTGTGGACTTTTTCCGCTGGACGAACTTGGCGCCCCGGCCTTCGGGCGGGTATTTTTGAGCGCGGCTGTGGCCGAGGCCTATTTTTGGCACACGGAGGTGCCTTGCAAAGTCTCGCGCCATTCCGAGTCCGGCGGACGAAGTTGGCCAGCCCCACCCCCCAAGGCTATAGCCCACCCGTTTTTGTGGCCTTTTTCCGCTGGACGAACTTGGCGCCCCGGCCTTCGGGCGGGTGTTTTTGGGCGCGGCTGTGCCCGCGGCCTATTTTTGGCACACGGAGACGCCTCGCAAAGTCTCGCGCCATTCCGAGTCCGGCGGACGAAGTTGGCCAGCCCCACCCCCCAAGGCTATAGCCCACCCGTTTTTGTGGCCTTTTTCCGCTGGACGAACTTGGCGCCCCGGCCTTCGGGCTGGTGTTTTTGGGCGCGGCTGTGCCCGCGGCCTATTTTTGGCACACGGAGACGCCTCGCAAAGTCTCGCGCCATTCCGAGTCCGGCGGACGAAGTTGGCCAGCCCCACTCCCCAAGTCTATAGCCCACCCGTTTTTGTGGCCTTTTTCCGCTGGACGAACTTGGCGCCCCGGCCTTCGGGCGGGTATTTTTTGGCTCGGCTGTGCCCGCGGCCTATTTTTGGCACACGGAGGCGCCTCGCAAAGTCTCGCGCCATTCCGAGTCCGGCGGACGAAGTTGGCCAGTCCCACCCCCCAAGGCTATAGTCCACCCGTTTTTGTGGACTTTTTCCGCTGGACGAACTTGGCGCCCCGGCCTTCGGGCGGGTATTTTTGAGCGCGGCTGTGGCCGAGGCCTATTTTTGGCACACGGAGGTGCCTTGCAAAGTCTCGCGCCATTCCGAGTCCGGCGGACGAAGTTGGCCAGCCCCACCCCCCAAGGCTATAGCCCACCCGTTTTTGTGGCCTTTTTCCGCTGGACGAACTTGGCGCCCCGGCCTTCGGGCGGGTGTTTTTGGGCGCGGCTGTGCCCGCGGCCTATTTTTGGCACACGGAGACGCCTCGCAAAGTCTCGCGCCATTCCGAGTCCGGCGGACGAAGTTGGCCAGCCCCACTCCCCAAGGCTATAGCCCACCCGTTTTTGTCGCCTTTTTCCGCTGGACGAACTTGGCGCCCCGGCCTTCGGGCGGGTATTTTTTGGCTCGGCTGTGCCCGCGGCCTATTTTTGGCACACGGAGGCGCCTCGCAAAGTCTTGCGCCATTCCGAGTCCGGCGGACGAAGTTGGCCAGTCCCACCCCCCAAGGCTATAGCCCACCCGTTTTTGTAGCCTTTTTCCGCTGGACGAACTTGGCGCCCCGGCCTTCGGGCGGGTATATTTGGGCGCGGCTGTCCCCGCGGCCTATTTTTGGCACACGGAGGCGCCTCGCAAAGTCTCGCGCCATTCCGGGTCCGGCGGACGAAGTTGGCCAGCGCCACTCCCCAAGGCTATAGCCCACCCGTACACACGGAGGCGCCTCGCAAACTCTCACGCCATTCCGAGTCCGGCGGACGAAGTTGGCCAGCCCCACCCCCCAAGGATATAGCCCACCCGTTTTTGTGGCCTTTTTCCGCTCGATGAACTTGGCGCCCCGGCCTTCGAGCGGGTATTTTTGGGCGCGGCGGTGCCCGCGGCCTATTTTTGGCACACGGAGGCGCCTCGCAAAGTCTCGCGCCATTCCGAGTCCGGCAGACGAAGTTGGCCAGCCCCATCCCCCAAGGCTATAGCCCACCCGTTTTTGTGGCCTTGTTCCGCTGGACGAACTTGTCGCCCCAGCCTTCGGGCAGGTATTTATGGGCGCGGCTGTGCCCGCGGCCTATTTTTGGCACACGGAGGCGTCTCGCAAAGTCTCGCGCCATTCCGAGTCCGGCGGACGAAGTTGGCCAGCCCCACCCCCCAAGGCTATAGCCCACCCGTTTTTGTAGCCTTTTTCCGCTGGACGAACTTGGCGCCCCGGCCTTCGGGCGGGTATTTATGGGCGCGGCTGTGCCCATGCCTATTTTTGGTACACGGAGGCGCCTCGCAAATTCTCGCGCCATTCCGAGTCCGCGGACAGTTGGCCAGCCCCACCCCCAAGGCTATAGCCCACCCGTTTTTGTAGCCTTTTTCAGCTGGACAAACTTGGCGCCCGGCCTTGGGCGGGCGGGTATTTTTGGCGCGGCTGTGCCCGCAGGCCTATTTTTGGCACACGGAGGCGCCTCGCAAAGTCTCGCGCAATTCCGAGTCCGCAGACGAGTGGGCCAGCCCCACCCCCCAAGGCTATAGTCCACCCGTTTTTGTGGCCTTTTTCCGCTGGACGAACTTGGCGCCCCGGCCTTCGGGCGGGTATTTTTGGGCGCGGCTGTGCCCGCGGCCTATTTTTGGCACACGGAGGCGCCTCGCAAAGTCTCGCGCCATTCCGAGTCCGGCGGACGAAGTGGGCCAGGCCCACCCCCCAAGGCTATAGTCCACCCGTTTTTGTGGACTTTTTCCGCTGGACGAACTTGGCGCCCCGGCCTTCGGGCAGGTATTTTTGGGCGCGGCTGTGGCCGCGGCCTATTTTTGGCGCACGGAGGCGTCTCGCAAAGTCTCGCGCCATTCCGAGTCCGGCGGACGAAGTGGGCCAGCCCCACCCCCCAAGGCTATAGCCCACCCGTTTTTGTAGCCTTTTTCCGCTGGACGAACTTGGCGCCCCGGCCTTCGGGCAGGTATTTATGGGCGCGGCTGTGCCCGCGGCCTATTTTTGGCACACGGAGGCGTCTCGCAAAGTCTCGCGCCATTCCGAGTCCGGCGGACGAAGTGGGCCAGCCGCACCCCCCAAGGCTATAGCCCACCCGTTTTTGTAGCCTTTTTCCGCTGGACGAACTTGGCGCCCCGGCCTTCGGGCGGGTATTTATGGGCGCGGCTGTGCCCGCGGCCTATTTTTGGCATACGGAGGCGCCTCGCAAATTCTCGCGCCATTCCGAGTCCGGCGGACGAAGTTGGCCAGCCCCACCCCCCAAGGCTATAGCCCACCCGTTTTTGTAGCCTTTTTCCGCTGGACGAACTTGGCGCCCCGGCCGTCGGGCGGGTATTTTTTGGCGCGGCTCTGCCCGCAGCCTATTTTTGGCACACGGAGGTGCCTCGCAAAGTCTCGCGCCATTCCGAGTCCGGCGGACGAAGTGGGCCAGCCCCACCCCCCAAGGCTATAGTCCACCCGTTTTTGTAGCCTTTTTCCGCTGGACGAACTTGGCGCCCCGGCCTTCGGGCGGGTATTTATGGGCGCGGCTGTGCCCGCGGCCTATTTTTGGCACACGGAGGCGCCTCGCAAATTCTCGCGCCATTCCGAGTCCGGCGGACGAAGTTGGCCAGCCCCACCCCCCAAGGCTATAGCCCACCCGTTTTTGTAGCCTTTTTCCGCTGGACGAACTTGGCGCCCCGGCCTTCGGGCGGGTATTTTTGGGCGCGGCTGTGCCCGCGGCCTATTTTCGGCACACGGAGACGCCTCGCAAAGTCTCGCGCCATTCCGAGTCCGGCGGACGAAGTTGGCCAGCCCCACCCCCCAAGGCTATAGCCCACCCGTTTTTGTGGCCTTTTTCCGCTGGACGAACTTGGCGCCCCGGCCTTCGGGCGGGTATTTTTGGGCGCGGCTGTGGCCGCGGCCTATTTTTGGCACACGGAGGCGCCTCGCAAAGTCTCGCCCCATTCCGAGTCCGGCGGACGAAGTTGGCCAGCCCCACCCCCCAAGGCTATAGCCCACCCGTTTTTGTGGCCTTTTTCCGATGGACGAACTTGGCGCCCCGGCCTTCGGGCGTGTATTTTTGGGCGCGGCTGTGCCCGCGGCCTATGTTTGGCACACGGAGGCGCCTCGCAAAGTCTCGCGCCATTCCGAGTCCGGCGGACGAAGTGGGCCAGCCCCACCCCCCAAGGCTATAGCCCACCCGTTTTTGTAGCCTTTTTCCGCTGGACGAACTTGGCGCCCCGGCCGTCGGGCGGGTATTTTTTGGCGCGGCTCTGCCCGCAGCCTATTTTTGGCACACGGAGGTGCCTCGCAAAGTCTCGCGCCATTCCGAGTCCGGCGGACGAAGTGGGCCAGCCCCACCCCCCAAGGCTATAGTCCACCCGTTTTTGTAGCCTTTTTCCGCTGGACGAACTTGGCGCCCCGGCCTTCGGGCGGGTATTTTTGGGCGTGGCTGTGGCCGCGGCCTATTTTTGGCACACGGAGGTGCCTCGCAAAGTCTCGCGCCATTCCGAGTCTGGCGGACGAAGTGGGCCAGCCCCACCCCCCAAGGCTATAGCCCACCCGTTTTTGTGGCCTTTTTCCGCTGGACGAACTTGGTGCCCCGGCCTTCGGGCGGGTATTTTTGGGCGCGGCTGTGCCCGCGGCCTATTTTCGGCACACGGAGACGCCTCGCAAAGTCTCGCGCCATTCCGAGTCCGGCGGACGAAGTTGGCCAGCCCCACTACCCAAGGCTATAGCCCACCCGTTTTTGTCGCCTTTTTCCGCTGGACGAACTTGGCGCCCCGGCCTTCGGGCGGGTATTTTTTGGCTCGGCTGTGCCCGCAGCCTATTTTTGCCACACGGAGGCGCCTCGCAAAGTCACGCGCCATTCCGAGTCCGGCGGACGAAGTTGGCCAGTCCCACCCCCCAAGGCTATAGCCCACCCGTTTTTGTAGCCTTTTTCCGCTGGACGAACTTGGCGCCCCGGCCTTTGGGCGGGTATTTTTGGGCGCGGCTGTGCCCGCGGCCTATTTTTGGCACACGGAGGCGCCTCGCAAAGTCTCGCGCCATTCCGGGTCCGGCGGACGAAGTTGGCCAGCGCCACTCCCGAAGGCTATAGCCCACCCGTACACACGGAGGCGCCTCGCAAAGTCTCACGCCATTCCGAGTCCGGCGGACGAAGTTGGCCTGCCCCACCCCCCAAGGCTATAGCCCACCCGTTTTTGTGGCCTTTTTCCGCTGGACGAACTTGGCGCCCCGTCCTTCGGGCGGGTATTTTTGGGCGCGGCGGTGCCCGCAGCCTATTTTTGGCACACGGAGGTGCCTCGCAAAGTCTCGCGCCATTCTGAGTCCGGCGGACGAAGTTGGCCAGCCCACCCCCCAAGGCTATAGCCCACCCGTTTTTGTGGCCTTGTTCCGCTGGACGAACTTGTCGCCCCAGCCTTCGGGCAGGTATTTATGGGCGCGGCTGTGCCCGCGGCCTATTTTTGGCACACGGAGGTGCCTCGCAAAGTCTCGCGCCATTCCGAGTCCGGCGGACGAAGTTGGCCAGCCCCACCCCCCAAGGCTATAGCCCACCCGTTTTTGTAGCCTTTTTCCGCTGGACGAACTTGGCGCCCCGGCCTTCGGGCGGGTATTTATGGGCGCGGCTGTGCCCGCGGCCTATTTTTTGGTACACGGAGGTGCCTCGCAAAGTCTCGCGCCATTCCGAGTCCGGCGGACAAAGTTGGCCAGCCCCACCCCCCAAGGCTATAGCCCACCCGTTTTTGTAGCCTTTTTCCGCTGGACGAACTTGGCGCCCCGGCCTTCGGGCGGGTATTTATGGGCGCGGCTGCGCCCGCGGCCTATTTTTGGTACACGGAGGCGCCTCGCAAAGTCTCGCGCCATTCCGAGTCCGGCGGACGAAGTTGGCCAGCCCCACCCCCCAAGGCTATAGCCCACCCGTTTTTGTAGCCTTTTTCCGCTGGACGAGCTTGGCGCCCCGGCCTTCGGGCGGGTATTTATGGGCGCGGCTGTGCCCGCGGCCTATTTTTGGCACACGGAGGCGCCTCGCAAAGTCTCGCGCCATTCCGGGTCCGGCGGACGAAGTTGGCCAGCGCCACTCCCCAAGGCTATAGCCCACCCGTACACACGGAGGCGCCTCGCAAAGTCTCACGCCATTCCGAGTCCGGCTGACGAAGTTGGCCAGCCCCACCCCCCAAGGCTATAGCCCACCCGTTTTTGTGGCCTCCTTCCGCTGGACGAACTTGGCGCAGGGCGGGTATTTTTGGGCGCGGCTGTGCCCGCGGCCTATTTTTGGCACACGGAGGCGCCTCGCAAAGTCTCGCGCGATTCCGAGTCCGGCGGACGAAGTTGGCCCGCCCCACCCCCCAAGGCTATAGCCCACCCGTTTTTGTGGCCTTGTTCCGCTGGACGAACTTGTCGCCCCAGCCTTCGGGCAGGTATTTATGGGCGCGGCTGTGCCCGCGGCCTATTTTTGGCACACGGAGGCGCCTCGCAAAGTCTCGCGCCATTCCGAGTCCGGCGGACGAAGTTGGCCAGCCCCACCCCCCAAGGCTATAGCCCACCCGTTTTTGTGGCCTTTTTCCGCTGGACGATCTTGGCGCCCCGGCCTTCGGGCGGGTATTTATGGGCGCGGCTGTGCCCGCGGCCTATTTTTGGCACACGGAAGCGCCTCCCAAAGTCTCGCGCCATTCCGAGTCCGGCGGACGAAGTTGGCCAGCCCCACCCCCCAAGGCTATAGCCCACCCGTTTTTGTGGCCTTTTTCCGCGGGACGAACTTGGCGCCCCGGCCTTCGGGCGGGTATTTTTGGGGGCGGCTGTCCGCGCGGCCTATTTTTGGCACACGGAGGCGCCTCGGAAAGTCTTACGCCATTCCGAGTCCGGCGGACGAAGTTGGCCAGCCCCACCCCCCAAGGCTATAGCCCACCCGTGTTTGTGGCCTTTTTCCGCTGGACGAACTTGGCGCCCCGGCCTTCGGGCGGGTATTTTTGGGCGCGGCTGTGACCGCGGCCTATTTTTGGCACACGGAGGCACCTCACAAAGTCTCGCGCCATTCCGAGTCCGGCGGACGAAGTTGGCCAGCGGCACCCCCCAAGGCTATAGCCCACCCGTTTTTGTGGCCTTTTTCCGCTGGACGAACTTGGCGCCTCGGCCTTCGGGCGGGTATTTTTGGGCGCGGCTGTGCCCGCAGCCTATTTTTGGCACACGGAGGTGCCTCACAAAGTCTCGCGCCATTCCGAGTCCGGCGGACGAAGTTGGCCAGCCCCACCCCCCAACACTATAGCCCACCCGTTTTTGTGGCCTTTTTCCGCTGGATGAACTTGGCGCCCCTTCCTTCGGGCGGGTATTTTTGGGCGCGGCTGTGCCCGCGGCCTATTTTTGGCACACGGAGGTGCCTCGCAAAGTCTCGCGCCATTCCGAGTCCGGCGGACGAAGTTGGCCTGCCCCACCCCCCAAGGCTATAGCCCACCCGTTTTTGTGGCCTTTTTCCGCTGGACGAACTTGGCACCCCGGCCTTCTGGCGGGTATTTTTGGGCGCGGCTGTGCCCGCGGCCTATTTTTGGCACACGGAGGTGCCTCGGAAAGTCTCGCGCCATTCCAAGTCCGGCCGACGAAGTTGGCCAGCCCCACCCCCCAAGGCTATAGCCCACCCGTTTTTGTGGCCTTTTTCCGCTGGACGACCTTGGCGCCCCGGCCTTCTGGCTGGTATTTTTGGGCGCGGCTTTGCCCGCGGCCTATTTTTGGCACACGGAGGTACCTCACAAAGTCTCGCACCATTCCGAGTCCGGCGGACGAAGTGGGCCAGCCCCACCCCCCAAGGCTATAGCCCACCCGTTTTTTTGGCCTTTTTACGCTGGACGAACTTGGCGCCCCGGCCTTCGGTCCGGTTTTTTAGCGCTGCTGTTGCCATGCCTATTGTTGGCATACGGGGCGCCTCGCAAAGTCTCGGACCATTCCGAGTCCGGCGGACGAAGTTGGCCAGCCCCCCACGGCTATAGCCCACCCGATTTTTTGGCCTTTCTCCGCGGGACGAACTTGGCGCCCCGGACTTCGGGCGGGTGACTTTGGGCGGTTCTATGCCCGCGGCCTATTTTTGGTACACGGAGGTGCCTCGCAAAGTCTCGCACCATTCCGAGACCGGCGGACGAAGTTGGCCAGCCCCCCCCCCCAAGGCGATAGCCCACCCGTTTTTGTGGCCTCTTTCCGCTGGACGAACTTGGCGCCCCGGCCTTCGGGCCGGTATTTTTGGGAGAGGCTGTTGCCGCGGCCTATTGTTGGCATACGGAGGAGCCTCGCAAAGTCTCGCACCATTCCGAGTCCGGCGGACGAAGTTGGCCAGCCCCACCCCCCAAGGCTATAGCCCACCCGTTTTTGTGGCCTTTTTCCGCTGGACGAACTTGGCGCCCCGGCCTTCGGGCGGGTGTTTTTGGGTGTGGCTATGCCCGCGGCCTATTTTTGGTACACGGAGGTGCCTCGCAAAGTCTCGCACCATTCCGAGACCGGCGGACGA
Source organism: Citrus cavaleriei (assembly GCA_030448935.1). Taxonomy (NCBI): domain Eukaryota; kingdom Viridiplantae; phylum Streptophyta; class Magnoliopsida; order Sapindales; family Rutaceae; genus Citrus; species Citrus cavaleriei. Next base: position 49,167 of record JAUJEM010000204.1, read on the forward strand.
AGTTGGCCAGCCCCACCCCCCAAGGCTATAGCCCACCCGTTTTTGTGGCCTCTTTCCGCTGGACGAACTTGGCGCCCCGGCCTTCGGGCAGGTATTTTTCGGCACGGCTTTGCCCGCGGCCTATTTTTGGCACACGGAGGTGCCTCGCAAAGTCTCGCGCCATTCCGAGTCCGGCGGACGAAGTTGGCCTGCCCCACCCCCCAAGGCTATAGCCCACCCGTTTTTGTGGCCTTTTTCCGCTGGACGAACTTGGCACCCCGGCCTTCAGGCGGGTATTTGTGGGCGCGGCTGTGCCCGCGGCCTAGTTTTGGCACACGCACGTGCCTCGCAAAGTCTTGCGCAATTCCAAGTCCGGCGGACGAAGTTGGCCAGCCCCACCCCCCAAGGCTATAGCCCACCCGTTTTTGTGGCCTTTTTCCGCTGGACGAACTTGGCGTCCCGGCCTTCGGTCGGGTATTTTTGGGCGCGGTACTGCCCGCGGCCTAGTTTTGGTACACGGAGGTGCCTCGCAAAGGCTCGCGCCATTCCGAGTCCGGCGGACGAAGTTGGCCAGCCCCACCCCCCAACGCTATAGCCCACCCATTTTTGTGGCCTTTTTCCGCTGGACCACCTTGGCGCCCCGGCTTTCGGGCGGGTATTTTTGGGCGCGGCTGTTACCGCGGCCTGTTTTTGGCACACGGAGGCGCCTCGCAAAGTCTCACGCCATTCCGAGTCCGGCTGACGAAGTTGGCCAGCCCCACCCCCCAAGGCTATAGCCCACCCGTTTTTGTGGCCTTTTTCCGCTGGACGAACTTGGCGCCCCGGCCTTCGGGCGGGTATTTTTGGGCGCGGCTGTGCCCGCTGCCTATTTTTGGCACACAGAGGCGCCTCGCAAAGTCTCGCGCCATTCCGAGTCCGGCGGACGAAGTTGGCCAGCCCCACCCCCCAACGCTATAGCCCACCCATTTTTGTGGCCTTTTTCCGCTGGACCACCTTGGCGCCCCGGCTTTCGGGCGGGTATTTTTGGGCGCGGCTGTTACCGCGGCCTGTTTTTGGCACACGGAGGCGCCTCGCAAAGTCTCACGCCATTCCGAGTCCGGCTGACGAAGTTGGCCAGCCCCACCCCCCAAGGCTATAGCCCACCCGTTTTGTGGCCTTTTTCCGCTGGACGAACTTGGCGCCCCGGCCTTCGGGCGGGTATTTTTGGGCGCGGCTGTGCCCGCTGCCTATTTTTGGCACACAGAGGCGCCTCGCAAAGTCTCGCGCCATTCCGAGTCCGGCGGACGAAGTTGGCCAGCCCCACCCCCCAAGGCTATAGCCCACCCGTTTTTGTGGCCTTGTTCCGCTGGACGAACTTGTCGCCCCAGCCTTCGGGCAGGTATTTATGGGCGCGGCTGTGCCCGCGGCCTATTTTTGGCACACGGAGGTGCCTCACAAAGTCTCGCGCCATTCCGAGTCCGGCGGACGAAGTTGGCCAGCCCCACCCCCCAAGGCTATAGCCCACCCGTTTTTGTGGCCTTTTTCCGCTGGACGAACTTGGCGCCCCGGCCTTCGGGCGGGTATTTTTTGGCACGGCTGTGCCCGCGGCCTATTTTTGGCACACGGAGGTGCCTCGCAAAGTCTCGCGCCATTCCGAGTCCGGCGGACGAAGTTGGCCTGCCCAACCCCCCAAGGCTATAGCCCACCCGTTTTTGTGGCCTTTTTCCGCTGGACGAACTTGGCACCCCGGCCTTCAGGCTGGTATTTTTGGGCGCGGCTGTGTCCGCGGCCTAGTTTTGGCACACGGACGTGCCTCGCAAAGTCTTGCGCAATTCCAAGTCCGGCGGACGAAGTTGGCCAGCCCCACCCCCCAAGGCTATAGCCCACCCGTTTTTGTGGCCTTTTTCCGCTGGACGAACTTGGCGTCCCGGCCTTCGGGCGGGTATTTTTGGGCGCGGCTGTGCCCGCGGCCTATTTTTGGCACACGGAGGCACCTCACAAAGTCTCGCGCCTTTCCGAGTCCGGCGGACGAAGTCGGCCAGCGGCACCCCCCAAGGCTATAGCCCACCCGTTTTTGTGGCCTTTTTCCGCTGGACGAACTTGGCGCCTCGGCCTTCGGGCGGGTATTTTTGGGCGCGGCTGTGCCCACAGCCTATTTTTGGCACACGGAGGTGCCTCACAAAGTCTCGCGCCATTCCGAGTCCGGCGGACGAAGTTGGCCAGCCACACCCCCCAAGGCTATAGCCCACCCGTTTTTGTGGCCTTTTTCCGCTGGACAAACTTGCCGCCCGGCCTTCGGGCGGGTATTTTTGGACGAGGCTGTGCCCGCGGCCTATTACGGAGGCGCCTCGCAAAGTCTCGCACCATTCCGAGTCCGGCGGACGAAGTGGGCCAGCCCCACCCCCCAACACTATAGCCCACCCGTTTTTGTGGCCTTTTTCCGCTGGACGAACTTGGCACCCCGGCCTTCTGGCGGGTATTTTTGGGCGCGGCTGTGCCCGCGGCCTATTTCCTGCACACTGTGGAGATTAGCATAGTCTCGCTCCTTTCCGAGTCCGGCGGACGAAGTTGGCCTGCCCCACCCCCCAAGGCTATAGCCCACCCGTTTTTGTGGCCTTTTTCCGCTTGACTTAACTTGGCACCCCGGCCTTCTGGCGGGTATTTTTGGGCGCGGCTGTGCCCGCGGCCTATTTTTGGCACACGGAGGCACCTCGGAAAGTCTCGCGCCATTCCAAGTCCGGCCGACGAAGTTGGCCAGCCCCACCCCCCAAGGCTATAGCCCACCCGTGTTTGTGGCCTTTTTCCGCTGGACGAACTTGGCGCGCCGGCCTTCGGGCAGGTATTTTTGGGCGAGGCTATGCCCGCGGCCTATTTTTGGCACACGGAGGTACCTCACAAAGTCTCGCACCATTCCGAGTCCGGCGGACGAAGTGGGCCAGCCCCACCCCCCAAGGCTATAGCCCACCCGTTTTTCTGGCCTTTTTACGCTGGACGAACTTGGCGCCCCGGCCTTCGGGCCGGTATTTTTGGGCGCGGCTGTTGCCGCGGCCTATTGTTGGCATACGGAGGCGCCTCGCAAAGTCTCGCACCATTCCGAGTCCGGCGGACGAAGTTGGCCAGCCCCACCCCCCAAGGCTATAGCCCACCCATTTTTGTGGCCTTTTTCCGCTGGACGACCTTGGCGCCCCGGCTTTCGGGCGGGTATTTTTGGGCGCGGCTGTTACCGCGGCCTGTTTTTGGCTCACGGAAGCGCCTCGCAAAGTCTCACGCCATTCCGAGTCCGGCTGACGAAGTTGGCCAGCCCCACCCCCCAAGGCTATAGCCCACCCGTTTTTGTGGCCTTTTTCCGCTGGACGAACTTGGCGCCCCGGCCTTCGGGCGGGTATTTTTGGGCGCGGCTGTGCCCGCGGCCTATTTTTGGCACACGGAGGCGCCTCGCAAAGTCTCGCGCCATTCCGAGTCCGGCGGACGAAGTTGGCCAGCCCCACCCCCCAAGGCTATAGCCCACCCGTTTTTGTGGCCTTTTTCCGCTGGACGAACTTGGCGCCCCGGCCTTCGGGCTGGTGTTTTTGGGCGCGGCTGTGCCCGCGCCCAATTTTTGGCACACGGAGATGCCTCGCAAAGTCTCGCGCCATTCCGAGTCCGGCGGACGAAGTTGGCCAGCCCCACTCCCCAAGTCTATAGCCCACCCGTTTTTGTGGCCTTTTTCCGCTGGACGAACTTGGCGCCCCGGCCTTCGGGCGGGTATTTTTTGGCTCGGCTGTGCCCGCGGCCTATTTTTGGCACACGGAGGCGCCTCGCAAAGTCTCGCGCCATTCCGAGTCCGGCGGACGAAGTTGGCCAGTCCCACCCCCCAAGGCTATAGCCCACCCGTTTTTGTAGCCTTTTTCCGCTGGACGAACTTGGCGCCCCGGCCTTCGGGCGGGTATATTTGGGCGCGGCTGTCCCCGCGGCCTATTTTTGGCACACGGAGGCGCCTCGCAAAGTCTCGCGCCATTCCGGGTCCGGCGGACGAAGTTGGCCAGCGCCACTCCCCAAGGCTATAGCCCACCCGTACACACGGAGGCGCCTCGCAAACTCTCACGCCATTCCGAGTCCGGCGGACGAAGTTGGCCAGCCCCACCCCCCAAGGATATAGCCCACCCGTTTTTGTGGCCTTTTTCCGCTGGACGAACTTGGCGCCCCGGCCTTCGGGCGGGTATTTTTGGGCGCGGCTGTGCCCGCGGCCTATTTTTGGCACACGGAGGCGCCTCGCAAAGTCTCGCGCCATTCCGAGTCCGGCGGATGAAGTGGGCCAGCCCCACCCCCCAAGGCTATAGTCCACCCGTTTTTGTGGACTTTTTCCGCTGGACGAACTTGGCGCCCCGGCCTTCGGGCGGGTATTTTTGAGCGCGGCTGTGGCCGAGGCCTATTTTTGGCACACGGAGGTGCTTTGCAAAGTCTCGCGCCATTCTGAGCCCGGCGGACGAAGTTGGCCAGCCCCACCCCCCAAGGCTATAGCCCACCCGTTTTTGTGGCCTTTTTCCGCTGGACGAACTTGGCGCCCCGGCCTTCGGGCGGGTGTTTTTGGGCGCGGCTGTGCCCGCGGCCTATTTTTGGCACACGGAGACGCCTCGCAAAGTCTCGCGCCATTCCGAGTCCGGCGGACGAAGTTGGCCAGCCCCCCCACAAAGGCTATATCCCACCCGTTTTGTGGCCTTTTTCCGCTGGACGAACTTGGCGCCCGGCCTTCGGGCTGGTGTTTTTGGGCGCGGCTGTGCCCGCGGCCTATTGTTGGCACTCGTATACTCCACTCAAAGTCTCGCGCCATTCAGAGACCGGCGGACGAAGTTGGCCAGCCCCACTCCCCCAGTCTATAGCCCACCCGTTTTTGTGGCCCTTTTCCGCTGGTCGACCGTGGCGCCCCGGGCTTAGGGGGGGTTTTTTTTGGGGGGGGTGTGGCCGGGGCCTTTTTTTGGCACACGGAGGCGCCTCGCAAAGTCTCGCGCCATTCCGAGTCCGGCGGACGAAGTTGGCCAGCCCCACCCCCCAAGGCTATAGCCCACCCGTTTTTGTAGCCTTTTTCCGCTGGACGAACTTGGCGCCCCGGCCTTCGGGCGGGTATATTTGGGCGCGGCTGTCCCCGCGGCCTATTTTTGGCACACGGAGGCGCCTCGCAAAGTCTCGCGCCATTCCGGGTCCGGCGGACGAAGTTGGCCAGCGCCACTCCCCAAGGCTATAGCCCACCCGTACACACGGAGGCGCCTCGCAAACTCTCACGCCATTCCGAGTCCGGCGGACGAAGTTGGCCAGCCCCACCCCCCAAGGATATAGCCCACCCGTTTTTGTGGCCTTTTTCCGCTGGACGAACTTGGCGCCCCGGCCTTCGGGCGGGTATTTTTGGGCGCGGCTGTGCCCGCGGCCTATTTTTGGCACACGGAGGCGCCTCGCAAAGTCTCGCGCCATTCCGAGTCCGGCGGACGAAGTGGGCCAGCCCCACCCCCCAAGGCTATAGTCCACAAATTTTTGTGGACTTTTTCCGCTGGACGAACTTGGCGCCCCGGCCTTCGGGCGGGTATTTTTGAGCGCGGCTGTGGCCGAGGCCTATTTTTGGCACACGGAGGTGCCTTGCAAAGTCTCGCGCCATTCCGAGTCCGGCGGACGAAGTTGGCCAGCCCCACCCCCCAAGGCTATAGCCGACCCGTTTTTGTGGCCTTTTTCCGCTGGACGAACTTGGCGCCCCGGCCTTCGGGCGGGTGTTTTTGGGCGCGGCTGTGCCCGCGGCCTATTTTTGGCACACGGAGACGCCTCGCAAAGTCTCGCGCCATTCCGAGTCCGGCGGACGAAGTTGGCCAGCCCCACTCCCCAAGGCTATAGCCCACCCGTTTTTGTCGCCTTTTTCCGCTGGACGAACTTGGCGCCCCGGCCTTCGGGCGGGTATTTTTTGGCTCGGCTGTGCCCGCGGCCTATTTTTGGCACACGGAGGCGCCTCGCAAAGTCTTGCGCCATTCCGAGTCCGGCGGACGAAGTTGGCCAGTCCCACCCCCCAAGGCTATAGCCCACCCGTTTTTGTAGCCTTTTTCCGCTGGACGAACTTGGCGCCCCGGCCTTCGGGCGGGTATATTTGGGCGCGGCTGTCCCCGCGGCCTATTTTTGGCACACGGAGGCGCCTCGCAAAGTCTCGCGCCATTCCGGGTCCGGCGGACGAAGTTGGCCAGCGCCACTCCCCAAGGCTATAGCCCACCCGTACACACGGAGGCGCCTCGCAAACTCTCACGCCATTCCGAGTCCGGCGGACGAAGTTGGCCAGCCCCACCCCCCAAGGATATAGCCCACCCGTTTTTGTGGCCTTTTTCCGCTCGATGAACTTGGCGCCCCGGCCTTCGAGCGGGTATTTTTGGGCGCGGCTGTGCCCGCGGCCTATTTTTGGCACATGGAGGCGCCTCGCAAAGTCTCGCGCCATTCCGAGTCCGGCAGACGAAGTTGGCCAGCCCCATCCCCCAAGGCTATAGCCCACCCGTTTTTGTGGCCTTGTTCCGCTGGACGAACTTGTCGCCCCAGCCTTCGGGCAGGTATTTATGGGCGCGGCTGTGCCCGCGGCCTATTTTTGGCACACGGAGGTGCCTCGCAAAGTCTCGCGCCATTCCGAGTCCGGCGGACGAAGTTGGCCAGCCCCACTCCCCAAGGCTATAGCCCACCCGTTTTTGTCGCCTTTTTCCGCTGGACGAACTTGGCGCCCCGGCCTTCGGGCGGGTATTTTTTGGCTCGGCTGTGCCCGCGGCCTATTTTTGGCACACGGAGGCGTCTCGCAAAGTCTCGCGCCATTCCGAGTCCGGCGGACGAAGTTGGCCAGCCCCACCCCCCAAGGCTATAGCCCACCCGTTTTTGTAGCCTTTTTCCGCTGGACGAACTTGGCGCCCCGGCCTTCGGGCGGGTATTTATGGGCGCGGCTGTGCCCGCGGCCTATTTTTGGTACACGGAGGCGCCTCGCAAATTCTCGCGCCATTCCGAGTCCGGCGGACGAAGTTGGCCAGCCCCACCCCCCAAGGCTATAGCCCACCCGTTTTTGTAGCCTTTTTCAGCTGGACGAACTTGGCGCCCCGGCCTTCGGGCGGGTATTTTTGGGCGCGGCTGTGCCCGCGGCCTATTTTTGGCACACGGAGGCGCCTCGCAAAGTCTCGCGCAATTCCGAGTCCGGCAGACGAAGTGGGCCAGCCCCACCCCCCAAGGCTATAGTCCACCCGTTTTTGTGGCCTTTTTCCGCTGGACGAACTTGGCGCCCCGGCCTTCGGGCGGGTATTTTTGGGCGCGGCTGTGCCCGCGGCCTATTTTTGGCACACGGAGGCGCCTCGCAAAGTCTCGCGCCATTCCGAGTCCGGCGGACGAAGTGGGCCAGGCCCACCCCCCAAGGCTATAGTCCACCCGTTTTTGTGGACTTTTTCCGCTGGACGAACTTGGCGCCCCGGCCTTCGGGCGGGTATTTTTGGGCGTGGCTGTGGCCGCGGCCTATTTTTGGCACACGGAGGTGCCTCGCAAAGTCTCGCGCCATTCCGAGTCTGGCGGACGAAGTGGGCCAGCCCCACCCCCCAAGGCTATAGCCCACCCGTTTTTGTGGCCTTTTTCCGCTGGACGAACTTGGTGCCCCGGCCTTCGGGCGGGTATTTTTGGGCGCGGCTGTGCCCGCGGCCTATTTTCGGCACACGGAGACGCCTCGCAAAGTCTCGCGCCATTCCGAGTCCGGCGGACGAAGTTGGCCAGCCCCACTACCCAAGGCTATAGCCCACCCGTTTTTGTCGCCTTTTTCCGCTGGACGAACTTGGCGCCCCGACCTTCGGGCGGGTATTTTTTGGCTCGGCTGTGCCCGCAGCCTATTTTTGCCACACGGAGGCGCCTCGCAAAGTCACGCGCCATTCCGAGTCCGGCGGACGAAGTTGGCCAGTCCCACCCCCCAAGGCTATAGCCCACCCGTTTTTGTAGCCTTTTTCCGCTGGACGAACTTGGCGCCCCGGCCTTTGGGCGGGTAAGATAGTGCGCGGCTGTGCCCGCGGCCTATTTTTGGCACACGGAGGCGCCTCGCAAAGTCTCGCGCCATTCCGGGTCCGGCGGACGAAGTTGGCCAGCGCCACTCCCGAAGGCTATAGCCCACCCGTACACACGGAGGCGCCTCGCAAAGTCTCACGCCATTCCGAGTCCGGCGGACGAAGTTGGCCTGCCCCACCCCCCAAGGCTATAGCCCACCCGTTTTTGTGGCCTTTTTCCGCTGGACGAACTTGGCGCCCCGTCCTTCGGGCGGGTATTTTTGGGCGCGGCTGTGCCCGCAGCCTATTTTTGGCACACGGAGGTGCCTCGCAAAGTCTCGCGCCATTCTGAGTCCGGCGGACGAAGTTGGCCAGCCCACCCCACAAGGCTATAGCCCACCCGTTTTTGTGGCCTTGTTCCGCTGGACGAACTTGTCGCCCCAGCCTTCGGGCAGGTATTTATGGGCGCGGCTGTGCCCGCGGCCTATTTTTGGCACACGGAGGTGCCTCGCAAAGTCTCGCGCCATTCCGAGTCCGGCGGACGAAGTTGGCCAGCCCCACGCCCCAAGGCTATAGCCCAACCGTTTTTGTAGCCTTTTTCCGCTGGACGAACTTGGCGCCCCGGCCTTCGGGCGGGTATTTATGGGCGCGGCTGTGCCCGCGGCCTATTTTTTGGTACACGGAGGTGCCTCGCAAAGTCTCGCGCCATTCCGAGTCCGGCGGACGAAGTTGGCCAGCCCCACCCCCCAAGGCTATAGCCCACCCGTTTTTGTAGCCTTTTTCCGCTGGACGAACTTGCCGCCCCGGCCTTCGGGCGGGTATTTTTGGGCGCGGCTGTGCCCGCGGCCTATTTTTGGCACACGGAGGTGCCTCGCAAAGTCTCGCGCCATTCCGAGTCCGGCGGACGAAGTGGGCCAGCCCCACCCCCCAAGGCTATAGTCCACCCGTTTTTGTGGCCTTTTTCCGCTGGACGAACTTGGCGCCCCGGCCTTCGGGCGGGTATTTTTGGGCGTGGCTGTGGCCGCGGCCTATTTTTGGCACACGGAGGTGCCTCGCAAAGTCTCGCGCCATTCCGAGTCCGGCGGACGATGTTGGCCAGCCTCACCCCCCAAGGCTATAGCCCACCCGTTTTTGTGGCCTTTTTCCGCTGGACGAACTTGGCGCCCCGGCCTTCGGGTGGGTATTTTCGGGTTCGGCTGTGCCCGCGGCGTATTTTTGTCACACGGAGGCACCTCGCAAAGTCTCGCGCCATTCCGAGTCCGGCGGACGAAGTTGGCCAGCCCCACTCCCCAAGGCTATAGCCCACCCGTTTTTGTGCCCTTTTTCCGATGGACGATCTTGGCGCCCCGGCCTTCGGGCGGGTATTTATGGGCGCGGCTGTGCCCGCGGCCTATTTTTGGCACACGGAGGCGCCTCGCAAAGTCTCGCGCCATTCCGGGTCCGGCGGACGAAGTTGGCCAGCGCCACTCCCCAAGGCTATAGCCCACCCGTACACACGGAGGCGCCTCGCAAAGTCTCACGCCATTCCGAGTCCGGCGGACGAAGTTGGCCAGCCCCACCCCCCAAGGCTATAGCCCACCCGTTTTTGTGGCCTTTTTCCGCTGGACGAACTTGGTGCCCCGGCCTTCGGGCGGGTATTTTTGGGCGCGGCGGTGCCCGCGGCCTATTTTCGGCACACAGAGACGCCTCGCAAAGTCTCGCGCCATTCCGAGTCCGGCGGACGAAGTTGGCCAGCCCCACTCCCCAAGGCTATACCCCACCCGTTTTTGTCGCCTTTTTCCGCTGGACGAACTTGGCGCCCCGGCCTTCGGGCGGGTATTTTTTGGCTCGGCTGTGCCCGCGGCCTATTCTTGGCACACGGAGGCACCTCGCAAAGTCTCGCGCCATTCCGAGTCCGGCGGACGAAGTTGGCCAGTCCCACTCCCCAAGGCTATAGCCCACCCGTTTTTGTAGCCTTTTTCCGCTGGACGAACTTGGCGCCCCGGCCTTTGGGCGGGTATTTTTGGGCGCGGCTGTGCCCGCGGCCTTTTTTTTAGCACACGGAGGCGCCTCGCAAAGTCTCGCGCCATTCCGGGTCCGGCGGACGAAGTTGGGCAGCGCCACTCCCGAAGGCTATAGCCCACCCGTACATACGGAGGCGCCTCGCAAAGTCTCACGCCATTGCGAGTCCGGCGGACGAAGTTGGCCAGCCCCACCCCCCAAGGCTATAGCCCACCCGTTTTTGTGGCCTTTTTCCGCTGGACGAACTTGGCACCCCGGCCTTCGGGCGGGTATTTTTGGGCGCGGCTGTGCCCGCGGCCTATTTTTGGCACACGGAGGCGCCTCGCAAAGTCTCGCGCCATTCCGAGTCCAGCGGACGAAGTTGGGCAGCCCCACCACCCAAGGCTATAGCCCACCCGTTTTTGTGGCCTTGTTCCGCTGGACGAACTTGTCGCCCCAGCCTTCGGGCAGGTATTTATGGGCGCGGATGTGCCCGCGGCTTATTTTTGGCACACGGAGGTGCCTCGCAAAGTCTCGCGCCATTCCGAGTCCGGCGGACGAAGTTGGCCAGCCCCACCCCCCAAGGCTATAGCCCACCCGTTTTTGTAGCCTTTTTCCGCTGGACGAACTTGGCGCCCCGGCCTTCGGGCGGGTATTTATGGGCGCGGCTGCGCCCGCGGCCTATTTTTGGTACACGGAGGCGCCTCGCAAAGTCTCGCGCCATTCCGAGTCCGGCGGACGAAGTTGGCCAGCCCCACCCCCCAAGGCTATAGCCCACCCGTTTTTGTAGCCTTTTTCCGCTGGACGAACTTGGCGCCCCGGCCTTCGGGCGGGTATTTATGGGCGCGGCTGTGCCCGCGGCCTATTTTTGGCACACGGAGGCGCCTCGCAAAGTCTCGCGCCATTCCGGGTCCGGCGGACGAAGTTGGCCAGCGCCACTCCCCAAGGCTATAGCCCACCCGTACACACGGAGGCGCCTCGCAAAGTCTCACGCCATTCCGAGTCCGGCTGACGAAGTTGGCCAGCCCCACCCCCCAAGGCTATAGCCCACCCGTTTTTGTGGCCTCTTTCCGCTGGACGAACTTGGCGCAGGGCGGGTATTTTTGGGCGCGGCTGTGCCCGCGGCCTATTTTTGGCACACGGAGGCGCCTCGCAAAGTCTCGCGCGATTCCGAGTCCGGCGGACGAAGTTGGCCCACCCCACCCCCCAAGGCTATAGCCCACCCGTTTTTGTGGCCTTGTTCCGCTGGACGAACTTGTCGCCCCAGCCTTCGGGCAGGTATTTATGGGCGCGGCTGTGCCCGCGGCCTATTTTTGGCACACGGAGGTGCCTCGCAAAGTCTCGCGCCATTCCGAGTCCGGCGGACGAAGTCGGCCAGCCCCACCCCCCAAGGCTATAGCCCACCCGTTTTTGTAGCCTTTTTCCGCTGGACGAACTTGGCGCCCCGGCCTTCGGGCGGGTATTTATGGGCGCGGCTGTGCCCGCGGCCTATTTTTGGCACACGGAGGCTCCTCACAAAGTCTCGCGCCATTCCGAGTCCGGCGGTCGAAGTTGGCCAGCCCCACCCCCCAAGGCTATAGCCCACCCGTTTTTGTGGCCATTTTCCGCTGGACGAACTTGGCGCCCCGGCCTTCGGGCGGGTATTTTTGGGCGCGGCTGCGCACGCGGCCTATTTTTGGCACACGGAGGCGGCTCGCAAAGTCTCGCGCCATTCCGAGTCCGGCGGACGAAGTTGGCCAGCCCCACCCCCCAAGGCTATAGCCCACCCGTTTTTGTGGCCTTTTTCCGCTGGACGATCTTGGCGCCCCGGCCTTCGGGCGGGTATTTATGGGCGCGGCTGTGCCCGCGGCCTATTTTTGGCACACGGAAGCGCCTCCCAAAGTCTCGCGCCATTCCGAGTCCGGCGGACGAAGTTGGCCAGCCCCACCCCCCAAGGCTATAGCCCACCCGTTTTTGTGGCCTTTTTCCGCGGGACGAACTTGGCGCCCCGGCCTTCGGGCGGGTATTTTTGGGGGCGGCTGTCCGCGCGGCCTATTTTTGGCACACGGAGGCGCCTCGGAAAGTCTTACGCCATTCCGAGTCCGGCGGACGAAGTTGGCCAGCCCCACCCCCCAAGGCTATAGCCCACCCGTTTTTGTGGCCTTTTTCCGCTGGACGAACTTGGCGCCCCGGCCTTCGGGCGGGTATTTTTGGGCGCGGCTGTGACCGCGGCCTATTTTTGGCACACGGAGGCACCTCACAAAGTCTCGCGCCATTCCGAGTCCGGCGGACGAAGTTGGCCAGCGGCACCCCCCAAGGCTATAGCCCACCCGTTTTTGTGGCCTTTTTCCGCTGGACGAACTTGGCGCCTCGGCCTTCGGGCGGGTATTTTTGGGCGCGGCTGTGTCCGCAGCCTATTTTTGGCACACGGAGGTGCCTCACAAAGTCTCACGCCATTCCGAGTCCGGCGGACGAAGTTGGCCAGCCCCACCCCCCAACACTATAGCCCACCCGTTTTTGTGGCCTTTTTCCGCTGGATGAACTTGGCGCCCCTTCCTTCGGGCGGGTATTTTTGGGCGCGGCTGTGCCCGCGGCCTATTTTTGGCACACGGAGGTGCCTCGCAAAGTCTCGCGCCATTCCGAGTCCGGCGGACGAAGTTGGCCTGCCCCACCCCCCAAGGCTATAGCCCACCCGTTTTTGTGGCCTTTTTCCGCTGGACGAACTTGGCACCCCGGCCTTCTGGCGGGTATTTTTGGGCGCGGCTGTGCCCGCGGCCTATTTTTGGCACACGGAGGTGCCTCGGAAAGTCTCGCGCCATTCCAAGTCCGGCCGACGAAGTTGGCCAGCCCCACCCCCCAAGGCTATAGCCCACCCGTTTTTGTGGCCTTTTTCCGCTGGACGAACTTGGCGCCCCGGCCTTCGGGCAGGTATTTTTGGGCGCGGCTATGCCCGCGGCCTATTTTTGGCACACGGAGGTACCTCACAAAGTCTCGCACCATTCCGAGTCCGGCGGACGAAGTGGGCCAGCCCCACCCCCCAAGGCTATAGCCCACCCGTTTTTTTGGCCTTTTTACGCTGGACGAACTTGGCGCCCCGGCCTTCGGGCCGGTATTTTTGGGTGCGGCTGTTGCCGCGGCCTATTGTTGGCATACGGAGGCGCCTCGCAAAGTCTCGCACCATTCCGAGTCCGGCGGACGAAGTTGGCCAGCCCCCCCCCCCCCAAGGCTATAGCCCACCCGTTTTTGTGGCCTTTTTCCGCTGGACGAACTTGGCGCCCCGGCCTTCGGGCGGGTGTTTTTGGGCGTGGCTATGCCCGCGGCCTATTTTTGGTACACGGAGGTGCCTCGCAAAGTCTCGCACCATTCCGAGACCGGCGGACGAAGTTGGCCAGCCCCACCCCCCAAGGCTATAGCCCACCCGTTTTTGTGGCCTCTTTCCGCTGGACGAACTTGGCGCCCCGGCCTTCGGGCCGGTATTTTTGGGCGCGGCTGTTGCCGCGGCCTATTGTTGGCATACGGAGGCGCCTCGCAAAGTCTCGCACCATTCCGAGTCCGGCGGACGAAGTTGGCCAGCCCCCCCCCCCCAAGGCTATAGCCCACCCGTTTTTGTGGCCTTTTTCCGCTGGACGAACTTGGCGCCCCGGCCTTCGGGCGGGTGTTTTTGGGCGTGGCTATGCCCGCGGCCTATTTTTGGTACACGGAGGTGCCTCGCAAAGTCTCGCACCATTCCGAGACCGGCGGACGAAGTTGGCCAGCCCCACCCCCCAAGGCTATAGCCCACCCGTTTTTGTGGCCTCTTTCCGCTGGACGAACTTGGCGCCCCGGCCTTCGGGCAGGTATTTTTCGGCACGGCTTTGCCCGCTGCGTATTTTTGGCACACGGAGGCGCCTCGCAAAGTCTCGCGCCATTCCGAGTCCGGCGGACGAAGTTGGCCTGCCCCACCCCCCAAGGCTATAGCCCACCCGTTTTTGTGGCCTTTTTCCGCTGGACGAACTTGGCACCCCGGCCTTCAGGCGGGTATTTGTGGGCGCGGCTGTGCCCGCGGCCTAGTTTTGGCACACGGACGTGCCTCGCAAAGTCTTGCGCAATTCCAAGTCCGGCGGACGAAGTTGGCCAGCCCCACCCCCCAAGGCTATAGCCCACCCGTTTTTGTGGCCTTTTTCCGCTGGACGAACTTGGCGTCCCGGCCTTCGGTCGGGTATTTTTGGGCGCGGTACTGCCCGCGGCCTAGTTTTGGTACACGGAGGTGCCTCGCAAAGGCTCGCGCCATTCCGAGTCCGGCGGACGAAGTTGGCCAGCCCCACCCCCCAACGCTATAGCCCACCCATTTTTGTGGCCTTTTTCCGCTGGACCACCTTGGCGCCCCGGCTTTCGGGCGGGTATTTTTGGGCGCGGCTGTTACCGCGGCCTGTTTTTGGCACACGGAGGCGCCTCGCAAAGTCTCACGCCATTCCGAGTCCGGCTGACGAAGTTGGCCAGCCCCACCCCCCAAGGCTATAGCCCACCCGTTTTTGTGGCCTTTTTCCGCTGGACGAACTTGGCGCCCCGGCCTTCGGGCGGGTATTTTTGGGCGCGGCTGTGCCCGCTGCCTATTTTTGGCACACAGAGGCGCCTCGCAAAGTCTCGCGCCATTCCGAGTCCGGCGGACGAAGTTGGCCAGCCCCACCCCCCAAGGCTATAGCCCACCCGTTTTTGTGGCCTTGTTCCGCTGGACGAACTTGTCGCCCCAGCCTTCGGGCAGGTATTTATGGGCGCGGCTGTGCCCGCGGCCTATTTTTGGCACACGGAGGTGCCTCACAAAGTCTCGCGCCATTCCGAGTCCGGCGGACGAAGTTGGCCAGCCCCACCCCCCAAGGCTATAGCCCACCCGTTTTTGTGGCCTTTTTCCGCTGGACGAACTTGGCGCCCCGGCCTTCGGGCGGGTATTTTTCGGCACGGCTGTGCCCGCGGCCTATTTTTGGCACACGGAGGTGCCTCGCAAAGTCTCACGCCATTCCGAGTCCGGCGGACGAAGTTGGCCTGCCCAACCCCCCAAGGCTATAGCCCACCCGTTTTTGTGGCCTTTTTCCGCTGGATGAACTTGGCGCCCCGGCTTTCGGGCGGGTATTTTTGGGCGCGGCTGTTACCGCGGCCTGTTTTTGGCACACGGAGGCGCCTCGCAAAGTCTCACGCCATTCCGAGTCCGGCTGACGAAGTTGGCCAGCCCCACCCCCCAAGGCTATAGCCCACCCGTTTTTGTGGCCTTTTTCCGCTGGACGAACTTGGCGCCCCGGCCTTCGGGCGGGTATTTTTGGGCGCGGCTGTGCCCGCTGCCTATTTTTGGCACACAGAGGCGCCTCGCAAAGTCTCGCGCCATTCCGAGTCCGGCGGACGAAGTTGGCCAGCCCCACCCCCCAAGGCTATAGCCCACCCGTTTTTGTGGCCTTGTTCCGCTGGACGAACTTGTCGCCCCAGCCTTCGGGCAGGTATTTATGGGCGCGGCTGTGCCCGAGGCCTATTTTTGGCACACGGAGGTGCCTCACAAAGTCTCGCGCCATTCCGAGTCCGGCGGACGAAGTTGGCCAGCCCCACCCCCCAAGGCAATAGCCCACCCGTTTTGTGGCCTTTTTCCGCTGGACGAACTTGGCGCCCCGGCCTTCGGGCGGGTATTTTTTGGCACGGCTGTGCCCGCGGCCTATTTTTGGCACACGGAGGTGCCTCGCAAAGTCTCACGCCATTCCGAGTCCGGCGGACGAAGTTGGCCTGCCCAACCCCCCAAGGCTATAGCCCACCCGTTTTTGTGGCCTTTTTCCGCT
The DNA here is from genome assembly GCA_030448935.1 of Citrus cavaleriei. NCBI lineage: Eukaryota > Viridiplantae > Streptophyta > Magnoliopsida > Sapindales > Rutaceae > Citrus > Citrus cavaleriei. The sequence goes on from JAUJEM010000204.1 coordinate 64,876, forward strand.
GGACGAACTTGGCACCCCGGCCTTCAGGCTGGTATTTTTGGGCGCGGCTGTGCCCGCGGCCTAGTTTTGGCACACGGACGTGCCTCGCAAAGTCTTGCGCAATTCCAAGTCCGGCGGACGAAGTTGGCCTGCCCCACCCCCCAAGGCTATAGCCCACCCGTTTTTGTGGCCTTTTTCCGCTGGACGAACTTGGCGCCTCGGCCTTCGGGCGGGTATTTTTGGGCGCGGCTGTGCCCACAGCCTATTTTTGGCACACGGAGGTGCCTCACAAAGTCTCGCGCCATTCCGAGTCCGGCGGACGAAGTTGGCCAGCCACACCCCCCAAGGCTATAGCCCACCCGTTTTTGTGGCCTTTTTCCGCTGGACAAACTTGCCGCCCGGCCTTCGGGCGGGTATTTTTGGACGAGGCTGTGCCCGCGGCCTATTACGGAGGCGCCTCGCAAAGTCTCGCACCATTCCGAGTCCGGCGGACGAAGTGGGCCAGCCCCACCCCCCAACACTATAGCCCACCCGTTTTTGTGGCCTTTTTCCGCTGGATGAACTTGGCGCCCCTTCCTTCGAGCGGGTATTTTTGGGCGCGGCTGTGCCCGCGGCCTATTTTTGGCACACGGAGGTGCCTCGCAAAGTCTCGCGCCATTCCGAGTCCGGCGGACGAAGTTGGCCTGCCCCACCCCCCAAGGCTATAGCCCACCCGTTTTTGTGGCCTTTTTCCGCTGGACGAACTTGGCACCCCGGCCTTCTGGCGGGTATTTTTGGGCGCGGCTGTGCCTGTGCCTGGCCTATTTTTGGCACACGGAGGCACCTCGGAAAGTCTCGCGCCATTCCAAGTCCGGCCGACGAAGTTGGCCAGCCCCACCCCCCAAGGCTATAGCCCACCCGTGTTTGTGGCCTTTTTCCGCTGGACGAACTTGGCGCGCCGGCCTTCGGGCAGGTATTTTTGGGCGAGGCTATGCCCGCGGCCTATTTTTGGCACACGGAGGTACCTCACAAAGTCTCGCACCATTCCGAGTCCGGCGGACGAAGTGGGCCAGCCCCACCCCCCAAGGCTATAGCCCACCCGTTTTTCTGGCCTTTTTACGCTGGACGAACTTGGCGCCCCGGCCTTCGGGCCGGTATTTTTGGGCGCGGCTGTTGCCGCGGCCTATTGTTGGCATACGGAGGCGCCTCGCAAAGTCTCGCACCATTCCGAGTCCGGCGGACGAAGTTGGCCAGCCCCACCCCCCAAGGCTATAGCCCACCCATTTTTGTGGCCTTTTTCCGCTGGACGACCTTGGCGCCCCGGCTTTCGGGCGGGTATTTTTGGGCGCGGCTGTTACCGCGGCCTGTTTTTGGCTCACGGAAGCGCCTCGCAAAGTCTCACGCCATTCCGAGTCCGGCTGGCTGACGGTTGGCCAGCCCCACCCCCAAGGCTATAGCCCACCGTTTTTGTGGCCTTTTTCCGCTGGACGAACTTGGCGCCCGGCCTTCGGGCGGGTATTTTTGGGCGCGGCTGTGCCCGCGGCCTATTTTTGGCACACGGAGGCACCTCGCAAAGTCTCGCGCCATTCCGAGTCCGGCGGACAAAGTTGGCCAGCCCCACCCCCCAAGGCTATAGCCCACCTGTTTTGTGGCCTTTTTCCGCTGGACGAACTTGACGCCCCACCTTCGGGCAGGTATTTTTGGGCGCGGCTGTGCCCGCCGCCTATTTTTGGCACACGGAGGTGCCTCGCAAAGTCTCGTGCCATTCCTAGTCCGGCGGACGAGGTTGGCCAGCCCCACCCCCCAAGGCTATAGCCCACCCATTTTTGTGGCCTTTTTCCGCTGGACGAACTTGGCGCCCCGGCCTTCGGGCGGGTATTTTTCGGCACGGCTGTGCCCGCGGCCTATTTTTGGCACACGGAGGTGCCTCGCAAAGTCTAGCGCCATTCCGAGTCCGGAGGACGAAGTTGGCCTGCCCCACCCCCCAAGGCTATAGCCCACCCGTTTTTGTGGCCTTTTTCCGCTGGTCGAACTTGGCACCCCAGCCTTCAGGCTGGTATTTTTGGGCGCGGCTGTGCCCGCGGCCTAGATTTGGCACACGGACGTGCCTCGCAAAGTCTTGCACAATTCCAAGTCCGGCGGACGAAGTTGGCCAGCCCCACCCCTCAAGGCTATAGCCCACCCGTTTTTGTGGCCTTTTTCCGCTGGACGAACTTGGCGTCCCGGCCTTCGGTCGGGTATTTTTGGGCGTGGCACTGCCCGCGGCCTAGTTTTGGTACACGGAGGTGCCTCGCAAAGGCTCGCGCCATTCCGAGTCCGGCGGACGAAGTTGGCCAGCCCCACCCCCCAAGGCTAGCCCACCCGTTTTTGTGGCCTTTTTCCGCTGGACGAACTTGGCACCCCGGCCTTCTGGCGGGTATTTTTGGGCGCGGCTGTGCCCGCGGCCTATTTTTGGCACACGGAGGCACCTCGGAAAGTCTCGCGCCATTCCAAGTCCGGCCGACGAAGTTGGCCAGCCCCACCCCCCAAGGCTATAGCCCACCCGTTTTTGTGGCCTTTTTCCGCTGGACGAACTTGGCGCCCCGGCCTTCGGGCGGGTATTTTTGGGCGCGGCTGTGCCCACAGCCTATTTTTGGCACACGGAGGTGCCTCACAAAGTCTCGCGCCATTCCGAGTCCGGCGGACGAAGTTGGCCAGCCACACCCCCCAAGGCTATAGCCCACCCGTTTTTGTGGCCTTTTTCCGCTGGACAAACTTGCCGCCCGGCCTTCGGGCGGGTATTTTTGGACGAGGCTGTGCCCGCGGCCTATTACGGAGGCGCCTCGCAAAGTCTCGCACCATTCCGAGTCCGGCGGACGAAGTGGGCCAGCCCCACCCCCCAACACTATAGCCCACCCGTTTTTGTGGCCTTTTTCCGCTGGATGAACTTGGCGCCCCTTCCTTCGAGCGGGTATTTTTGGGCGCGGCTGTGCCCGCGGCCTATTTTTGGCACACGGAGGTGCCTCGCAAAGTCTCGCGCCATTCCGAGTCCGGCGGACGAAGTTGGCCTGCCCCACCCCCCAAGGCTATAGCCCACCCTTTTTGTGGCCTTTTTCCGCTGGACGAACTTGGCACCCGGCCTTCTGGCGGGTATTTTTGGCGCGGCTGTGCCCTTTGGCCTATTTTTGGCACACGGAGGCACCTCGGAAAGTCTCGCGCCATTCCAAGTCCGGCCCGGCCGAGTTGGCCAGCCCCACCCCCCAAGGCTATAGCCCACCCGTGTTTGTGGCCTTTTTCCGCTGGACGAACTTGGCGCGCCGGCCTTCGGGCAGGTATTTTTGGGCGAGGCTGTGCCCGCGGCCTATTTTTGGCACACGGAGGTACCTCACAAAGTCTCGCACCATTCCGAGTCCGGCGGACGAAGTGGGCCAGCCCCACCCCCCAAGGCTATAGCCCACCCGTTTTTGTGGCCTTTTTACGCTGGACGAACTTGGCGCCCCGGCCTTCGGGCCGGTATTTTTGGGCGCGGCTGTTGCCGCGGCCTATTGTTGGCATACGGGGGCGCCTCGCAAAGTCTCGGACCATTCAGAGTCCGGCGGACGAAGTTGGCCAGCCCCACCCCCCAGGGCTATAGCCCACCCATTTTTGTGGCCTTTTTCCGCTGGACGACCTTGGCGCCCGGCTTTCGGGCGGGTATTTTTGGCGCGGCTGTTACGCGGCCTGTTTTTGGCTCACGGAAGCGCCTCGCAAAGTCTCACGCCATTCCGAGTCCGGCTGACGAAGTTGGCCAGCCCCACCCCCCAAGGCTATAGCCCACCCGTTTTTGTGGCCTTTTTCCGCTGGACGAACTTGGCGCCCCGGCCTTCGGGCGGGTATTTTTGGGCGCGGCTGTGCCCTTGGCCTATTTTTGGCACACGGAGGCGCCTCGCAAAGTCTCGCGCCATTCCGAGTCCGGCGGACGAAGTTGGCCAGCCCCACCCCCCAAGGCTATAGCCCACCCGTTTTTGTGGCCTTGTTCCGCTGGACGAACTTGTCGCCCCAGCCTTCGGGCAGGTATTTATGGGCGCGGCTGTGCCCGCGGCCTATTTTTGGCACACGGAGGTGCCTCGCAAAGTCTCGTGCCATTCCGAGTCCGGCGGACGAAGTTAGCCAGCCCCACCCCCCAAGGCTATAGCCCACCCATTTTTGTGGCCTTTTTCCGCTGGACGAACTTGGCGCCCCGGCCTTCGGGCGGGTATTTTTCGGCACGGCTGTGCCCGCGGCCTATTTTTGGCACACGGAGGTGCCTCGCAAAGTCTAGCGCCATTCCGAGTCCGGAGGACGAAGTTGGCCTGCCCCACCCCCCAAGGCTATAGCCCACCCGTTTTTGTGGCCTTTTTCCGCTGGTCGAACTTGGCACCCCAGCCTTCAGGCTGGTATTTTTGGGCGCGGCTGTGCCCGCGGCCTAGATTTGGCACACGGACGTGCCTCGCAAAGTCTTGCACAATTCCAAGTCCGGCGGACGAAGTTGGCCAGCCCCACCCCTCAAGGCTATAGCCCACCCGTTTTTGTGGCCTTTTTCCGCTGGACGAACTTGGCGTCCCGGCCTTCGGTCGGGTATTTTTGGGCGTGGCACTGCCCGCGGCCTAGTTTTGGTACACGGAGGTGCCTCGCAAAGGCTCGCGCCATTCCGAGTCCGGCGGACGAAGTTGGCCAGCCCCACCCCCCAAGGCTAGCCCACCCGTTTTTGTGGCCTTTTTCCGCTGGACGAACTTGGCACCCCGGCCTTCTGGCGGGTATTTTTGGGCGCGGCGGTGCCCTTTGGCCCTATTTTTGGCACACGGAGGCACCTCGGAAAGTCTCGCGCCATTCCAAGTCCGGCCGACGAAGTTGGCCAGCCCCACCCCCCAAGGCTATAGCCCACCCGTTTTTGTGGCCTTTTTCCGCTGGACGAACTTGGCGCCCCGGCCTTCGAGCAGGTATTTTTGGGCGCGGCTATGCCCGCGGCCTATTTTTGGCACACGGAGGTACCTCACAAAATCTCGCACCATTCCGAGTCCGGCGGACGAAGTGGGCCAGCCCCACCCCCCAAGGCTATAGCCCACCCGTTTTTCTGGCCTTTTTACGCTGGACGAACTTGGCGCCCCGGCCTTCGGGCCGGTATTTTTGGGCGCGGCTGTTGCCGCGGCCTATTGTTGGCATACGGAGGCGCCTCGCAAAGTCTCGCACCATTCCGAGTCCGGCGGACGAAGTTGGCCAGCCCCCCCCCCCCCCAAGGCTATAGCCCACCCGTTTTTGTGGCCTTTTTCCGCTGGACGAACTTGGCGCCCCGGCCCCTCGGGCGGGTATTTTTCGGCACGGCTGTGGCCGCGGCCTATTTTTGGCACACGGAGGTGCCTCGCAAAGTCTCGCGCCATTCCGAGTCCGGCGGACGAAGTTGGCCTGCCCCACCCCCCAAGGCTATAGCCCACCCGTTTTTGTGGCCTTTTTCCGCTGGACGAACTTGGCACCCCGGCCTTCAGGCGGGTATTTGTGGGCGCGGCTGTGCCCGCGGCCTAGTTTTGGCACACGGACGTGCCTCGCAAAGTCTTGCGCAATTCCAAGTCCGGCGGACGAAGTTGGCCAGCCCCACCCCCCAAGGCTATAGCCCACCCGTTTTTGTGGCCTTTTTCCGCTGGACGAACTTGGCGTCCCGGCCTTCGGTCGGGTATTTTTGGGCGCGGTACTGCCCGCGGCCTAGTTTTGGTACACGGAGGTGCCTCGCAAAGGCTCGCGCCATTCCGAGTCCGGCGGACGAAGTTGGCCAGCCCCACCCCCCAAGGCTATAGCCCACCCATTTTTGTGGCCTTTTTCCGCTGGACCACCTTGGCGCCCCGGCTTTCGTGCGGTTATTTTTGGGCGTGGCTGTTACCGCGGCCTGTTTTTGGCACACGGAGGCGCCTCGCAAAGTCTCACGCCATGCCGAGTCCGGATGACGAAGTTGGCCAGCCCCACCCCCCAAGGCTATAGCCCACCCGTTTTTGTGGCCTTTTTCCGCTGGACGAACTTGGCGCCCCGGCCTTCGGGCGGGTATTTTTGGGCGCGGCTGTGCCCGCGGCCTATTTTTGGCACACGGAGGCGCCTCGCAAAGTCTCGCGCCATTCCGAGTCCGGCGGACGAAGTTGGCCAGCCCCACCCCCCAAGGCTATAGCCAACCCGTTTTTGTGGCCTTGTTCCGCTGGACGAACTTGTCGCCCCAGCCTTCGGGCAGGTATTTATGGGCGCGGCTGTGCCCGCGGCCTATTTTTGGCACACGGAGGTGCCTCGCAAAGTCTCGCGCCATTCCGAGTCCGGCGGACGAAGTTGGCCAGCCCCACCCCCCAAGGCTATAGCCCACCCGTTTTTGTGGCCTTTTTCCGCTGGACGAACTTGGCGCCCCGGCCTTCGGGCGGGTATTTTTCGGCACGGCTGTGCCCGCGGCCTATTTTTGGCACACGGAGGTGCCTCGCAAAGTCTCGCGCCATTCCGAGTCCGGCGGACGAAGTTGGCCTGCCCCACCCCCCAAGGCTATAGCCCACCCGTTTTTGTGGCCTTTTTCCGCTGGACGAACTTGGCACCCCGGCCTTCAGGCTGGTATTTTTGGTCACGGCTGTGCCCGCGGCCTAGTTTTGGCAAACGGACGTGCCTCGCAAAGTCTTGCGCAATTCCAAGTCCGGCGGACGAAGTTGGCCAGCCCCACCCCCCAAGGCTATAGCCCACCCGTTTTTGTGGCCTTTTTCCGCTGGACGAACTTGGCGTCCCGGCCTTCGGTCGGGTATTTTTGGGCGCGGCACTGCCCGCGGCCTAGTTTTGGTACACGGAGGTGCCTCGCAAAGGCTCGCGCCATTCCGAGTCCGGCGGACGAAGTTGGCCAGCCCCACCCCCCAAGGCTATAGCCCACCCATTTTTGTGGCCTTTTTCCGCTGGACGACCTTGGCGCCCCGGCGTTCGGGCCGGTATTTTTGGGAGCCGCTGTGCCCATGCCTATTTTTGGTACACGGAGGTGCCTCGTAAAGTCTCGCGCCATTCCGAGTCCGGCGGACGAAGTTGGCCAGCCCCACCCCCCAAGGCTATAGCCCACCCATTTTTGTGGCCTTTTTCCGCTGGTCAAACTTGGCGCCCCGGCCTTCGGGCGGGTATTTTTGGGCGCCGCTGTGCCCGCAGCCTATTTTTGGCACACGGAGGCGCCTTGCAATGTCTCGCGCCATTCCGAGTCCGGCGGACGAAGTTGGCCAGCCCCAACCCCAAGGCTATAGCCCACCCATTTTTGTGGCCTTTTTCCGCTGGACGACCTTGGCGCCCCGGCTTTCGGGCCGGTATTTTTGGGTGCGGCTGTGCCCGCGGCCCATTTTTGGTACACGGAGGTGCCTCGTAAAGTCTCGCGCCATTCCGAGTCCGGCGGACGAAGTTGGCCAGCCCCACCCCCCAAGGCTATAGCCCACCCATTTTTGTGGCCTTTTTCCGCTGGTCAAACTTGGCGCCCCGGCCTTCGGGCGGGTATTTTTGGGCGCCGCTGTGCCCGCAGCCTATTTTTGGCACACGGAGGCGCCTTGCAATGTCTCGCGCCATTCCGAGTCCGGCGGACGAAGTGGGCCAGCCCCACCCCCCAAGGCTATAGCCCACCCATTTTTGTGGCCTTTTTCCGCTGGACAAACTTGGCGCCCCGGCCTTCGGGCGGGTATTTTTGGGCGCGGCTGTGCCCGCAGCCTATTTTTGGCACACGGAGGCGCCTTGCAATGTCTCGCGCCATTCCGAGTCCGGCGGACGAAGTGGGCCAGCCCCACCCCCCAAGGCTATAGCCCACCCGTTTTTGTGGCCTTTTTCCGCTGGACGAACTTGGCGCCCCGGCCTTCGGGCAGGTATTTTTGGGTGCGGCTGTGCCCGCGGCCTGGCCACAGCACACGGAGGCGCCTCGTAAAGTCTCGCGCCATTCCGAGTCCGGCGGACGAAGTTGGCCAGCCCCACCCCCCAAGGCTATAGCCCACCCGTTTTTGTGGCCTTTTTCCGCTGGACAAACTTGGCGCCCCGAACTTCGGGCTGGTATTTTTGGGCGCGGCTGTGTCCGCGGCCTATTTTTGGCACATGGAGGCGTCTCGAAAAGTCTCGCGCCATTCCGAGTCCGGCGGACGAAGTTGGCCAGCCCCACCCCCCAAGCCTATAGCCCACCAGTTTTTGTGGCCTTTTTCCGCTGGACGAACTTGGCGCCCCGGCCTTCGGGCGGGTATTTTTGGGCGCGGCTGTGCCCGCGGCCTATTTTTGGCACACGGAGGCGCCTCGCAAAGTCTCGCGCCATTCCGAGTTCGGCGGACAAAGTTTGCCAGCCCCACCCCCCAAGGCTATAGCCCACCCGTTTTTCTGGCCTTTTTCCGCTGGACGAACTTGGCGCCCCGGCCTTCGGGTGGGTATTTTTGGGCGCGGTTGTGCCCGCGGCCTATTTTTGGCACACGGAGGCGCCTCGCAAAGTCTCGTGCCATTCCGAGTCCGGCGGACGAAGTTGGCCAGCCCCAGCCCCCAAGGCTATAGCCCACCCGTTTTTGTGGCCTTTTTCCGCTGGACGAACTTGGCGCCCCGGCCTTCGGGGCGGTTTTTTTGGACGCGGCTGTGCCCGCGGCCTATTTTTGGCACACGGAGGCGCCTCGCAAAGTCTCGCGCCATTCCGAGTCCGGCGGACGAAGTTGGCCAGCCCCACCCCAAGCCTATAGCCCACCAGTTTTGTGGCCTTTTCACGCTGGACGAACTTGGCGCCCCCGACCTCGGGCGGGTATTTTTGGGCGCGGCTGTGCCCGCGGCCTATTTTTGGCACACGGAGGTGCCTCGCAAAGTCTCGCGCCATTCCGAGTCCGGCGGACGAAGTGGGCCAGCCCCACCCCCCAAGGCTATAGCCCACCCATTTTTGTGGCCTTTTTCCGCTGGACAAACTTGGCGCCCCGGCCTTCGGGCGGGTATTTTTGGGCGCGGCTGTGCCCGCAGCCTATTTTTGGCACACGGAGGCGCCTTGCAATGTCTCGCGCCATGCCGAGTCCGGCGGACGAAGTGGGCCAGCCCCACCCCCCAAGGCTATAGCCCACCCGTTTTTGTGGCCTTTTTCCGCTGGACGAACTTGGCGCCCCGGCCTTCGGGCAGGTATTTTTGGGTGCGGCTGTGCCCGCGGCCTATTTTTGGCACACGGAGGCGCCTCGTAAAGTCTCGCGCCATTCCGAGTCCGGCGGACGAAGTTGGCCAGCCCCACCCCCCAAGGCTATAGCCCACCCGTTTTTGTGGCCTTTTTCCGCTGGACAAACTTGGCGCCCCGAACTTCGGGCTGGTATTTTTGTGCGCGGCTGTGCCCGCGCCCTATTTTTGGCACATGGAGGCGTCTCGAAAAGTCTCGCGCCATTCCGAGTCCGGCGGACGAAGTTGGCCAGCCCCACCCCCCAAGCCTATAGCCCACCAGTTTTTGTGGCCTTTTTCCGCTGGACGAACTTGGCGCCCCGGCCTTCGGGCGGGTATTTTTGGGCGCGGCTGTGCCCACGGCCTATTTTTGGCACACGGAGGCGCCTCGCAAAGTCTCGTGCCATTCCGAGTTCGGCGCACAAAGTTTGCCAGCCCCACCCCCCAAGGCTATAGCCCACCCGTTTTTGTGGCCTTTTTCCGCTGGACGAACTTGGCGCCCCGGCCTTCGGGCAGGTATTTTTGGGTGCGGCTGTGCCCGCGGCCTATTTTTGGCACACGGAGGCGCCTCGTAAAGTCTCGCGCCATTCCGAGTCCGGCGGACGAAGTTGGCCAGCCCCACCCCCCAAGGCTATAGCCCACCCGTTTTTGTGGCCTTTTTCCGCTGGACAAACTTGGCGCCCCGAACTTCGGGCCGGTATTTTTGGGCGCGGCTGTGCCCGCGCCCTATTTTTGGCACATGGAGGCGTCTCGAAAAGTCTCGCGCCATTCCGAGTCCGGCGGACGAAGTTGGCCAGCCCCACCCCCCAAGCCTATAGCCCACCAGTTTTTGTGGCCTTTTTCCGCTGGACGAACTTGGCGCGCCGGCCTTCAGGCGGGTATTTTTGGGCGCGGCTGTGTCCGCGGCCTATTTTTGGCACACGGAGGTGCCTCGCAAAGTCTCGCGCCATTCCGAGTCCGGCGGACGAAGTTGGCCAGCCCCACCCCCCAAGCCTATAGCCCACCAGTTTTTGTGGCCTTTTTCCGCTGGACGAACTTGGCGCCCCGGCCTTCGGGCGGGTATTTTTGGGCGCGGCTGTGCCCGCGGCCTATTTTTGGGACACGGAGGCGCCTCGCAATGTCTCGCGCCATTCCGAGTCCGGCGGACGAAGTTGGCCAGCCCCACCCCCCAAGGCTATAGCCCACCCGTTTTTGTGGCCTTTTTCCGCTTGACGAACTTGGCGCCCCGGCCTTCGGGCGGGTATGTTTGGGCGCGGCTGTGCCCGCGGCCTATTTTTGGCACACGGAGGCGCCTCGTAAAGTCACGCGCCATTCCGAGTCCGGCGGACGAAGTTGGCCAGCCCCACCCCCCAAGGCTATAGCCCACCCGTTTTTGTTGCCTTTTTCCGCTGGACGAACTTGGCGCACCGGCCTTCGGGCGGTTATTTTTGGGCGCGGCTGTTCCCGCGGCCTATTTTTGGCACACGGAGGCGCCTCGCAAAGTCTCGCGCCATTCCGAGTCCGGCGGACGAAGTTGGCCAGCCCCACCCCCCAAGGCTATAGCCCACCCGTTTTTGTGGCCTTTTTCCGTTGGACGAACTTGGCGCCGCGGCCTTCGGGCGGGTATTTTTGGGCGCGGCGGTGCCCGCGGCCTATTTTTGGGACACGGAGGCGCCTCGCATTGTCTCGCGCCATTCCGAGTCCGGCGGACGAAGTTGGCCAGCCCCACCCCCCAAGGCTATAGCCCACCCGTTTTTGTGGCCTTTTTCCGCTTGACGAACTTGGCGCCCCGGCCTTCGGGCGGGTATGTTTGGGCGCGGCTGTGCCCGCGGCCTATTTTTGGCACACGGAGGCGCCTCGTAAAGTCACGCGCCATTCCGAGTCCGGCGGACGAAGTTGGCCAGCCCCACCCCCCAAGGCTATAGCCCACCCGTTTTTCTGGCCTTTTTCCGCTGGACGAACTTGGCGCAGCGGCCTTCGGGCGGGTAATTTTGGGCGCGGTTGTGTGCGCGGCCTATTTTTGACACACGGAGGTGCCTCACAAAGTCTCGCGCCAATTCGAGTCCGGCGGACGAAGTTGGCCAGCCCCACCCCCCAAGGCTATAGCCCACCCGTTTTTGTGGCCTTTTTCCGCTGGACGAATTGGCGCCCCGGCCTTCGGGTGGGTATTTTTGGGCGCGGCTGTGCCCGCGGCCTATTTTTTTCACACGGAGGCGCCTCGCAAAGTCTCGCGCCATTCCGAGTCCGGCGGACGAAGTTGGCCAGCCCCACCCCCCAAGGCCATAGCCCACCCATTTTTGTGGCCTTTTTCCGCTGGACAAACTTGGCGCCCCGGCCTTCGGGCGGGTATTTTTGGGCGCGGCTGTGCCCGCGGCCTATTTTTGGCACTCGGAGGCGCCTCGCAAAGTCTCGTGCCATTCCGAGTCCGGCGGACGAAGTTGGCCAGCCCCACCCCCAAGGCTATAGCCCACCCGTTTTTGTGGCCTTTTTCCGCTGGGACGAACTTGGCGCCCGGCCTTCGGGCGGGTATTTTTGGGCGCGGCTGTGCCCGCGGCCTATTTTTGGCACACGGAGGCATCTCGCAAAGTCTCGCGCCATTCCGAGTCCGGCGGACGAAGTTGGCCAGCCCCACCCCCCAAGGCTATAGCCCACCCGTTTTTGTGGCCTTTTTCCGATGGACGAACTTGGCGCCCCGGCCTTCGGGTGGGTATTTTTGGGCGCGGCTTTGCCCGCGGCCTATTTTTGTCACACGGAGGCGCCTCATAAAGTCTCGTGCCATTCCGAGTCCGGCGGACGAAGTTGGCCAGCCCCACCCCCCAAGGCTATAGCCCACCCGTTTTTGTGGCCTTTTTCCGCTGGACGAACTTGGCGCCCCGGCCTTCGGGCTGGTATTTTTGGGAGCGGCTGTGCCCGCGGCCTATTTTTGGCACACGGAGGCGTCTCGCAAAGTCTCGCGCCATTCCGAGTCCGGCGGACGAAGTTGGCCAGCCCCACCCCCCAAGGCTATAGCCCACCCGTTTTTGTGGCCTTTTTCCGCTGGACGAACTTGGCGCCCCGGCCTTCGGGCTGGTATTTTTGGGCGCGGCTGTGCCCGCGGCCTATTTTTGGCACACGGAGGCGTCTCGCAAAGTCTCGCGCCATTCCGAGTCCGGCGGACGAAGTTAGCCAGCCCCAACCCCCAAGGCTATAGCCCACCCGTTTTTGTGGCCTTTTTCCGCTGGACGAACTTGGCGCCCCGGCCTTCGGGAGGGTATTTTTGGGCGCGGCTGAGCCCGCGGCCTATTTTTACCACACGGAGGCGCCTTACAAAGTCTCGCGCCATTCCGAGTCCGGCGGACGAAGTTGGCCATCCCCACCCCCCAAGGCTATAGGCCACCCGTTTTAGTGGCCTTTTTCCGCTGGACGAACTTGGCGCCCCGGCCTTCGGGCGGGTATTTTTGGGCGCGGCTGTGCCCGCGGCCTATTTTTTTCACACGGAGGCGCCTCGCAAAGTCTCGCGCCATTCCGAGTCCGGCGGACGAAGTTGGCCAGCCCCACCCCCCAAGGCCATAGCCCACCCATTTTTGTGGCCTTTTTCCGCTGGACAAACTTGGCGCCCCGGCCTTCGGGCGGGTATTTTTGGGCGCGGCTGTGCCCGCGGCCTATTTTTGGCACTCGGAGGCACCTCGCAAAGTCTCGTGCCATTCCGAGTCCGGCGGACGAAGTTGGCCAGCCCCACCCCCCAAGGCTATAGCCCACCCGTTTTTGTGGCCTTTTTCCGCTGGACGAACTTGGCGCCCCGGCCTTCGGGCGGGTATTTTTGGGCGCGGCTGTGCCCGCGGCCTATTTTTGGCACACGGAGGCGTCTCGCAAAGTCTCGCGCCATTCCGAGTCCGGCGGACGAAGTTGGCCAGCCCCACCCCCCAAGGCTATAGCCCACCCGTTTTTGTGGCCTTTTTCCGATGGACGAACTTGGCGCCCCGGCCTTCGGGTGGGTATTTTTGGGCGCGGCTTTGCCCGCGGCCTATTTTTGTCACACGGAGGCGCCTCATAAAGTCTCGTGCCATTCCGAGTCCGGCGGACGAAGTTGGCCAGCCCCACCCCCCAAGGCTATAGCCCACCCGTTTTTGTGGCCTTTTTCCGCTGGACGAACTTGGCGCCCCGGCCTTCGGGCTGGTATTTTTGGGAGCGGCTGTGCCCGCGGCCTATTTTTGGCACACGGAGGCGTCTCGCAAAGTCTCGTGCCATTCCGAGTCCGGCGGACGAAGTTGGCCAGCCCCACCCCCCAAGGCTATAGCCCACCCGTTTTTGTGGCCTTTTTCCGCTGGACGAACTTGGCGCCCCGGCCTTTGGGCGGGTATTTTTGGGCGCGGCTGTGACCGCGGCCTATTTTTGGCACACGGAGGCGCCTCGCAAAGTCTCGCGCCATTCCGAGTCCGGCAGACGAAGTTGGCCAGCCCCACCCCGCAAGGCTATAGCCCTCCCGTCTTTGTGGCCTTTTTCCACTGGACGAACTTGGCGCCACGGCCTTCGGGCGGGTATTTTTGAGCGCGGCTGTGCCCGCGGCCTATTTTTGGCACACGGAGGCACCTCGCAAAGTCTCGCGCCATTCCGAGTCCGGCGGACGAAGTTGGCCAGCCCCACCCCCCAAGGCTATAGCCCACCCGTTTTTGTGGCCTTTTTCCGCTGGACGAACTTGGCGCCCCGGCCTTCGGGCAGGTATTTTTGGGCGCGGCTGTGGCCGCGGCCTATTTTTCGCACGCGGAGGCACCTCGCAAAGTCTCGCGCCATTCCGAGTCCGGCGGACGAAGTTGGCCAGCCCCACCCCCCAAGGCTATAGCCCACCCGTTTTTGTGGCCTTTTTACGCTGGACGAACTTCGCGCCCCGGCCTTCGGGCGGGTATTTTTCACCGCGGCTGTGGCCGCGGCGTATTTTTGGCACACGGAGGCGCCTCGCAAAGTCTCGCGCCATTCGGAGTCCGGCGGACGAAGTTGGCCAGCCCCACCCCCCAAGGCTATAGCCCACCCGTTTTTGTGGCCTTTTTCCGCTGGACGAACTTGGCGCCCCGGCCTTCGGGCGGGTATTTTTGGGCGCGGCTGTGGCCGCGGCCTATTTTTGGCACACGGAGGCGCCTCGCAAAGTCTCGCGCCATTCCGAGTCCGGCGGACGAAGTTGGCCATCCCCACCCCCCAAGGCTATAGGCCACCCGTTTTAGTGGCCTTTTTCCGCTGGACGAACTTGGCGCCCCGGCCTTCGGGCGGGTATTTTTGGGTGCGGTTGTGCCCGCGGCCTATTTTTAGCACACAGTGGCACCTCGCAAAGTCTCGCGCCATTCGGAGTCCGGCGGACGAAGTTGGTCAGCCCCACCCCCCAAGGCTACAGCCCACCCGTTTTTGTGGCCTTTTTCCGCTGGACGAACATGGCGCCCCGGCCTTTGGGCGGGTATTTTTGGGCGCGGCTGTGACTGCGGCCTATTTTTGGCACACGGAGGCGCCTCGCAAAGTCTCGCGCCATTCCGAGTCCGGCAGACGAAGTTGGCCAGCCCCACCCCCCAAGGCTATAGCCCACCCGTTTTTGTGGCCTTTTTCCGCTGGACGAACTTGGCGCCCCGGCCTTCGGGCGGGTATTTTTGGGCGCGGCTGTGGCCGCGGCCTATTTTTCGCACGCGGAGGCACCTCGCAAAGTCTCGCGCCATTCCGAGTCCGGCGGACGAAGTTGGCCAGCCCCACCCCCCAAGGCTATAGCCCACCCGTTTTTGTGGCCTTTTTACGCTGGACGAACTTCGCGCCCCGGCCTTCGGGCGGGTATTTTTCACCGCGGCTGTGGCCGCGGCGTATTTTTGGCACACGGAGGCGCCTCGCAAAGTCTCGCGCCATTCGGAGTCCGGCGGACGAAGTTGGCCAGCCCCACCCCCCAAGGCTATAGCCCACCCGTATTTGTGGCCTTTTTCCGCTGGACGAACTTGGCGCCCCGGCCTTCGGGCGGGTATTTTTGGGCGCGGCTGTGGCCGCGGCCTATTTTTCGCACGCGGAGGCACCTCGCAAAGTCTCGCGCCATTCCGAGTCCGGCGGACGAAGTTGGCCAGCCCCACCACCCAGGGCTATAGCCCACCCGTTTTTGTGGCCTTTTTCCGCTGGACGAACTTGGCGCCCCGGCCTTCGGGCGGGTATTTTTGGGCGTGGCTGTGCCTGTGGCCTATTTTTGGCACACGGAGGCGCCTCGCAAAGTCTCGCGCCATTCTGAGTCCGGCGGACGAAGTTGGCCAGCCCCATCCCACAAGGCTACAGCCCACCCGTTTTTGTGGCCTGTTTCCGCTGGACGAACTTGGCGCCCCGGCCTTCGGGCGGGTATTTTTGGGCGGGGCTGTGCCCGTGGCCTATTTTTGGCCCACGGAGGCGCCTCGCAAAGTCTCGCGCCATTCCGAGTCCGGCAGACGAAGTTGGCCAGCCCCACCCCCCAAGGCTATAGCCCACCCGTTTTTGTGGCCTTTTTCCGCTGGACGAACATGGCGCCCCGGCCTTCGGGCGGGTAATTTTGGGCGCGGCTGTGCCCGCGGCCTATTTTTGGCACACGGAGGCGCCTCGTAAAGTCTCGCGCCATTCCGAGTCCGGCAGACGAAGTTGGCCAGCCCCACCACCCAAGGCTATCGCCCACCCGTTTTTCTGGCCTTTTTCCGCTGGACGAACTTGGTGCCCCGGCCTTCGGGCGGTTATTTTTGGGCGCGGCTGTGCCCGTGGCCAATTTTTGGCACACGGAGGCGCCTCGGAAAGTCTCGCGCCATTCCGAGTCCGGCGGACGAAGTTGGCCAGCCCCATCCCCCAAGGCTACAGGCCACACGTTTTTGTGGCCTTTTTCCGCTGGACGAACTTGGCGCCCCGGCCTTCGGGCGGGTATTTTTGGGCGCGGCTGTGCCCGCGGCCTATTTTTTACACACGGAGGTGCCCCGTAAAGTCTCGCGCAATTCCGAGTCCGGCAGACGAAGTTGGCCAGCCCCACCCCCCAAGGCTATAGCCCACCCGTTTTTGTGGTCTTTTTCCGCTGGACGAACTTGGCGCTCCAGCCTTCGCGCGGGTATTTTTGGGCGCGGCTGTGCCCGCGGCCTATTTTTGGCACATGGAGGCGCCTCGTAAAGTCTCGCGCCATTCCGAGTCCGGCGGACGAAGTGGGCCAGCCCCACCCCCAAGGCTATAGCCCACCCGTTTTTGTGGCCTTTTTCCGCTGGACGAACTTGGCGCCCCGGCCTTCGGGCGGGTATTTTTGGGCGCGGCTGTGCCCGCGGCCTATTTTTGGCCCACGGAGCCGGCTCGCAAAGTCTCGCGCTATTCCGAGTCCGGCGGACGAAGTTGGCCGGCCCCACCCCCCAAGGCTATAGCCCACCCGTTTTTGTGGCCTTTTTCCGCTGGACGAACTTGCCGCCCCGGCCTTCGGGCGGGTATTTTTGGGCGCGGCTGTGCCCGCGTCCTATTTTTGGCACACGGAGGCGCCTCGTAAAGTCTCGCGCCATTCCGAGTCCGGCGGACGAAGTTGGCCAGCCCCACCCCCCAAGGCTATAGCCCACCCATTTTTGTGGGCTTTTTCCGCTGGACGAACTTGCCGCCCCGGCCTTCGGAAGGGTATTTTTGGGCGCGGCTGTGCCCGCGGCCTATTTTTGGCACACGGAGGCGGCTCGCAAAGTCTCGCGCCATTCCGAGTCTGGCGGACGAAGTTGGCCAGCCCCACCCCCCAAAGCTATAGCCCACCCGTTTTTGTGGACTTTTTCCGCGGGACGAACTTGGCGCCCCGGCCTTCGGGCGGGTATTTTTGGGCGCGGCTGTGCCCGCGGCCTATTTTTGGCACACGGAGGTGCCTCGCAAAGTCTCGCGCCATTCCGAGTCCGGCGGACGAAGTTGGCCAGCCCCACCCCCCAAGGCTATAGCCCACCCGTTTTTGTGGCCTTTTTCCGCTGGACGAACTTGGCGCCCCGGCCTTCGGGCGGGTATTTTTGGGGGCGGCTGTGCCCGCGGCCTATTTTTGGAACACCGAGGCGCCTCGCAAAGTCTCGCGCCATTACGAGTCCGGCGGACGAAGTTGGCCAGCCCCACCCCCCAAGCCTATAGCCCACCCGTTTCTGTGGTCTTTTTCCACTGGACGAACTTGGCGCCCCGGCCTTCGCGCGGGTATTTTTGGCCGTGGCTGTGCCCGCGGCCTATTTTTGGCACACGGAGGTGCCTCGTAAAGTCTTGCGCCATTCCGAGTCCGGCGGACGAAGTTGGCCAGCCCCACCCCCCAAGGCTATAGCCCACCCGTTTTTGTGGACTTTTTCCGCTGGACGAACTTGGCGCCCCGGCCTTCGGGCGGGTATTTTTGGGCGCGGCTGTGCCCGCAGCCTATTTTTGGCACACGGAGGCGCCTCGCAAAGTCTCGCGCCATTCCGAGTCCGGCGGACGAAGTTGACCAGCCCCACCCCCCAAGGCTATAGCCCACCCGTTTTTGTGGCCTTTTTCCGCTGGACGAACTTGGCGCCACGGCCTTCGGTCGGGTATTTTTGGGCGCGGCTGTGCCCGCGGCCTATTTTTAGCACACGAAGGTGCCTCGCAAAGTCTCGCGCCATTCCGAGTCCGGCGGACGAAGTTGGCCAGCCCCACCCACCAAGGCTATAGCCCACCCGTTTTTGGGGCCTTTTTCCGCTGGACGAACTTGGCACCCCGGCCTTCGGTCGGGTGTTTTTGGCGGCGGCTGTCCCCGCGGCCTATTTTTGGCACACGGAGGCACCTCGCAAAGTCTCGCGCCATTCCGTGTCCGGCGGACGAAGTTGGCCAGCCCCACCCCCCAAGGCTATAGCCCACCCGTTTTTGTGGCCTTTTTCCGCTGGACGAACTTGGCACCCCGCCTTCGGGCGGGTATTTTTGTGCGGGGCTGTGTGCGCGGCCTATTTTTGGCACACGGTGGCGCCTCGCAAAGCCTTGCGCCATTCCGAGTCCGGCGGACGAAGTTGGCCAGCCCCACCCCCCAAGGCTATAGCCCACCCGTTTTTGTGGCCTTTTTCCGCTGGACGAACTTGGCGCCCCGGCCTTCGGGCGTGTATTTTTGGGCGCGGCTGTGCCCGCGGCCTATTTTTGGCACACGGAGGCACCTCACAAAGTCTCGCGCCATTCCGAGTCCGGCGGACGAAGTTGGCCAGCCCCACCCCCCAAGGCTATAGCCCACCCATTTTTGTGGCATTTTTCCGCTGGACGAACTTGGCACCCCGGCCTTCGTGCGGGTATTTTTGGGCGCGGCTGTGCCCGCGGCCTATTTTTGGCACACGGTGGCGCCTCGCAAAGTCTTGCGCCATTCCGAGTCCGGCGGACGAAGTGGGCCAGCCTCACCCCCCAAGGCTATAGCCCACCCGTTTTTGTGGCCTTTTTCCGCTGGACGAACTTGGCGCCCCGGCCTTCAGGCGTGTATTTTTGGGCGCGGCTGTGCCCGTGGCCTATTTTTCGCATACGGAGGCGCCTCGCAAAGTCTCGCGCCATTCCGAGTCCGGCGGACAAAGTTGGCCCGCCCCGCCCCCCAAGGCTATAGCCCACCCGTTTTTGTGGCCTTTTTCCGCTGGACGAACTTGGCGCCCCAGCCTTCGGGAGGGTATTTTGGGGCGCGGCTGTGCCCGCGGCCTATTTTTGGCACACGGAGGCGCCTCACAAAGTCTTGCGCCATTCCGAGTCCGGCGGACGAAGTTGGCCAGCCCCACCCCCCAAGGCTATAGCCCACCCATTTTTGTGGCCTTTTTCCGCTGGACGAACTTGGCACCCCGGCCTTCGTGCGGGTATTTTTGGGCGCGGCTGTGCCCGCGGCCTATTTTTGGCACACGGTGGCGCCTCGCAAAGTCTTGCGCCATTCCGAGTCCGGCGGACGAAGTTGGCCAGCCCCACCCCCCAAGGCTATAGCCCACCCGTTTTTGTGGCCTTTTTCCGCTGGACGAACTTGGCGCCCCGGCCTTCGGGCGTGTATTTTTGGGCGCGGCTGTGCCCGCGGCCTATTTTTCGCATACGGAGGCGCCTCGCAAAGTCTCGCGCCATTCCGAGTCCAGCGGACAAAGTTGGCCCGCCCCACCCCCCAAGGCTATAGCCCACCCGTTTTTGTGGCCTTTTTCCGCTGGACGAACTTGGCGCCCCGGCCTTCGGGAGGGTATTTTTGGGCGCGGCTGTGCCCGCGGCCTATTTTTGGCACACGGAGGCGCCTCACAAAGTCTCGCGCCATTCCGAGTCCGGCGGACGAAGTTGGCCAGCCCCACCCCCCAAGGCTATAGCCCACCCATTTTTGTGGCCTTTTTCCGCTGGACGAACTTGGCACCCCGGCCTTCGTGCGGGTATTTTTGGGGGCGGCTGTGCCCGCGGCCTATTTTTGGCACACGGTGGCGCCTCGCAAAGTCTTGCGCCATTCCGAGTCCGGCGGACGAAGTGGGCCAGCCTCACCCCCCAAGGCAATAGCCCACCCGTTTTTGTGGCCTTTTTCCGCTGGACGAACTTGGCGCCCCGGCCTTCGGGCGTGTATTTTTGGGCGCGGCTGTGCCCGTGGCCTATTTTTCGCATACGGAGGCGCCTCGCAAAGTCTCGCGCCATTCCGAGTCCGGCGGACAAAGTTGGCCCGCCCCGCCCCCCAAGGCTATAGCCCACCCGTTTTTGTGGCCTTTTTCCGCTGGACGAACTTGGCGCCCCAGCCTTCGGGAGGGTATTTTGGGGCGCGGCTGTGCCCGCGGCCTATTTTTGGCACACGGAGGCGCCTCACAAAGTCTTGCGCCATTCCGAGTCCGGCGGACGAAGTTGGCCAGCCCCACCCCCCAAGGCTATAGCCCACCCATTTTTGTGGCCTTTTTCCGCTGGACGAACTTGGCACCCCGGCCTTCGTGCGGGTATTTTTGGGCGCGGCTGTGCCCGCGGCCTATTTTTGGCACACGGTGGCGCCTCGCAAAGTCTTGCGCCATTCCGAGTCCGGCGGACGAAGTTGGCCAGCCCCACCCCCCAAGGCTATAGCCCACCCGTTTTTGTGGCCTTTTTCCGCTGGACGAACTTGGCGCCCCGGCCTTCGGGCGTGTATTTTTGGCCGCGGCTGTGCCCGCGGCCTATTTTTCGCATACGGAGGCGCCTCGCAAAGTCTCGCGCCATTCCGAGTCCAGCGGACAAAGTTGGCCCGCCCCACCCCCCAAGGCTATAGCCCACCCGTTTTTGTGGCCTTTTTCCGCTGGACGAACTTGGCGCCCCAGCCTTCGGGAGGGTATTTTGGGGCGCGGCTGTGCCCGCGGCCTATTTTTGGCACACGGAGGCGCCTCACAAAGTCTCGCGCCATTCCGAGTCCGGCGGACGAAGTTGGCCAGCCCCACCCCCCAAGGCTATAGCCCACCCATTTTTGTGGCCTTTTTCCGCTGGACGAACTTGGCACCCCGGCCTTCGTGCGGGTATTTTTGGGGGCGGCTGTGCCCGCGGCCTATTTTTGGCACACGGTGGCGCCTCGCAAAGTCTTGCGCCATTCCGAGTCCGGCGGACGAAGTTGGCCAGCCCCACCCCCCAAGGCTATAGCCCACCCGTTTTTGTGGCCTTTTTCCGCTGGACGAACTTGGCGCCCCGGCCTTCGGGCGGGTATTTTTGGGCGCGGCTGTGGCCGCGGCCTATTTTTCGCATACGGAGGCGCCTCGCAAAGTCTCGCGCCATTCCGAGTCCGGCGGACAAAGTTGGCCCGCCCCACCCCCCAAGGCTATAGCCCACCCGTTTTTGTGGCCTTTTTCCGCTGGACGAACTTGGCGCCCCAGCCTTCGGGAGGGTATTTTGGAGCGCGGCTGTGCCCGCGGCCTATTTTTGTCACACGGAGGCGCCTCACAAAGTCTCGCGCCATTCCGAGTCCGGCGGACGAAGTTGGCCAGCCCCACCCCCCAAGGCTATAGCCCACCCGTTTTTGTGGCCTTTTTCCGCTGGACGAACTTGGCGCCCCGGCCTTCGGGCGGGTATTTTTGGGCACGGCTGTGCCCGTGGCCTACTTTTGGTACACGGAGGTGACCCACAAAGTCTCGCACCATTCCGAGTCCGGCGGACGAAGTTGGCCAGCCCCACTCCCCAAAGCTATAGCCCACCCGTTTTTGTGGCCTTTTTCCACTGGACGAACTTGGCGCCCCGGCCTTCGGGCGGGTATTTTTGGGCGCGGCTGTGTCCGCGGCCTATTTTTGGCACACGGAGGCACCTCGCAAAGTCTCGCGCCATTCCGTGTCCGGCGGACGAAGTTGGCCAGCCCCACCCCCCAAGGCTATAGCCCACCCGTTTTTGTGGCCTTTTTCCGCTGGACGAACTTGGCACCCCGGCCTTCGGGCGGGTATTTTTGGGCGCGGCTGTGCCCGCGGCCTATTTTTGGCACACGGTGGCGCCTCGCAAAGCCTTGCGCCATTCCGAGTCCGGCGGACGAAGTTGGCCAGCCCCACCCCCCAAGGCTATAGCCCACCCGTTTTTGTGGCCTTTTTCCGCTGGACGAACTTGGCGCCCCGGCCTTCGGGCGTGTATTTTTGGGCGCGGCTGTGCCCGCGGCCTATTTTTGGCACACGGAGGCGCCTCACAAAGTCTCGCGCCATTCCGAGTCCGGCGGACGAAGTTGGCCAGCCCCACCCCCCAAGGCTATAGCCCACCCATTTTTGTGGCATTTTTCCGCTGGACGAACTTGGCACCCCGGCCTTCGTGCGGGTATTTTTGGGCGCGGCTGTGCCCGCGGCCTATTTTTGGCACACGGTGGCGCCTCGCAAAGTCTTGCGCCATTCCGAGTCCGGCGGACGAAGTTGGCCAGCCTCACCCCCCAAGGCTATAGCCCACCCGTTTTTGTGGCCTTTTTCCGCTGGACGAACTTGGCGCCCCGGCCTTCGGGCGTGTATTTTTGGGCGCGGCTGTGCCCGTGGCCTATTTTTCGCATACGGAGGCGCCTCGCAAAGTCTCGCGCCATTCCGAGTCCGGCGGACAAAGTTGGCCCGCCCCGCCCCCCAAGGCTATAGCCCACCCATTTTTGTGGCCTTTTTCCGCTGGACGAACTTGGCGCCCCGGCCTTCGGGCGTGTATTTTTGGGCGCGGCTGTGCCCGCGGCCTATTTTTGGCACACGGAGGCGCCTCACAAAGTCTCGCGCCATTCCGAGTCCGGCGGACGAAGTTGGCCAGCCCCACCCCCCAAGGCTATAGCCCACCCATTTTTGTGGCCTTTTTCCGCTGGACGAACTTGGCACCCCGGCCTTCGTGCGGGTATTTTTGGGCGCGGCTGTGCCCGTGGCCTATTTTTGGCACACGGTGGCGCCTCGCAAAGTCTTGCGCCATTCCGAGTCTGGCGGACGAAGTTGGCCAGCCCCACCCCCCAAGGCTATAGCCCACCCGTTTTGTGGCCTTTTTCCGCTGGACGAACTTGGCACCCGGCCTTCGTGCGGGTATTTTGGGCGCGGCTGTGCCCGCGGCCTATTTTTGGCACACACGGTGGCGCCTCGCAAAGTCTTGCGCCATTCCGAGTCCGGGCGGACAAAGTTGGCCAGCCCCACCCCCAAGGCTATAGCCCACCCGTTTTTGTGGCCTTTTTCCGCTGGACGAACTTGGCGCCCGGCCTTCGGGCGTGTATTTTAGGCGCGGCTGTGCCCCTTGGCCTATTTTTTTGGCACACGGAGGCGCCACACAAAGTGTCGCGCCATTCCGAGTCCGGCGGACGAAGTTGGCCAGCCCCACCCCCCAAGGCTATAGCCCACCCGTTTTGTGGCCTTTTCCGCTGAACGAACTTGGCGCCCCGGCCTTCGGGCGGGTATTTTTGGGCACGGCTGTGGCCGTGGCCTACTTTTGGCACACGGAGGCGCCCCACAAAGTCTCGCACCATTCCGAGTCCGGCGGACGAAGTTGGCCAGCCCCACTCCCCAAAGCTATAGCCCACCCGTTTTTGTGGCCTTTTTCCGCTGGACGAACTTGGCGCCCCGGCCTTCGGGCGGGTATTTTTGGGCGCGGCTGTGCCCGCGGCCTATTTTTGGCACACGGTGGCGCCTCGCAAAGTCTTGCGCCATTCCGAGTCCGGCGGACGAAGTTGGCCAGCCCCACCCCCCAAGGCTATAGCCCACCCGTTTTTGTGGCCTTTTTCCGCTGGACGAACTTGGCGCCCCGGCCTTCGGGCGTGTATTTTTGGGCGCGGCTGTGCCCGCGGCCTATTTTTGGCACACGGTGGCGCCTCGCAAAGTCTTGCGCCATTCCGAGTCCGGCGGACGAAGTTGGCCCGCCCCGCCCCCCAAGGCTATAGCCCACCCGTTTTTGTGGCCTTTTTCCGCTGGACGAACTTGGCGCCCCAGCCTTCGGGAGGGTATTTTGGGGCGCGGCTGTGCCCGCGGCCTATTTTTGGCACACGGAGGCGCCTCACAAAGTCTCGCGCCATTCCGAGTCCGGCGGACGAAGTTGGCCAGCCCCACCCCCCAAGGCTATAGCCCACCCATTTTTGTGGCCTTTTTCCGCTGGACGAACTTGGCACCCCGGCCTTCGTGCGGGTATTTTTGGGCGCGGCTGTGCCCGCGGCCTATTTTTGGCACACGGTGGCGCCTCGCAAAGTCTTGCGCCATTCCGAGTCCGGCGGACGAAGTTGGCCAGCCCCACCCCCCAAGGCTATAGCCCACCCGTTTTTGTGGCCTTTTTCCGCTGGACGAACTTGGCACCCCGGCCTTCGTGCGGGTATTTTTGGGCGCGGCTGTGCCCGCGGCCTATTTTTGGCACACGGTGGCGCCTCGCAAAGTCTTGCGCCATTCCGAGTCCGGCGGACGAAGTTGGCCAGCCCCACCCCCCAAGGCTATAGCCCACCCGTTTTTGTGGCCTTTTTCCGCTGGACGAACTTGGCGCCCCGGCCTTCGGGCGTGTATTTTTGGGCGCGGCTGTGCCCGCGGCCTATTTTTGGCACACGGAGGCGCCTCACAAAGTCTCGCGCCATTCCGAGTCCGGCGGACGAAGTTGGCCAGCCCCACCCCCCAAGGCTATAGCCCACCCGTTTTTGTGGCCTTTTCCGCTGGACGAACTTGGCGCCCCGGCCTTCGGGCGGGTATTTTTGGGCACGGCTGTGGCCGTGGCCTACTTTTGGCACACGGAGGCGCCCCACAAAGTCTCGCACCATTCCGAGTCCGGCGGACGAAGTTGGCCAGCCCCACTCCCCAAAGCTATAGCCCACCCGTTTTTGTGGCCTTTTTCCGCTGGACGAACTTGGCGCCCCGGCCTTCGGGCGGGTATTTTTGGGCGCGGCTGTGCCCGCGGCCTATTTTTGGCACACGGTGGCGCCTCGCAAAGTCTTGCGCCATTCCGAGTCCGGCGGACGAAGTTGGCCAGCCCCACCCCCCAAGGCTATAGCCCACCCGTTTTTGTGGCCTTTTTCCGCTGGACGAACTTGGCGCCCCGGCCTTCGGGCGTGTAGACAGGCGCTGCTGTGCCCCATGCCTATTTTTGGCACACGGAGGCGCCTCACAAAGTCTCGCGCCATTCCGAGTCCGGCGGACGAAGTTGGCCAGCCCCACCCCCCAAGGCTATAGCCCACCCATTTTTGTGGCCTTTTTCCGCTGGACGAACTTGGTGCCCCGGCCTTCGGGCGGGTATTTTTGGGCGTGGCTGTGTCCGCAGGCTATTTTTGGCACACGGACGCACATCGCAAAGTCTCGCGCCATTCCGAGTCCGGCGGACGAAGTTGGCCAGCCCCACCCCCCAAGGCTATAGCCCACCCGTTTTTGTGGCCTTTTTCCGCTGGACGAACTTGGCGCCCCGGCCTTCGGGCGGGTATTTTTGGGCACGGCTGTGCCCGCGGCCTATTTTTGGCACACGGCGGCACCTCGCAAAGTCTCGCGCCATTCGGAGTCCGGCGGACGAAGTTGGCCAGCCCCACCCCCCAAGGCTATAGCCCACCCGTTTTTGTGGCCTTTTTCCGCTGGACGAACTTGGTGCCCCGGCCTTCGGGCGGGTATTTTTGGGCGCGGCTGTGTCCGCAGGCTATTTTTGGCACACGGACGCACATCGCAAAGTCTCACGCCATTCCGAGTCCGGCGGACGAAGTTGGCCCGCCCCACCCCCCAAGGCTATAGCCCACCCGTTTTTGTGGCCTTTTTCCGCTGGACGAACTTGGCGCCCCGGCCTTCGGGCTGGTATTTTTGGGCGCGGCTGTGACCGCGGCCTATTTTTGGCACACGGAGGCGCCTCGCAAAGTCTCGCACCATTCCGAGTCCGGCGGACGAAGTTGGCCAGCCCCACTCCCCAAGGCTATAGCCCACCCGTTTTTGTGGCCTTTTTCCGCTGGACGAACTTGGCGCCCCAGCCTTCGGGAGGGTATTTTGGGCTGCGGCTGTGCCCGCGGCCTATTTTTGGCACACGGAGGCGCCTCACAAAGTCTCGCGCCATTCCGAGTCCGGCGGACGAAGTTGGCCAGCCCCACCCCCCAAGGCTATAGCCCACCCGTTTTTGTGGCCTTTTTCCGCTGGACGAACTTGGCGCCCCGGCCTTCGGGCGGGTATTTTTGGGCACGGCTGTGCCCGCGGCCTATTTTTGGCACACGGAGGCACCTCGCAAAGTCTCGCGCCATTCCGAGTCCGGCGGACGAAGTTGGCCAGCCCCACCCCCCAAGGCTATAGCCCACCCATTTTTGTGGCCTTTTTCCGCTGGACGAACTTGGTGCCCCGGCCTTCGGGCGGGTATTTTTGGGCGTGGCTGTGTCCGCAGGCTATTTTTGGCACACGGACGCACATCGCAAAGTCTCGCGCCATTCCGAGTCCGGCGGACGAAGTTGGCCAGCCCCACCCCCCAAGGCTATAGCCCACCCGTTTTTGTGGCCTTTTTCCGCTGGACGAACTTGGCGCCCCGGCCTTCGGGCGGGTATTTTTGGGCACGGCTGTGCCCGTGGCCTACTTTTGGCACACGGAGGCGCCCCACAAAGTCTCGCACTATTCCGAGTCCGGCGGACGAAGTTGGCCAGCCCCACTCCCCAAAGCTATAGCCCACCCGTTTTTGTGGCCTTTTTCCGCTGGACGAACTTGGCGCCCCGGCCTTCGGGCGGGTATTTTTGGGCGCGGCTGTGTCCGCGGCCTATTTTTGGCACACGGAGGCGCCTCGCAAAGTCTCGCACCATTCCGAGTCCGGCGGACGAAGTTGGCCAGCCCCACTCCCCAAGGCTATAGCCCACCCGTTTTTGTGGCCTTTTTCCGCTGGACGAACTTGGCGCCCCAGCCTTCGGGAGGGTATTTTGGGGTGCGGCTGTGCCCGCGGCCTATTTTTGGCACACGGAGGTGCCTCACAAAGTCTCGCGCCATTCCGAGTCCGGCGGACGAAGTTGGCCAGCCCCACCCCCCAAGGCTATAGCCCACCCGTTTTTGTGGCCTTTTTCCGCTGGACGAACTTGGCGCCCCGGCCTTCGGGCGGGTATTTTTGGGCACGCCTGTGCCCGCGGCCTATTTTTGGCACACGGAGGCACCTCGCAAAGTCTCGCGCCATTCCGAGTCCGGCGGACGAAGTTGGCCAGCCCCACCCCCCAAGGCTATAGCCCACCCATTTTTGTGGCCTTTTTCCGCTGGACGAACTTGGTGCCCCGGCCTTCGGGCGGGTATTTTTGGGCGTGGCTGTGTCCGCAGGCTATTTTTGGCACACGGACGCACATCGCAAAGTCTCGCGCCATTCCGAGTCCGGCGGACGAAGTTGGCCAGCCCCACCCCCCAAGGCTATAGCCCACCCGTTTTTGTGGCCTTTTTCCGCTGGACGAACTTGGCGCCCCGGCCTTCGGGCGGGTATTTTTGGGCACGGCTGTGACCGCGGCCTATTTTTGGCACACGGAGGCACCTCGCAAAGTCTCGCGCCATTCGGAGTCCGGCGGACGAAGTTGGCCAGCCCCACCCCCCAAGGCTATAGCCCACCCGTTTTTGTGGCCTTTTTCCGCTGGACGAACTTGGTGCCCCGGCCTTCGGGCGGGTATTTTTGGGCGCGGCTGTGTCCGCAGGCTATTTTTGGCACACGGACGCACATCGCAAAGTCTCGCGCCATTCGGAGTCCGGCGGACGAAGTTGGCCAGCCCCACCCCCCAAGGCTATAGCCCACCCGTTTTTGTGGCCTTTTTCCGCTGGACGAACTTGCCGCCCCGGCCTTCGGGCGGGTATTTTTGGGCGCGGCTGTGCCCGCGGCCTATTTTTGGCACACGGAGGCGCCTCGCAAAGTCTCACGCCATTCCGAGTCCGGCGGACGAAGTTGGCCCGCCCCACCCCCAAGGCTATAGCCCACCCGTTTTTGTGGCCTTTTTCCGCTGGACGAACTTGGCGCCCCGGCCTTCGGGCTGGTATTTTTGGGCGCGGCTGTGACCGCGGCCTATTTTTGGCACACGGAGGCGCCTCGCAAAGTCTGGCGCCATTCCGAGTCTGGCGGACGAAGTTGGCCCGCCCCACCCCCCAAGGCTATAGCCCACCCGTTTTTGTGGCCTTTTTCCGCTGGACGAACTTGGCGCCCCGGCCTTCGGGCGGGTATTTTTGGGCGCGGCTGTGCCCGTGGCCTATTTTAGGCACACGGAGGCGCCTCACAAAGTCTCGCGCCATTCCGAGTCCGGCGGACGAAGTTGGCCAGCCCCACCCCCCAAAGCTATAGCCCACCCATTTTTGTGGCCTTTTTCCGCTGGACGAACTTGGCGCCCCGGCCTTCGGGCGGGTATTTTTGGGCGCCGCTGTACCCGCAGCCTATTTTTGGCACACGGAGGTGCCACGCAAAGTCTCGCGCCATTCCGAGTCCGGCGGACGAAGTTGGCCAGCCCCACCCCCCAAGGCTATAGCCCACCCGTTTTTGTGGCCTTTTTCCGCTGGACGAACTTGGCGCCCCGGCCTTCGGGCGGGCATTTTTGGGCGCGGCTGTGCCCGCGGCCTATTTTTGGCACACGGAGGTGCCTCGCAAAGTCTCGCGCCATTCCGAGTCCGGCGGACGAAGTGGGCCAGCCCCAACCCACAAGGCTATAGCCCACCCGTTTTTGTGGCCTTTTTCCGCTGGACGAACTTGGCGCCCCGGCCTTTGGGCGGGTATTTTTGGCCGCGGCTGTGTCCGCGGCCTATATTTGGCACACGGTGGTGCCTCGCAAAGTCTCGCACCATTCCGAGTCCGGCGGACGAAGTTGGCCAGCCCCACCTCCCAAGGCTATAGCCCACCCGTTTTTGTGGCCTTTTTCCGCTGGACGAACTTGGCGCCCCGGCCTTCGGGCGGGTATTTTTGGGCGCGGCTGTGCCCGCAGCCTATTTTTGCACACGGAGGCGCCTCGCAGAGTCTCGCGCCATTCCGAGTCCGGCGGACGAAGTTGGCCAGCCCCACCCCCCAAGGCTATAGCCCACCCGTTTTTGTGGCCTTTTTCCGCTGGACGAACGTGGCGCCCCGGCCTTCGGGTGGGTATTTTTGAGCGCAGCTGTGCCCGCGGCTTTTTTTTGGCACACGGAGGTGCCTCACAAAGTCTCGCGCCATTCCGAGTTCGGCGGACGAAGTTGGCCAGCCCCACCCCCCAAGGCTATAGCCCACCAGTTTTTGTGGCCTTTTTCCGCAGAACGAACTTGGCGTCCCGGCATTCGGGCGGGTATTTTTGGGCGCGGCTGTGCCCGCGGCCTATTTTTCGCACTCGGAGGTGCCTCGCAAAGTCTCGCGCCATTCCGAGTCCGGAGGACGAAGTTGGCCAGCCCCACCCCCCAAGGCTATAGCCCGCCCGTTTTTGTGGCCTTTTCGCGCTGGATGAACTTGGCGCCCCGGCCTTCGGGCTGGTATTTTTTGGCGCGGCTGTGCCCGCGGCCAATTTTTAGCACACGGAGGCGTCTCGCAAAGTCTCGCGCCATTCCGAGTCCGGCGGACGAAGTTGGCCAGCCCCACCCCCCAAGGCTATAGCCCACCCGTTTTTGTGGCCTTTTTCCGCTGGACGAACTTGGCGCCCCGGCCTTCGGGCGGGTATTTTTGGGCGCGGCTTTGGCCGCGGTCTATTTTTGGCACACGGACGTGCTTCGCAAAGTCTCGCGCCATCCCGAGTCCGGCGGACGAAGTTGGCCATCCCCACCCCCCAAGGCTATAGCCCACCCGTTTTTGTGGCCTTTTTCCGCTGGACGAACTTGGCGCCCCGGCCTTCGGGCGGGTATTTTTGGGCCCGGCTATGCCCGCGGCCTATTTTTAGCACACAGAGGCGCCTCACAAAGTCTCGCGCCATTCCGAGTCCGGCGGACGAAGTTGGCCAGCCCCACCCCCCAAGGCTATAGCCCACCCGTTTTTGTGGCCTTTTTCCGCTGGACGAACTTGGCGCCCCGGCCTTCGGACGGGTATTTTTGGTCGCGGCTGTGCCCGCGGTTTATTTTTGGCACACGGAGACGCCTCGCAAAGTCTCGCGCCATTCCGAGTCCAGCGGACGAAGTTGGCCATCCCCACCCCCCAAGGCTATAGCCCACCCGTTTTTGTGGCCTTTTTCCGCTGGACGAACTTGGCGCCCCATTCTTCGGGCGGGGATTTTTGGGTGCGGCTGTGCCCGCGCCCTATTTTTGGCACACGGAGGCACATCGCAAAGTCTCGCGCCATTCCGAGTCCGGCGGATGAAGTTGGCCAGCCCCACCCCCCAAGGCTATAGCCCACCCGTTTTTGTGGCCTTTTTCCGCTGGACGAACTTGGCGCCCCGGCCTTCGGGCGGGTATTTTTGGGCGCGGCTGTGCCCGCGGCCAATTTTTGGCACACGGAGGCGCCTCGCAAAGTCTCGTGCCATTCCGAGTCCGGCGGACGAAGTTGGCCAGCCCCACCCCCCAAGGCTATAGCCCACCCGTTTTTGTGGCCTTTTTCCGCAGGACGAACTTGGCGCCCCGGCCTTCGGGCTGCTATTTTTGGGCACCGCTGTGCCCGCGGCCTATTTTTGGCACACGGAGGTGCCTCGTAAAGTCTCGCGCCATTCCGAGTCCGGCGGACGAAGTTGGCCAGCCCCACCCCCCAAGGCTATAGCCCACCCGTTTTTGTGGCCTTTTTCCGCTGGACGAACTTGGCGCCCCGGCCTTCGGGGGGGTATTTTTGGACGCGGCTGTGCCGGTGTCCTATTTTTCGTACACGGAGGCGCCTCACAAAGTCTCGCGCCATTCCGAGTCCGGCGGACGAAGTTGGCCAGCCCCACCCCCCAAGGCTATAGCCCACCCGTTTTTGTGGCCTTTTTCGCTGGACGAACTTGCCGCCCCGGCCTTCGGGCGGTATTTTTGGGCGCGGCTGTGCCCACGGCCTATTTTTGGCGCACGGAGGCACCTCGCAAAGTCTCGCGCCATTCCGAGTCCGTCGGACGAAGTGGGCCAGCCCCACCCCCCAAGGCTATAGCCCACCCGTTTTTGTGGCCTTTTTCCGCTGGACGAACTTGGCGCCCCGGCCTTCGGGGGGGTATTTTTGGATGCGGCTGTGCCGACGTCCTATTTTTGGCACACGGAGGCGCCTCGCAAAGTCTCGCGCCATTCCGAGTCCGGCAGACGAAGTTGGCCAGCCCCACCCCCCAAGGCTATAGCCCACCCGTTTTTGTGGCCTTTTTCCGCTGGACGAACTTGGCGCCCCGGCCTTCGGGCGGGTATTTTTGGGCGCGGCTGTGCCCGCGGCCAATTTTTGGCACACGGAGGCGCCTCGCAAAGTCTCGTGCCATTCCGAGTCCGGCGGACGAAGTTGGCCAGCCCCACCCCCCAAGGCTATAGCCCACCCGTTTTTGTGGCCTTTTTCCGCAGGACGAACTTGGCGCCCCGGCCTTCGGGCTGCTATTTTTGGCACCGCTGTGCCATGGCCTATTTTTGGCACACGGAGGTGCCTCGTAAAGTCTCGCGCCATTCCGAGTCCGGCGGACGAAGTTGGCCAGCCCCACCCCACAAGGCTATAGCCCACCCGTTTTTGTGGCCTTTTTCGCTGGATGAACTTGCCGCCCCGGCCTTCGGGCGGTATTTTTGGGCGCGGCTGTGCCCACGGCCTATTTTTGGTGCACGGAGGCACCTCGCAAAGTCTCGCGCCATTCCGAGTCCGGCGGACGAAGTTGGCCAGCCCCACCCCCCAAGGCTATAGCCCACCCGTTTTTGTGGCCTTTTTCCGCTGGACGAACTTGGCGCCCCAGCCTTCGGGGTATTTTTGGGCGCGGCTATGCCGGCGTCCTATTTTTGGCACACGGAGGCGCCTCGCAAAGTCTCGCGCCATTCCGAGTCCGGCGGACGAAGTTGGCCAGCCCCACCCCCCAAGGCTATAGCCCACCCGTTTTTGTGGCCTTTTTCCGCTGGACGAACTTGGCGCCCCGGCCTTCGGGGGGGTATTTTTGGACGCGGCTGTGCCGGCGTCCTATTTTTGGCACACGGAGGCGCCTCGCAAAGTCTCGCGCCATTCCGAGTCCGGCGGACGAAGTTGGCCAGCCCCACCCCCCAAGGCTATAGCCCACCCGTTTTTGTGGCCTTTTTCCGCTGGACGAACATGGCGCCAGGGCCTTCGGGGGGGTATTTTTGGTCGCGGCTGTGCCCGCGGCCTATTTTTGGAACATGGTGGCGCCTCGCAAAGGCTTGCGCCATTCCGAGTCCGGCGGACGAAGTTGGCCAGCCCCACCCCCCATGGCTATAGGCCACCCGTTTTTGTGGCCTTTTTCCGCTGGACGAACTTGGCGCCCCGGCCTTCGGGCTGCTATTTTTGGGCGCTGCTGTGCCCGCGGCCTATTTTTGGCACACGGAGGTGCCTCGCAAAGTCTCGCGCCATTCCGAGTCCGGCGGACGAAGTTGGCCAGCCCCACCCCCCAAGGCTATAGCCCACCCGTTTTTGTGGCCTTTTTCGCTGGACGAACTTGCCGCCCCGGCCTTCGGGCGGTATTTTTGGGCGCGGCTGTGCCCACGGCCTATTTTTGGCGCACGGAGGCACCTCGCAAAGTCTCGCGCCATTCCGAGTCCGGCGGACGAAGTGGGCCAGCCCCACCCCCCAAGGCTATAGCCCACCCGTTTTTGTGGCCTTTTTCCGCTGGACGAACTTGGCGCCCCGGCCTTCGGGGGGGTATTTTTGGACGCGGCTGTGCCGACGTCCTATTTTTGGCACACGGAGGCGCCTCGCAAAGTCTCGCGCCATTCCGAGTCCGGCAGACGAAGTTGGCCAGCCCCACCCCCCAAGGCTATAGCCCACCCGTTTTTGTGGCCTTTTTCCGCTGGACGAACTTGGCGCCCCGGCCTTCGGGCGGGTATTTTTGGGCGCGGCTGTGCCCGCGGCCAATTTTTGGCACACGGAGGCGCCTCGCAAAGTCTCGTGCCATTCCGAGTCCGGCGGACGAAGTTGGCCAGCCCCACCCCCCAAGGCTATAGCCCACCCGTTTTTGTGGCCTTTTTCCGCAGGACGAACTTGGCGCCCCGGCCTTCGGGCTGCTATTTTTGGGCACCGCTGTGCCCGCGGCCTGCCCACAGCACACGGAGGTGCCTCGTAAAGTCTCGCGCCATTCCGAGTCCGGCGGACGAAGTTGGCCAGCCCCACCCCCCAAGGCTATAGCCCACCCGTTTTTGTGGCCTTTTTCGCTGGATGAACTTGCCGCCCCGGCCTTCGGGCGGTATTTTTGGGCGCGGCTGTGCCCACGGCCTATTTTTGGTGCACGGAGGCACCTCGCAAAGTCTCGCGCCATTCCGAGTCCGGCGGACGAAGTTGGCCAGCCCCACCCCCCAAGGCTATAGCCCACCCGTTTTTGTGGCCTTTTTCCGCTGGACGTACTTGGCGCCCCAGCCTTCGGGGGGGTATTTTTGGACGCGGCTATGCCGGCGTCCTATTTTTGGCACACGGAGGCGCCTCGCAAAGTCTCGCGCCATTCCGAGTCCGGCGGACGAAGTTGGCCAGCCCCACCCCCCAAGGCTATAGCCCACCCGTTTTTGTGGCCTTTTTCCGCTGGACGAACTTGGCGCCCGGCCTTCGGGGTATTTTGGACGCGGCTGTGCCCGGCGTCCTATTTTTGGCACACACGGAGGCGCCTCGCAAAGTCTCGCGCCATTCCGATACCGGCGGACGAAGTTGGCCAGCCCCACCCCCCAAGGCTATAGCCCACCCGTTTTTGTGGCCTTTTTCCGCTGGACGAACATGGCGCCAGGGCCT
This sequence comes from Citrus cavaleriei, assembly GCA_030448935.1. Lineage (NCBI taxonomy): Eukaryota > Viridiplantae > Streptophyta > Magnoliopsida > Sapindales > Rutaceae > Citrus > Citrus cavaleriei. The sequence continues at coordinate 97,972 of JAUJEM010000204.1, forward strand.
TCGGGGGGGTATTTTTGGTCGCGGCTGTGCCCGCGGCCTATTTTTGGAACATGGTGGCACCTCGCAAAGGCTTGCGCCATTCCGAGTCCGGCGGACGAAGTTGGCCAGCCCCACCCCCCATGGCTATAGGCCACCCGTTTTTGTGGCCTTTTTCCGCTGGACGAACTTGGCGCCCCGGCCTTCGGGCTGCTATTTTTGGGCGCTGCTGTGCCCGCGGCCTATTTTTGGCACACGGAGGTGCCTCGCAAAGTCTCGCGCCATTCCGAGTCCGGCGGACGAAGTTGGCCAGCCCCACCCCCCAAGGCTATAGCCCACCCGTTTTTGTGGCCTTTTTCGCTGGACGAACTTGCCGCCCCGGCCTTCGGGCGGTATTTTTGGGCGCGGCTGTGCCCACGGCCTATTTTTGGCGCACGGAGGCACCTCGCAAAGTCTCGCGCCATTCCGAGTCCGGCGGACGAAGTGGGCCAGCCCCACCCCCAAGGCTATAGCCCACCCGGTTTTGTGGCCTTTTTCCACTGGACGTACTTGGCGCCCCGGCCTTCGGGGGGGTATTTTTGGAAGCGGCTGTGGCGAAGTCCTATTTTTGGCACACGGAGGCGCCTCGCAAAGTCTCGCGCCATTCCGAGTCCGGCAGACGAAGTTGGCCAGCCCCCCCCCCCAAGGCTATAGCCCACCCGGTGTTGTGGCCTTTTTCCGCTGGACGAACTTGGCGCCCCGGCCGTCGGGCGGGTATTTTTGGGCGCGGCTGTGCCCGGCCAATTTTTGGCACACGGAGGCGCCTCGCAAAGTCTCGTGCCATTCCGAGTCCGGCGGACGAAGTTGGCCAGCCCCACCCCCCAAGGCTATAGCCCACCCGTTTTTGTGGCCTTTTTCCGCAGGACGAACTTGGCGCCCCGGCCTTCGGGCTGCTATTTTTGGGCACCGCTGTGCCCGCGGCCTATTTTTGGCACACGGAGGTGCCTCGTAAAGTCTCGCGCCATTCCGAGTCCGGCGGACGAAGTTGGCCAGCCCCACCCCCCAAGGCTATAGCCCACCCGTTTTTGTGGCCTTTTTCGCTGGATGAACTTGCCGCCCCGGCCTTCGGGCGGTATTTTTGGGCGCGGCTGTGCCCACGGCCTATTTTTGGTGCACGGAGGCACCTCGCAAAGTCTCGCGCCATTCCGAGTCCGGCGGACGAAGTTGGCCAGCCCCACCCCCCAAGGCTATAGCCCACCCGTTTTTGTGGCCTTTTTCCGCTGGACGTACTTGGCGCCCCAGCCTTCGGGGGGGTATTTTTGGACGCGGCTATGCCGGCGTCCTATTTTTGGCACACGGAGGCGCCTCGCAAAGTCTCGCGCCATTCCGAGTCCGGCGGACGAAGTTGGCCAGCCCCACCCCCCAAGGCTATAGCCCACCCGTTTTTGTGGCCTTTTTCCGCTGGACGAACTTGGCGCCCCGGCCTTCGGGGGGTATTTTTGGACGCGGCTGTGCCGGCGTCCTATTTTTGGCACACGGAGGCGCCTCGCAAAGTCTCGCGCCATTCCGAGTCCGGCGGACGAAGTTGGCCAGCCCCACCCCCCAAGGCTATAGCCCACCCGTTTTTGTGGCCTTTTTCCGCTGGACGAACATGGCGCCAGGGCCTTCGGGGGGGTATTTTTGGTCGCGGCTGTGCCCGCGGCCTATTTTTGGAACATGGTGGCGCCTCGCAAAGGCTTGCGCCATTCCGAGTCCGGCGGACGAAGTTGGCCAGCCCCACCCCCCATGGCTATAGGCCACCCGTTTTTGTGGCCTTTTTCCGCTGGACGAACTTGGCGCCCCGGCCTTCGGGCGGGTATTTTTGGGCGCGGCTGTGCCCGCAGCCTATTTTTGGCACACGGAGGCGCCTCGCAAAGTCTCGTGCCATTCCGAGTCCGGCGGACGAAGTTGGCCAGCCCCACCCCCCAAGGCTATAGCCCACCCGTTTTTGTGGCCTTTTTCCGCAGGACGAACTTGACGCCCCGGCCATCGGGCTGCTATTTTTGGGCGCCGCTGTGCCCGCGGCCTATTTTTGGCACACGGAGGTGCCTCGCAAAGTCTCGCGCCATTCCGAGTCCGGCGGACGAAGTTGGCCGGCCCCACACCCCAAGGCTATAGCCCACCCGTTTTTGTGGCCTTTTTCGCTGGACGAACTTGCCGCCCCGGCCTTCAGGCGGTATTTTTGGGCGCGGCTGTGCCCACGGCCTATTTTTGGCGCACGGAGGCACCTCGCAAAGTCTCGCGCCATTCCGAGTCCGGCGGACGAAGTTGGCCAGCCCCACCCCCCAAGGCTATAGCCCACCCGTTTTTGTGGCCTTTTTCCGCTGGACGAACTTGGCGCCCCGGCCTTCGGGGGGGTATTTTTGGGCGCGGCTGTGCCCGCGGCCTATGTTTGGAACACGGAGGCGCCTCGCAAAGTCTCGCGCCATTCCGAGTCCGGCGGACGAAGTTGGCCAGCCCCACCCCCCATGGCTATAGCCCACCCGTTTTTGTGGCCTTTTTCCGCTGGACGAACTTGGCGCCCCGGCCTTCGGGGGGGTATTTTTGGACGCGGCTGTACCGGCGTCCTATTTTTGACGCACGGAGGCGCCTCGCAAAGTCTCGCGCCATTCCGAGTCTGACGGACGAAGTTGGCCAGCCCCACCCCCCAAGGCTATAGCCCACCCGTTTTTGTGGCCTTTTTCCGCTGGACGAACTTGGCGCCCCGGCCTTCGGGGGGGTATTTTTGGATGCGGCTGTGCCGGCGTCCTATTTTTGGCACACGGAGGCGCCTCGCAAAGTCTCGCGCCATTCCGAGTCCGGCGGACGAAGTTGGCCAGCCCCACCCCCCAAGGCTATAGCCCACCCGTTTTTGTGGCCTTTTTCCGCTGGACGAACATGGCGCCCCGGCCTTCGGGGGGGTATTTTTGGTCGCGGCTGTGCCCGTGGCCTATTTTTGGAACATGGAGGCGCCTCGCAAAGTCTTGTGCCATTCCGAGTCCGGCGGACGAAGTTGGCCAGCCCCACCCCCCATGGCTATAGCCCACCCGTTTTTGTGGCCTTTTTCCGCTGGACGAACTTGGCGCCCCGGCCTTCGGGGGGGTATTTTTGGACGCGGCTGTGCCGGCGTCCTATTTTTGGCACACGGAGGTGCCTCGCAAAGTCTCGCGCCATTCCGAGTCCGGCGGACGAAGTTGGCCAGCCCCACCCACCAAGGCTATAGCCCACCCGTTTTTGTGGCCTTCTTCGCTGGACGAACTTGCCGCCCCGGCCTTCGGGCGGCATTTTTGGGCGCGGCTGTGCCCACGGCCTATTTTTGGCGCACGGAGGCACCTCGCAAAGTCTCGCGCCATTCCGAGTCCGGCGGACGAAGTTGGCCAGCCCCACTCCCCAAGGCTATAGCCCACCCGTTTTTGTGGCCTTTTTCCGCTGGACGAACTTGGCGCCCCGGCCTTCGGGCGGGTATTTTTCGACGCGGCTGTGCCGGCGTCCTATTTTTGGCACACGGAGGCGCCTCGAAAAGTCTCGCGCCATTCCGAGTCCGGCGGACGAAGTTGGCCAGCCCCACCCCCCAAGGCTATAGCCCACCCGTTTTTGTGGCCTTTTTCCGCTGGACGAACACGGCGCCCCGGCCGTCGGGGGGGTATTTTTGGGCGCGGCTGTGCCCGCGGCCTATTTTTGGCACACGGAGGTGTCTCGCAAAGTCTCGCGCCATTCCGAGTCCGGCGGACGAAGTTGGCCAGCCCCATCCCCAAGGCAATGGCCCACCCGTTTTTGTGGCCTTTTTCCGCTGGACGAACCTGGCGCCCCGGCCTTCGGGCGAGTATTTTTGGGCGCTGCTGTGCCCGCGGACTATTTTTGGCACACGGAGGCGCCTCGCAAATTCTCGCGCCATTCCGAGTCCGGCGGACGAAGTTGGCCAGCCCCACCCCCCAAGGCTATGGCCCACCCGTTTTTGTGGCCTTTTTCCGCTGGGTGAACCTGGCGCCCCGCCCTTCGGGCGAGTATTTTTGGGCGCTGCTGTGCCCTTTGGCCTTTTTTGGGCACACGGAGGCGCCTCGCAAATTCTCGCGCCATTCCGAGTCCGGCGGACGAAGTTGGCCAGCCCCACCCCCCAAGGCTATAGCCCACCCGTTTTTGTGGCCTTTTTCCGCTGGACGAACTTGGCGTCCCGGCCTTCGGTTGTGTATTTTTGGGCGCGGCTGTGCCCGCGGCCTATTTTTGGCACACGGAGGCGCCTCGCAAAGTCTCGCGCCATTCCGAGTCCGGCGGACGATGTTGGCCAGCCCCACCCCCCAAGGCTATAGCCCACCCGTTTTTGTGGCCTTTTTCCGCTGGACGAACTTGGCGCCCCGGCCTTCGGGCGGGTATTTTTGGGCGCGGCTGTGCCCGCAGCCTATTTTTGGCACACAGAGGCCCATCGAAAATTCTCGCGCCATTCCGAGTCCGGCGGACGAAGTTGGCCAGCCCCACCCCCCCAGGCTATAGCCCACCCGTTGTTGTGGCCTTTTCCTCCTGGACGAACTTGGCCCCCCGGCCTTCGGGTGGATATTTTTGGGCGCGGCTGTGCCCACGGCCTATTTTTGGCACACGGAGGCGCCTCGCAAATTCTCGCGCCATTCCGAGTCCGGCGGACGAAGTTGGCCCCCCCCACCCCCCCAGGCTATAGCCCACCCGTTTTTGTGGCCTTTTTCCGCTGGACGAACGTGGCGCCCCGGCCTTCGGGCGGGTATTTTTGGGTGCGGCTGTGCCCGCGGCCTATTTTTGGCACACGGAGGCACCTCGCAAAGTCTCGCGCCATTCCGAGTCCGGCGGACGATGTTGGCCAGCCCCACCCCCCAAGGCTATAGCCCACCCGTTTTTGTGGCCTTTTTCCGCTGGACGAACTTGGCGCCCCGGCCTTCGGGCGGGTATTTTTGGGCGCAACTGTGCCCGCGGCCTATTTTTGGCACCCGGAGGCCCATCGAAAATTCTCGCGCCATTCCGAGTCCGGCGGACGAAGTTGGCCAGCCCCACCCCCCAAGGCTATAGCCCACCCGTTTTTGTGGCCTTTTTCCGCTGGACGAACTTGGCGCCCCGGCCTTCGGGCGGGTATTTTTGGGCGCGGCTGTGCCCGCGGCCTATTTTTGGCACACGGAGGCGCCTCGCAAAGTCTCGCGCCATTCCGAGTCCGGCGGACGAAGTTGGCCAGCCCCACCCCCCAAGGCTATATCCCACCCGTTTTTGTGGCCTTTTTCCGCTGGACGAACTGGGCGCCCCGGCCTTCGGGCGGGTATTTTTGGGCGCGGCTGTGCCCGCGGCCTATTTTTGGCGCACGGAGGTGCCTCGCAAATTCTCGCGCCATTCCGAGTCCGGCGGACGAAGTTGGCCAGCCCCACCCCCCAAGGCTATAGCCCACCCGTTTTTGTGTCCTTTTGCCGCTGGACGAACCTGGCGCCCCGGCCTTCGGGCGGGTATTTTTGGGCGCGGCTGTGCCCGCGGCCTATTTTTGGCACACGGAGGTGCCTCGCAAAAAGTCTCGCGCCATTCCGAGTCTGGCGGACGAGGTGGGCCAGCCCCACCCCCCAAGGCTATAGCCCACCCGTTTTTGTGTCCTTTTGCCGCTGGACGAACCTGGCGCCCCGGCCTTCGGGCGGGTATTTTTGGGCGCGGCAGTGCCCGTGGCCTATTTTTGGCACACGGAGGCGCCTCGCAAAGTCTCGCGTCATTCCGAGTCCGGCGGACGAAGTTGGCCAGCCCCACCCCCCAAGGCTATAGCCCACCCGTTTTTGTGGCCTATTTCCGCTGGACGAACTTGGCGCCCCGGCCTTCGGGCGGGTATTTTTGGGCGCGGCTGTGCCCGCGGCCTATTTTTGGCACACGAAGTCGCCTCCCAAAGTCTCGCGCCATTCCGAGTACGGAGGACGAAGTGGGCCAGCCCCACCCCCCAAGGATATAGCCCACCCGTTTTTGTGGCCTTTTCCCGCTGGACGAACTTGGCGCCCCGGCCTTCGGGCGGGTATTTTTCTTCGCGGCTGTGCCCGCGGCCTATTTTTGGCACACGGAGTCGCCTCCCAAAGTCTCGCGCCATTCCGAGTCCGGCGGACGAAGTTGGCCAGCCCCACCCCCCAAGGCTATAGCCCACCCGTTTTTGTGGCCTTTTTCCGCTGGACGAACTTGGCGCCCCGGCCTTCGGGCGGGTATTTTTCGGCGAGGCCGTGCCCGCGGCCTATTTTTGGCACACTGAGGTGCCTCGCAAAGTCTCGCGCCATTCCGAGTCCGGCGGACGAAGTTGGCCAGCCCCACCCCCCAAGGCTATAGCCCACCCGTTTTTGTGTCCTTTTTCCGCTGGACGAACATGGAGCCCCGGCCTTCGGGCGGGTATTTTTGGGCGTGACTGTGCCCGCGGCCTATTTTTGGCACACGGAGGCGCCTCGTAAAGTCTCGCGCCATTCCGAGTCCGGCGGACGAAGTTGGCCAGCCCCACCCCCCAAGGCTATAGCCCACCCGTTTTTGTGGCCTTTTTCCGCTGGACGAACTTGGCGCCCCGGCCTTCGGGCGGGTATTTTTGGGCGCGGCTGTTCCCGCGGCCTATTTTTAGCACACGGAGGCGCGTCGCAAAGTCTCGCGCCATTCCGAGTCCGGCGGACGAAGTTGGCCAGCCCCACCCCCCAAGGCTATAGCCCACCCGTTTTTGTGGCCTTTTTCCGCTGGACGAACTTGGCGCCCCGGCCTTCGGGCCGGTATTTTTGGGCGCGGCTGTGCCTGCGGCCTATTTTTGGCACACGGAGGTGCCTCGCAAAGTCTCGTGCCATTCCGAGTCCGGCGGACGAAGTTGGCCAGCCCCACCCCCCAAGGCTATAGCCCACCCGTTTTTGTGTCCTTTTTCCGCTGGACGAACCTGGCGCCCCGGCCTTCGGGCGGGTATTTTTGGGCGCGGCTGTGCCCGCGGCCTATTTTTGGCACACGGAGGCGCCTTGCAAAGTCTCGCGCCATTCCGAGTCTGGCGGACGAAGTGCGCCAGCCCCACCCCCCAAGGCTATAGCCCACCCGTTTTTGTGGCCTTTTTCCGCTGGACGAACTTGGCGCCCCGGCCTTCGGGCGGGTATTTTTCTTCGCGGCTGTGCCCGCGGCCTATTTTTGGCACACGGAGTCGCCTCCCAAAGTCTCGCGCCATTCCGAGTCTGGCGGACGAAGTGGGCCAGCCCCACCCCCCAAGGCTATAGCCCACCCGTTTTTGTGGCCTTTTTCCGCTGGACGAACTTGGCGCCCCGGCCTTCGGGCGGGTATTTTTGGGCGCGGCTGTGCCCGCGGCCTATTTTTGGCACACGGAGACGTCTCGGAAAGTCTCGCGCCATTCCGAGTCCGGCGGACGAAGTGGGCCAGCCCCACCCCCCAAGGCTATAGCCCACCCGTTTTTGTGGCCTTTTTCCGCTGGACGAACTGGGCGCCCCGGCCTTCGGGCGGGTATTTTTCTTCGCGGCTGTGCCCGCGGCCTATTTTTGGCACACGGAGTCGCCTCCCAAAGTCTCGCGCCATTCCGAGTCCGGCGGACGAAGTCGGCCAGCCCCACCCCCCAAGGCTATAGCCCACCCGTTTTTGTGGCCTTTTTCCGCTGGACGAACTTGGCGCCCCGGCCTTCGGGCCGGTATTTTTGGGCGAGGCTGTGCCCGCGGCCTATTTTTGGCACACGGAGGTGCCTCGCAAAGTCTCGCACCATTCCCAGTCCGGCGGACGAAGTTCGCCAGCCCCACCCCCCAAGGCTATAGCCCACCCGTTTTTGCGGCCTTTTTCCGCTGGACGAACTTGGCGCCCCGGCCTTCGGGCGGGTATTTTTGGGCGCGGCTGTGCCCGCGGCCTATTTTTGGCACACGGAGACGTCTCGGAAAGTCTCGCGCCATTCCGAGTCTGGCGGACCAAGTGGGCCAGCCCCACCCCCCAAGGCTATAGCCCACCCGTTTTTGTGGCCTTTTTCCGCTGGACGAACTTGGCGCCCCGGCCTTCGGGCGGGTATTTTTCTTGGCTGTGCTGTGCCCTATTTTTGGCACACGGAGTCGCCTCCCAAAGTCTCGCGCCATTCCGAGTCTGGCGGACGAAGTGGGCCAGCCCCACCCCCCAAGGCTATAGCCCACCCGTTTTTGTGGCCTTTTTCCGCTGGACGAACTTGGCGCCCCGGCCTTCGGGCGGGTATTTTTGGGCGCGGCTGTGCCCGCGGCCTATTTTTGGCACACGGAGACGTCTCGGAAAGTCTCGCGCCATTCCGAGTCCGGCGGACGAAGTGGGCCAGCCCCACCCCCCAAGGCTATAGCCCACCCGTTTTTGTGGCCTTTTTCCGCTGGACGAACTGGGCGCCCCGGCCTTCGGGCGGGTATTTTTCTTCGCGGCTGCGCCCGCGGCCTATTTTTGGCACACGGAGTCGCCTCCCAAAGTCTCGCGCCATTCCGAGTCTGGCGGACGAAGTGGGCCAGCCCCACCCCCCAAGGCTATAGCCCACCCGTTTTTGTGGCCTTTTTCCGCTGGACGAACTTGGCGCCCCGGCCTTCGGGCGGGTATTTTTGGGCGAGGCTGTGCCCCCGGCCTATTTTTGGCACACGGAGGTGAATCGCAAAGTCTCGCGCCATTCCGAGTCCGGCGGACGAAGTTGGCCAGCCCCACCCCCCAAGGCTATAGCCCACCCGTTTTTGTGGCCTTTTTCCGCTGGACGAACTTGGCGCCCCGGCCTTCGGGCGGGTATTTTTGGGCGCGGTAGTGCCCGTGGCCTATTTTTGGCACACGGAGGTGCCTCGCAAAGTCTCGCGCAATTCCGAGTCCGGCGGACGAAGTTGGCCAGCCCCACCCCCCAAGGCTATAGCCCACCCGTTTTTGTGGCCTTTTTCCGCTGGACGAACTTGGCGCCCCGGCCTTCGGGCGGGTATTTTTGGGCGCGGCTGTGCCCGCGGCCTATTTTTGGCACACGGAGTCGCCTCCCAAAGTCTCGCGCCATTCCGAGTCCGGCGGACGAAGTCGGCCAGCCCCACCCCCCAAGGCTATAGCCCACCCGTTTTTGTGGCCTTTTTCCGCTGGACGAACTTGGCGCCCCGGCCTTCGGGCGGGTATTTTTGGGCGAGGCTGTGACCGCGGCCTATTTTTGGCACACGGAGGCGCCTCGAAAAGTCTCGCGCCATTCCGAGTCCGGCGGACGAAGTTGGCCAGCCCCACCCCCCAAGGCTATAGCCCACCCGTTTTTGTGGCCTTTTTCCGCTGGACGAACACGGCGCCCCGGCCGTCGGGGGGGTATTTTTGGGCGCGGCTGTGCCCGCGGCCTATTTTTGGCACACGGAGGTGTCTCGCAAAGTCTCGCGCCATTCCGAGTCCGGCGGACGAAGTTGGCCAGCCCCATCCCCAAGGCAATGGCCCACCCGTTTTTGTGGCCTTTTTCCGCTGGACGAACTTGGCGCCCCGGCCTTCGGGCGGGTATTTTTGGGCGTGGCTGTGCCCGCGGCCTATTTTTGGCACACGGTGGTGCCTCGCAAAGTCTCGCGCCATTCCGAGTCCGGCGGACGAAGTGGGCCAGCCCCACCCCCCAAGGCTATAGCCCACCCGTTTTTGTGGCCTTTTTCCACTGGACGAACTTGGCGCTCCGGCCTTCGGGCGGGTATTTTTCTTCGCGGCTGTGCCCGCAGCCTATTTTTGGCCCACGGAGTCGCCTCCCAAAGTCTCGCGGCATTCCGAGTCTGGCGGACGAAGTGGGCCAGCCCCACCCCCCAAGGCTATAGCCCACCCGTTTTTGTGGCCTTTTTCCGCTGGACGAACTTGGCGCCCCGGCCTTCGGGCGGGTATTTTTGGGCGAGGCTGTGCCCGCGGCCTATTTTTGGCACACGGAGGTGCCTCGCAAAGTCTCGCGCCATTCCGAGTCCGGCGGACGAAGTTGGCCAGCCCAACCCCCAAGGCCATAGCCCAGCCGTTTTTGTGGCCTTTTTCCGCTGGACTAACTTGGCGCCCCGGCCTTCGGGCGGGTATTTTTGGGCGAGGCTGTGCCCGCGGCCTATTTTTGGCACATGGAGGCGCCTCGCAAAGTCTCGCGCCATTCCGAGTCCGGCGGACGAAGTTGGCCAGCCCCACCCCACAAGGCTATAACCCACCCGTTTTTGTGGCCTTTTTCCGCTGGACGAACTTGGCGCCCCGGCCTTCAGGCGGGTATTTTTGGGCGCGGCCGTGCCCGCGACCTATTTTTGGCACATGGAGGCGCCTCCCAAAGTCTCGCACCATTCCCTGTCCGGCGGACGAAGTTGGCCAGCCCCACCCCCCAAGGCTATAGCCCACCCGTTTTTGTGGCCTTTTTCCGCTGGACGAACTTGGCGCCCCGGCCTTCGGGCGGGTATTTTTGGGCGCGGCTGTGCCGCATGCCTATTTTTTGGCACACGGAGGCGCCTCCCAAAGTCTCGCGCCATTCCGAGTCTGGCGGACGAAGTTGGCCAGCCCCACCCCCCAAGGCTATAGCCCACCCGTTTTTGTGGCCTTTTTCCGCTGGACGAACTTGGCAACCCAGCCTTCGGGCGGGTATTTTTGGGCGCGGCAGTGCCCGTGGCCTATTTTTGGCACACGGAGGTGCCTCGTAAAGTCTCGCGCCATTCCGAGTCCGGCGGACGATGTTGGCCAGCCCCACCCCCCAAGGCTATAGCCCACCCGTTTTTGTGGCCTTTTTCCGCTGGACGAACTTGGCGCCCCGGCCTTCGGGCTGGTATTTTTGGGCGCGGCAGTGCCCGTGGCCTATTTTTCGCACACGGAGGTGCCTCACAAAGTCTCGTGCCATTCCGAGTCCGGCGGACGAAGTTGGCCAGCCCCACCCCCCAAGGCTATAGCCCACCCGTTTTTGTGGCCTTTTTCCGCTGGACGAACTTGGCGCCCCGGCCTTCGGGCGGGTCTTTTTGGGCGCGGCTGTGCCCGCGGCCTATTTTTGGCACACGGAGGCGGCTCGCAAAGTCTCGCGCCATTCCGAGTCCGGCGGACGAAGTTGGCCGGCCCCACCCCCCAAGGCTATAGCCCACCCGTTTTTGTGGCCTTTTTCCGCTGGTCGAACTTGGCACCCCGGCCTTCGGGCGGGTATTTTTGGGCGCGGCTGTGCCCGCGGCCTATTTTTGGCGGACGGAGGTGCCTCGCAAAGCCTCGCGCCATTCCGAGTCCGGCGGACGAAGTTGGCCAGCCCCACCCCCCAAGGCTATAGCCCACCCGTTTTTGTGGCCTTTTTCCGCTGGACGAACTTGGCGCCCCGGCCTTCGGGCGGGTATTTTTGGGCGCAGCTGTGCCCGCGGCCTATTTTTTGCACACGGAGGCGCCTCGCAAAGTCTCGCGCCATTCCGAGTCCGGCGGACGAAGTTGGCCAGCCCCACCCCCCAAGGCTATAGCCCACCCGTTTTTGTGGCCATTTTCCGCTGGACGAACTTGGCGCCCCGGCCTTCGGGCGGGTATTTTTGGGCGCGGCTGTGCCCGCGGCCTATTTTTTGCACACGGAGGCGCCTCGCAAATTCTCGCGCCATTCCGAGTCCGGCGGACGAAGTTGGCCAGCCCCACCCCCCAAGGCTATAGCCCACCCGTTTTAGTGGCCTTTTTCCGCTGGACGAACTTGGCGCCCCGGCCTTCGGGCGGGTATTTTTGGGCGCGGCTGTGCCCGCAGCCTATTTTTGGTACACGGAGGCGCCTCGCAAAGTCTCGCGTCATTCCGAGTCCGGCGGACGAAGTTGGCCGGCCCCACCCCCCAAGGCTATAGCCCACCCGTTTTTGTGGCCTTTTTCCGCTGGACGAACTTGGCGCCCCGGCCTTCGGGCGGGTATTTTTGGGCGCGGCTGTGCCCGCGGCCTATTTTTGGCGCACGGAGGCGCCTCGCAAAGCCTCGCGCCATTCCGAGTCCGGCGGACGAAGTTGGCCAGCCCCACCCCCCAAGGCTATAGCCCACCCGTTTTTGTGGCCTTTTTCCGCTGGACGAACTTGGCGCCCCGGCCTTCGGGCGGGTGTTTTTGGGCGCGGCTGTGCCCGCGGCCTATTTTTGGCACACGGAGGCGCCTCACAAAGTCTCGCGCCATTCCGAGTCCGGCGGACGAAGTTGGCCAGCCCCACCCCCCAACGCTATAGCCCACCCGTTTTTGTGGCCATTTTTCGCTGGACGAACTTGGCACCCCGGCCTTCGGGGGGGTATTTTTGGGCGCGGCTGTGCCCGCGGCCTATTTTTGGCACACGGAGGCGCCTCGCAAAGTCTCGCGCCATTCCGAGTCCGGCGGACGAAGTTGGCCAGCCCCACCCCCCAAGGCTATAGCCCACCCGTTTTTGTGGCCTTTTTCCGCTGGACAAACTTGGCGCCCCGGCCTTCGGTCGTGTATCATTGGGCGCGGCTGTGCCCGCGGCCTATTTTTGGGACACGGAGGCGCCTCGCAAAGTGTCGCGCCATTCCGAGTCCGGCAGACGAAGTTGGCCTGCCCCACCCCCCAAGGCTATAGCCCACCCGTTTTTGTGGCCTTTTTCCGCTGGACGAACTTGGCGCCCCGGCCTTCGGGCGGGTATCTTTGGGCGCGGCTGTGCCCGCGGCCTATTTTTGGCACACGGAGGCGCCTCGCAAAGTATCGCGCCATTCCGAGTCCGGTGGACGAAGTTGGCCAGCGCCACCCCCCAAGGCTATAGCCCACCCGTTTTTGTGGCCTTTTTCCGCTGGACGAACTTGGCGCCCCGGCCATCGGGCGGGCATTTTTGGGCGCGGCTGTGCCCGTGGCCTATTTTTGGCACATGGAGGCGCCTCGCAAAGTCTCGCGCCATTCCGAGTCCGGCGGACGAAGTTGGCCAGCCCCACCCCCCAAGGCTATAGCCCACCCGTTTTTGTGGCCTTTTTCCGCTGGACAAACTTGGCGCCCCGGCCTTCGGGCGTGTATCTTTGGGCGCGGCTGTGCCCGCGGCCTATTTTTGGGACACGGAGGCGCCTCGCAAAGTGTCGCGCCATTCCGAGTCCGGCAGACGAAGTTGGCCTGCCCCACCCCCCAAGGCTATAGCCCACCCGTTTTTGTGGCCATTTTCCGCTGGACGAACTTGGCGCCCCGGCCTTCGGGCGGGTATCTTTGGGCGCGGCTGTGCCCGCGGCCTATTTTTGGCACACGGAGGCGCCTCGCAAAGTATCGCGCCATTCCGAGTCCGGTGGACGAAGTTGGCCAGCGCCACCCCCCAAGGCTATAGCCCACCCGTTTTTGTGGCCTTTTTCCGCTGGACGAACTTGGCGCCCCGGCCATCGGGCGGGTATTTTTGGACGCGGCGTTGCCGCGGCCTATTTTTGGCACATGGAGGCGCCTCGCAAAGTATCGCGCCATTCCGAGTCCGGCGGACGAAGTTGGCCAGCCCCACCCCCCAAGGCTATAGCCCACCCGTTTTTGTGGCCTTTTTCCGCTGGACGAACTTGGCGCCCCGGCCTTCGGGCTGGTATTTTTGGTCGCGGCTGTGCCCGCGTCCTATTTTTGGCACACGGAGGCGCCTCGCAAAGCCTCGCGCCATTCCGAGTCCGGCGGACGAAGTTGGCCAGCCCCACCCCCCAAGGCTATAGCCCACCCGTTTTTGTGGCCTTTTTCCGCTGGACGAACTTGGCGCCCCGGCCTTCGGGCCGGTATTTTTGGGCGCGGCTGTGCCCGCGGCCTATTTTTGGCACACGGAGGCGCCTCGGAAAGTCTCGCGCCATTCCGAGTCCGGCGGACGAAGTTGGCCAGCCCCACCCCCGAAGGCTATAGCCCACCCGTTTTTGTGGCCATTTTCCGCTGGACGAACTTGGCGCCCCGGCCTTCAGGCGGGTATTTTTGGGCGCGGCTGTGCCCGCGGCCTATTTTTGGCACACGGAGGCGCCTCGCAAAGTATCGCGCCATTCCGAGTCCGGTGGACGAAGTTGGCCAGCGCCACCCCCCAAGGATATAGCCCACCCGTTTTTGTGGCCTTTTTCCGCTGGACGAACATGGCGCCCCGGCCATCGGGCGGGCATTTTTGGGCGCGGCTGTGCCCGCGGCCTATTTTTGGCACATGGAGGCGCCTCGCAAAGTCTCGCGCCATTCCGAGTCCGGCGGACGAAGTTGGCCAGCCCCACCCCCCAAGGCTATAGCCCACCCGTTTTTGTGGCCTTTTTCCGCTGGACAAACTTGGCGCCCCGGCCTTCGGGCGTGTATCTTTGGGCGCGGCTGTGCCCGCGGCCTATTTTTGGGACACGGAGGCGCCTCGCAAAGTGTCGCGCCATTCCGATTCCGGCGGACGAAGTTGGCCAGTCCCACCCCCCAAGGCTATAGCCAACCCGTTTTTGTGGCCTTTTTCCGCTGGACGAACTTGGCGCCCCGGCCTTCGGGCGGGTATTTTTGTACGCGGCTGTGTCCGCGGCCTATTTTTGGCACACGGAGGCGCCTCGCAAAGTCTCGCGCCATTCTGAGTCCGGCGGACGAAGTTGGCCAGCCCCACCCCCCAAGGCTATAGCCCACCCGTTTTTGTGGCCTTTTTCGCTGGACGAACTTGGCGCCCCGGCCTTCGGGCGGGTATTTTTGGGCGCGGCTGTGTCCGCGGCCTATTTTTGGCACACGGAGGCGCCTCGCAAAGTCTCGCGCCATTCCGAGTCCGGCGGACGCAGTTGGCCAGCCCCACCCCCCAAGGCTATAGCCCACCCGTTTTTGTGGCCTTTTTCCGCTGGACGAACATGGCGCCCCGGCCTTCGGGCGGGTATTTTTGGGCGCGGCTGTGCCCGCGGCCTATTTTTGGCACACGGAGTGCCTCGCAAAGTCTCGCGCCATTCCGAGTCCGGCGGACGAAGTTGGCCAGCCCCACCCCCCAAGGCTATAGCCCACCCGTTTTTGTGGCCTTTTACCGCTGGACGAACTTGGCGCCACGGCCTTCGGGCGGGTCTTTTTGGGCGCGGCTATGCCCGCGGCCTATTTTTGGCACACGGAGGCACCTCGCAAAGTCTCGCGCGATTCCGAGTCCGGCGGACGAAGTTGGCCAGCCCCACCTCCCAAGGGTATAGCGCACCCGTTTTTGTGGCCTTTTTCCGCTGGACGAACTTGGCGCCCCGGCCTTCGGGCAGGTATTTTTGGGTGCGGCTGTGCCCGCGGCCTATTTTTGGCACACGGAGGCGCCTCGCAAAGTCTCGCGTCATTCCGAGTCCGGCGGACGAAGTTGGCCAGCCCCACCCCCCAAGGCTATAGCCCACCCGTTTTTGTGGCCTTTTACCGCTGGACAAACTTGGCGCCCCGGCCTTCGGGCGGGTATTTTTGGGCGTGGATGTGCCCGCGGCCTATTTTTGGTACGCGGAGGCGCCTCGCAAAGTCTCGCGCCATTCCGAGTCCGGCGGACGAAGTTGGCCAGCCCCACCCCCCAAGGCTATAGCCCACCCGCTTTTGTGGCCTTTTACCGCTGGTCGAACTTGGCGCCCCGGCCTTCGGGCGGGTATTTTAGGCGCGGCTGTGCCCGCGGCCTATTTTTGGCACACGGAGGCACCTCGCAAAGTCTCGCGCCATTCCGAGTCCGGCGGACGAAGTTGGCCAGCCCCACCCCCCAAGGCTATAGCCCACCCGTTTTTGTGGCCTTTTACCGCTGGACGAACTTGGCGCCCCGGCCTTCGAGCGGGTATTTTTGGGCGCGGCTGTGTCCGCGGCCTATTTTTGGCACACGGAGGCGCCTCGCAAAGTCTCGCGCCATTCTGAGTCCGGCGGACGAAGTTGGCCAGCCCCACCCCCCAAGGCTATAGCACACCCGTTTTTGTGGCCTTTTTCCGCTGGACGAACTTGGCGCCCCGGCCTTCGGGCTGGTATTTTTGGGCGCGGCTGTGCCCGCGGCCTATTTTGGGCACACGGAGGTGCCTCGCAAAGTCTCGCGCCATTCCGAGTCCGGCGGACGAAGTTGGCCCGCCCCACCCCCCAAGGCTATAGCCCACCCGTTTTTGTGGCCTTTTTCCGCTGGACGAACTTGGCGCCCCGGCCTTCGGGCGGGTATTTTTGGGCGCAGATGTGCCCGCGGCCTATTTTTGGCACACGGAGGCACCTCGCAAAGTCTCGCGCCATTCCGAGTCCGGCGGACGAAGTTGGCTAGCCCCACCCCCCAAGGCTATAGCCCACCCGTTTTTGTGGCCTTTTACCGTTGGACGAACTTGGCGCCACGGCCTTCGGGCGGGTCTTTTTGGGCGCGGCTATGGCCGCGGCCTATTTTTGGCACACGGAGGCACCTCGCAAAGTCTCGCGCCATTCCGAGTCCGGCGGACGAAGTTGGCCAGCCCCACCCCCCAAGGGTATAGCCCACCCGTTTTTGTGGCTTTTTCCGCTGGACGAACTTGGCGCCCCGGCCTTCGGGCAGGTATTTTTGGGCGCGGCTGTGCCCGCGGCCTATTTTTGGCACACGGAGGTGCCTCGCAAAGTCTCGCGTCATTCCGAGTCCGGCGGACGAAGTTGGCCAGCCCCACCCCCCAAGGCTATAGCCCACCCGTTTTTGTGGCCTTTTACCGCTGGACGAACTTGGCGCCGCGGCCTTCGGGAGGGTATTTTTGGGCGCGGATGTGCCCGCGGCCTATTTTTGGCACGCGGAGGCGCCTCGCAAAGTCTCGCGCCATTCCGAGTCCGGCGGACGAAGTTGGCCAGCCCCACCTTCCAAGGCTATAGCCCACCCGCTTTTGTGGCCTTTTACCGCTGGTCGAACTTGGCGCCCCGGCCTTCGGGCGGGTATTTTTGGGCGCGGCTGTGTCCGCTGCCTATTTTTGGCACACGGAGGCGCCTCGCAAAGTCTCGCGTCATTCCGAGTCCGGCGGACGAAGTTGGCCAGCCCCACCCCCCAAGGCTATAGCCCACCCGTTTTTGTGGCCTTTTACCGCTGGACGAACTTGGCGCCGCGGCCTTCGGGAGGGTATTTTTGGGCGCGGATGTGCCCGCGGCCTATTTTTGGCACGCGGAGGCGCCTCGCAAAGTCTCGCGCCATTCCGAGTCCGGCGGACGAAGTTGGCCAGCCCCACCCCCCAAGGCTATAGCCCACCCGCTTTTGTGGCCTTTTACCGCTGGTCGAACTTGGCGCCCCGGCCTTCGGGCGGGTATTTTTGGGCGCTGCTGTGTCCGCTGCCTATTTTTGGCACACGGAGGCACCTCGCAAAGTCTCGCGCCATTCTGAGTCTGGCGGACGAAGTTGGCCAGCCCCACCCCCCAAGGCTATAGCACACCCGTTTTTGTGGCCTTTTTCCGCTGGACGAACTTGGCGCCCCGGCCTTCGGGCGGGTATTTTTGGGCGCGGCTGTGCCCGCGGCCTATTTTTGGCACACGGAGGTGCCTCGCAAAGTCTCGCGTCATTCCGAGTCCGGCGGACGAAGTTGGCCAGCCCCACCCCCCAAGGCTATAGCCCACCCGTTTTTGTGGCCTTTTACTGCTGGACGAACTTGGCGCCCCGGCCTTCGGGCGGGTATTTTTGGGCGCGGATGTGCCCGCGGCCTATTTTTGGCACACGGAGGCACCTCGCAAAGTCTCGCGCCATTCCGAGTTCGGCGGACGAAGTTGGCCAGCCCCACCCCCCAAGGCTATAGCCCACCCGTTTTTGTGGCCTTTTACCGCTGGACGAACTTGGCGCCCCGGCCTTCGGGCGGGTATTTTTGGGCGCGGATGTGCCCGCGGCCTATTTTTGGCACACGGAGGCGCCTCGCAAATTCTCGCGCCATTCTGAGTCCGGCGGACGAAGTTGGCCAGCCCCACCCCCCAAGGCTATAGCACACCCGTTTTTGTGGCCTTTTTCCGCTGGACGAACTTGGCGCCCCGGCCTTCGGGCGGGTATTTTTGGGCGCGGCCGTGCCCGCGGCCTATATTTGGCACACGGAGGCGCCACGCAACGTCTTGCGCCATTCCGAGTCCGGCGGACGAAGTTGGCCAGCCCCACCCCCCAAGGCTATAGCCCACCCGTTTTTGTGGCCTTTTTCCGCTGGACGAACTTGGCGCCCCGGCCTTCGGGCGGGTATTTTTGGGTGTAGATGTGCCCGCGGCCTATTTTTGGCACACGGAGGCACCTCGCAAAGTCTCGCGCCATTCCGAGTCCGGCGGACGAAGTTGGCTAGCCCCACCCCCCAAGGCTATAGCCCACCCGTTTTTGTGGCCTTTTACCGCTGGACGAACTTGGCGCCACGGCCTTCGGGCGGGTCTTTTTGGGCGCGGCTATGCCCGCGGCCTATTTTTGGCACACGGAGGCACCTCACAAAGTCTCGCGCCATTCCGAGTCCGGCGGACGAAGTTGGCCAGCCCCACCCCCCAAGGGTATAGCCCACCCGTTTTTGTGGCCTTTTTCCGCTGGACGAACTTGGCGCCCCGGTCTTCGGGCAGGTATTTTTGGGCGCGGCTGTGCCCGCGGCCTATTTTTGGCACACGGAGGCGCCTCGCAAAGTCTCGCGTCATTCCGAGTCCGGCGGACGAAGTTGGCCAGCCCCACCCCCCAAGGCTATAACCCACCCGTTTTTGTGGCCTTTTACCGCTGGACGAACTTGGCGCCCCGGCCTTCGGGCGGGTATTTTTGGGCGCGGATGTGCCCGCGGCCTATTTTTGGCACACGGAGGCACCTCGCAAAGTCTCGCGCCATTCCGAGTTCGGCGGGCGAAGTTGGCCAGCCCCACCCCCCAAGGCTATATCCCACCCGTTTTTGTGGCCTTTTACCGCTGGACGAACTTGGCGCCACGGCCTTCGGGCGGGTATTTTTGGGCGCGGCTATGCCCGCGGCCTATTTTTGGCACACGGAGGCACCTCGCAAAGTCTCGCGCCATTCCGAGTCCGGCGGACGAAGTTGGCCAGCCCCACCCCCCAAGGGTATAGCCCACCCGTTTTTGTGGCCTTTTTCCGCTGGACGAACTTGGCGCCCCGGCCTTCGGGAGGGTATTTTTGGGCGCGGCAGTGCCCGCGGCCTATTTTTGGCACACGGAGGTGCCTCGCAAAGTCTCGCGCCATTCCGAGTCCGGCGGACGAAGTTGGCCAGCCCCACCCCCCAAGGCTATAGCCCACCCGTTTTTGTGGCCTTTTTCCGCTGGACGAACTTGGCGCCCCGGCCTTCGGGCGGGTATTTTTGGGTGTAGATGTGCCCGCGGCCTATTTTTGGCACACGGAGGCACCTCGCAAAGTCTCGCGCCATTCCGAGTCCGGCGGACGAAGTTGGCTAGCCCCACCCCCCAAGGCTATAGCCCACCCGTTTTTGTGGCCTTTTACCGCTGGACGAACTTGGCGCCCCGGCCTTCGGGCGGGTATTTTTGGGCGCGGATGTGCCCGCGGCCTATTTTTGGCACACGGAGGCACCTCGCAAAGTCTCGCGCCATTCCGAGTTCGGCGGACGAAGTTGGCCAGCCCCACCCCCCAAGGCTATAGCCCACCCGTTTTTGTGGCCTTTTACCGCTGGACGAACTTGGCGCCCCGGCCTTCGGGCGGGTATTTTTGGGCGCGGATGTGCCCGCGGCCTATTTTTGGCACACGGAGGCGCCTCGCAAAGTCTCGCGCCATTCTGAGTCCGGCGGACGAAGTTGGCCAGCCCCACCCCCTAAGGCTATAGCACACCCGTTTTTGTGGCCTTTTTCCGCTGGACGAACTTGGCGCCCCGGCCTTCGGGCGGGTATTTTTGGGCGCCCTTGCCCGCGGCCTATTTTTGGCACACGGAGGGGCCACGCAACGTCTCGCGCCATTCCGAGTCCGGCGGACGAAGTTGGCCAGCCCCACCCCCCAAGGCTATAGCCCACCCGTTTTTGTGGCCTTTTTCCGCTGGACGAACTTGGCGCCCCGGCCTTCGGGCGGGTATTTTTGGGTGTAGATGTGCCCGCGGCCTATTTTTGGCACACGGAGGCACCTCGCAAAGTCTCGCGCCATTCCGAGTCCGGCGGACGAAGTTGGCTAGCCCCACCCCCCAAGGGTATAGCCCACCCGTTTTTGTGGCCTTTTTCCGCTGGACGAACTTGGCGCCCCGGCCTTCGGGCAGGTATTTTTGGGCGTGGCTGTGCCCGCGGCCTATTTTTGGCACACGGAGGCGCCTCGCAAAGTCTCGCGTCATTCCGAGTCCGGCGGACGAAGTTGGCCAGCCCCACCCCCCAAGGCTATAACCCACCCGTTTTTCTGGCCTTTTACCGCTGGACGAACTTGGCGCCCCGGCCTTCGGGCGGGTATTTTTGGGCGCGGATGTGCCCGCGGCCTATTTTTGGCACACGGAGGCACCTCGCAAAGTCTCGCGCCATTCCGAGTTCGGCGGGCGAAGTTGGCCAGCCCCACCCCCCAAGGCTATATCCCACCCGTTTTTGTGGCCTTTTACCGCTGGACGAACTTGGCGCCACGGCCTTCGGGCGGGTGTTTTTGGGCGCGGCTATGCCCGCGGATTATTTTTGGCACACGGAGGCACCTCGCAAAGTCTCGCGCCATTCCGAGTCCGGCGGACGAAGTTGGCCAGCCCCACCCCCCAAGGGTATAGCCCACCCGTTTTTGTGGCCTTTTTCCGCTGGACGAACTTGGCGCCCCGGCCTTCGGGAGGGTATTTTTGGGCGCGGCAGTGCCCGCGGCCTATTTTTGGCACACGGAGGTGCCTCGCAAAGTCTCGCGCCATTCCGAGTCCGGCGGACGAAGTTGGCCAGCCCCACCCCCCAAGGCTATAACCCACCCGTTTTTGTGGCCTTTTTCCGCTGGACGAACTTGGCGCCCCGGCCTTCGGGCGGGTATTTTTGGGTGTAGATGTGCCCGCGGCCTATTTTTGGCACACGGAGGCACCTCGCAAAGTCTCGCGCCATTCCGAGTCCGGCGGACGAAGTTGGCTAGCCCCACCCCCCAAGGCTATAGCCCACCCGTTTTTGTGGCCTTTTACCGCTGGACGAACTTGGCGCCCCGGCCTTCGGGCGGGTATTTTTGGGCGCGGATGTGCCCGCGGCCTATTTTTGGCACACGGAGGCACCTCGCAAAGTCTCGCGCCATTCCGAGTTCGGCGGACGAAGTTGGCCAGCCCCACCCCCCAAGGCTATAGCCCACCCGTTTTTGTGGCCTTTTACCGCTGGACGAACTTGGCGCCCCGGCCTTCGGGCGGGTATTTTTGGGCGCGGATGTGCCCGCGGCCTATTTTTGGCACACGGAGGCGCCTCGCAAAGTCTCGCGCCATTCTGAGTCCGGCGGACGAAGTTGGCCAGCCCCACCCCCTAAGGCTATAGCACACCCGTTTTTGTGGCCTTTTTCCGCTGGACGAACTTGGCGCCCCGGCCTTCGGGCGGGTATTTTTGGGCGCCCTTGGCCGCGGCCTATTTTTGGCACACGGAGGCGCCACGCAACGTCTCGCGCCATTCCGAGTCCGGCGGACGAAGTTGGCCAGCCCCACCCCCCAAGGCTATAGCCCACCCGTTTTTGTGGCCTTTTTCCGCTGGACGAACTTGGCGCCCCGGCCTTCGGGCGGGTATTTTTGGGTGTAGATGTGCCCGCGGCCTATTTTTGGCACACGGAGGCACCTCGCAAAGTCTCGCGCCATTCCGAGTCCGGCGGACGAAGTTGGCTAGCCCCACCCCCCAAGGCTATAGCCCACCCGTTTTTGTGGCCTTTTTCCGCTGGACGAACTTGGCGCCACGGCCTTCGGGCGGGTCTTTTTGGGCGCGGCTATGCCCGCGGCCTATTTTTGGCACACGGAGGCACCTCACAAAGTCTCGCGCCATTCCGAGTCCGGCGGACGAAGTTGGCCAGCCCCACCCCCCAAGGGTATAGCCCACCCGTTTTTGTGGCCTTTTTCCGCTGGACGAACTTGGCGCCCCGGCCTTCGGGCAGGTATTTTTGGGCGCGGCTGTGCCCGCGGCCTATTTTTGGTACACGGAGGCGCCTCGCAAAGTCTCGCGTCATTCCGAGTCCGGCGGACGAAGTTGGCCAGCCCCACCCCCCAAGGCTATAACCCACCCGTTTTTGTGGCCTTTTACCGCTGGACGAACTTGGCGCCCCGGCCTTCGGGCGGGTATTTTTGGGCGCGGATGTGCCCGCGGCCTATTTTTGGCACACGGAGGCACCTCGCAAAGTCTCGCGCCATTCCGAGTTCGGCGGGCGAAGTTGGCCAGCCCCACCCCCCAAGGCTATATCCCACCCGTTTTTGTGGCCTTTTACCGCTGGACGAACTTGGCGCCACGGCCTTCGGGCGGGTATTTTTGGGCGCGGCTATGCCCGCGGCCTATTTTTGGCACACGGAGGCACCTCGCAAAGTCTCGCGCCATTCCGAGTCCGGCGGACGAAGTTGGCCAGCCCCACCCCCCAAGGGTATAGCCCACCCGTTTTTGTGGCCTTTTTCCGCTGGACGAACTTGGCGCCCCGGCCTTCGGGAGGGTATTTTTGGGCGCGGCAGTGCCCGCGGCCTATTTTTGGCACACGGAGGTGCCTCGCAAAGTCTCGCGCCATTCCGAGTCCGGCGGACGAAGTTGGCCAGCCCCACCCCCCAAGGCTATAGCCCACCCGTTTTTGTGGCCTTTTTCCGCTGGACGAACTTGGCGCCCCGGCCTTCGGGCGGGTATTTTTGGGTGTAGATGTGCCCGCGGCCTATTTTTGGCACACGGAGGCACCTCGCAAAGTCTCGCGCCATTCCGAGTCCGGCGGACGAAGTTGGCTAGCCCCACCCCCAAGGCTATAGCCCACCCGTTTTTGTGGCCTTTTACCGCTGGACGAACTTGGCGCCCCGGCCTTCGGGCGGGTATTTTTGGGCGCGGATGTACCCGCGGCCTATTTTTGGCACACGGAGGCACCTCGCAAAGTCTCGCGCCATTCCGAGTTCGGCGGACGAAGTTGGCCAGCCCCACCCCCCAAGGCTATAGCCCACCCGTTTTTGTGGCCTTTTACCGCTGGACGAACTTGGCGCCCCGGCCTTCGGGCGGGTATTTTTGGGCGCGGATGTGCCCGCGGCCTATTTTTGGCACACGGAGGTGCCTCGCAAAGTCTCGCGCCATTCTGAGTCCGGCGGACGAAGTTGGCCAGCCCCACCCCCCAAGGCTATAGCACACCCGTTTTTGTGGCCTTTTTCCGCTGGACGAACTTGGCGCCCCGGCCTTCGGGCGGGTATTTTTGGGCGCGGCCGTGCCCGCGGCCTATTTTTGGCACACGGAGGCGCCACGCAACGTCTCGCGCCATTCCGAGTCCGGCGGACGAAGTTGGCCAGCCCCACCCCCCAAGGCTATAGCCCACCCGTTTTTGTGGCCTTTTTCCGCTGGACGAACTTGGCGCCCCGGCCTTCGGGCGGGTATTTTTGGGTGTAGATGTGCCCGCGGCCTATTTTTGGCACACGGAGGCACCTCGCAAAGTCTCGCGCCATTCCGAGTCCGGCGGACGAAGTTGGCTAGCCCCACCCCCCAAGGCTATAGCCCACCCGTTTTTGTGGCCTTTTACCGCTGGACGAACTTGGCGCCACGGCCTTCGGGCGGGTCCTTTTGGGCGCGGCTATGCCCGCGGCCTATTTTTGGTACACGGAGGCACCTCACAAAGTCTCGCGCCATTCCGAGTCCGGCGGACGAAGTTGGCCAGCCCCACCCCCCAAGGGTATAGCCCACCCGTTTTTGTGGCCTTTTTCCGCTGGACGAACTTGGCGCCCCGGCCTTCGGGCAGGTATTTTTGGGCGTGGCTGTGCCCGCGGCCTATTTTTGGCACACGGAGGCGCCTCGCAAAGTCTCGCGTCATTCCGAGTCCGGCGGACGAAGTTGGCCAGCCCCACCCCCCAAGGCTATAACCCACCCGTTTTTCTGGCCTTTTACCGCTGGACGAACTTGGCGCCCCGGCCTTCGGGCGGGTATTTTTGGGCGCGGATGTGCCCGCGGCCTATTTTTGGCACACGGAGGCACCTCGCAAAGTCTCGCGGCATTCCGAGTTCGGCGGGCGAAGTTGGCCAGCCCCACCCCCCAAGGCTATATCCCACCCGTTTTTGTGGCCTTTTACCGCTGGACGAACTTGGCGCCACGGCCTTCGGGCGGGTGTTTTTGGGCGCGGCTATGCCCGCGGCCTATTTTTGGCACACGGAGGCACCTCGCAAAGTCTCGCGCCATTCCGAGTCCGGCGGACGAAGTTGGCCAGCCCCACCCCCCAAGGGTATAGCCCACCCGTTTTTGTGGCCTTTTTCCGCTGGACGAACTTGGCGCCCCGGCCTTCGGGAGGGTATTTTTGGGCGCGGCAGTGCCCACGGCCTATTTTTGGCACACGGAGGTGCCTCGCAAAGTCTCGCGCCATTCCGAGTCCGGCGGACGAAGTTGGCCAGCCCCACCCCCCAAGGCTATAGCCCACCCATTTTTGTGGCCTTTTTCCGCTGGACGAACTTGGCGCCCCGGCCTTCGGGCGGGTATTTTTGGGCGCCGCTGTGCCCGCGGCCTATTTTTGGCACACGGAGGCGCCTCGCACCGTCTCGCGCCATCCCGAGTCCGGCGGACGACGGTGGCCAGCCCCACCCCCCCAGCCTATAGCCCACCCGCCTTTGTGGCCTTTTTCCGCTGGACGAACTTGGCGCCCCGGCCTTCGGGAGGGTATTTTTGGGCGCCGCTGTGCCCAAGGCCTATTTTTGGCACACGGAGGCGCCTCGCAATGTCTCGCGCCATTCCGAGTCCGGCGGACGAAGTTGGCCAGCCCCACCCCCCAAGGCTATAGCCCACCCGTTTTGTGGCCTTTTTCCGCTGGACGAACTTGGCGACCCGGCCTTCGGGCGGGTATTTTTGGGTGTAGATGTGCCCGCGGCCTATTTTTGGCACACGGAGGCACCTCGCAAAGTCTCGCGCCATTCCGAGTCCGGCGGACGAAGTTGGCTAGCCCCACCCCCCAAGGCTATAGCCCACCCGGTTTTGTGGCCTTTTTCCGCTGGACGAACTTGGCGCCACGGCCTTCGGGCGGGTCTTTTTGGGCGCGGCTATGCCCGCGGCCTATTTTTGGCACACGGAGGCACCTCCCAAAGTCTCGCGCCATTCCGAGTCCGGCGGACGAAGTTGGCCAGCCCCACCCCCCAAGGCTATAGCCCACCCATTTTTGTGGCCTTTTTCCGCTGGACGAACTTGGCGCCCCGGCCTTCGGGCGGGTATTTTTGGGCGCCGCTGTGCCCGCGGCCTATTTTTGGCACACGGAGGCGCCTCGCAATGTCTCGCGCCATTCCGAGTCCGGCGGACGAAGTTGGCCAGCCCCACCCCCCAAGGCTATAGCCGACCCGTTTTTGTGGCATTTTTCCGCTAGACGAACATGGCGCCCCGGCCTTCGGGAGGGTATTTTTGGGCGCCGCTGTGCCCAAGGCCTATTTTTGGCACACGGAGGCGCCTCGCAATGTCTCGCGCCATTCCGAGTCCGGCGGACGAAGTTGGCCAGCCCCACCCCCCAAGGCTATAGCCCACCCGTTTTTGTGGCCTTTTACCGCTGGACGAACTTGGCGCCACGGCCTTCGGGCGGGTCTTTTTGGGCGCGGCTATGCCCGCGGCCTATTTTTGGCACACGGAGGCACCTCCCAAAGTCTCGCGCCATTCCGAGTCCGGCGGACGAAGTTGGCCAGCCCCACCCCCCAAGGCTATAGCCGACCCGTTTTTGTGGCATTTTTCCGCTAGACGAACATGGCGCCCCGGCCTTCGGGAGGGTATTTTTGGGCGCCGCTGTGCCCAAGGCCTATTTTTGGCACACGGAGGCGCCTCGCAATGTCTCGCGCCATTCCGAGTCCGGCGGACGAAGTTGGCCAGCCCCACCCCCCAAGGCTATAGCCCACCCGTTTTTGTGGCCTTTTTCCGCTGGACGAACTTGGCGCCCCGGCCTTCGGGCGGGTATTTTTGGGTGTAGATGTGCCCGCGGCCTATTTTTGGCACACGGAGGCACCTCGCAAAGTCTCGCGCCATTCCGAGTCCGGCGGACGAAGTTGGCTAGCCCCACCCCCCAAGGCTATAGCCCACCCGTTTTTGTGGCCTTTTACCGCTGGACGAACTTGGCGCCACGGCCTTCGGGCGGGTCTTTTTGGGCGCGGCTATGCCCGCGGCCTATTTTTGGCACACGGAGGCACCTCCCAAAGTCTCGCGCCATTCCGAGTCCGGCGGACGAAGTTGGCCAGCCCCACCCCCCAAGGCTATAGCCCACCCATTTTTGTGGCCTTTTTCCGCTGGACGAACTTGGCGCCCCGGCCTTCGGGCGGGTATTTTTGGGCGCCGCTGTGCCCGCGGCCTATTTTTGGCACACGGAGGCGCCTCGCAATGTCTCGCGCCATTCCGAGTCCGGCGGACGAAGTTGGCCAGCCCCACCCCCCAAGGCTATAGCCCACCCGTTTTTGTGGCCTTTTTCCGCTGGACGAACTTGGCGCCCCGGCCTTCGGGCGGGTATTTTTGGGTGTAGATGTGCCCGCGGCCTATTTTTGGCACACGGAGGCACCTCGCAAAGTCTCGCGCCATTCCGAGTCCGGCGGACGAAGTTGGCTAGCCCCACCCCCCAAGGCTATAGCCCACCCGTTTTTGTGGCCTTTTACCGCTGGACGAACTTGGCGCCACGGCCTTCGGGCGGGTCTTTTTGGGCGCGGCTATGCCCGCGGCCTATTTTTGGCACACGGAGGCACCTCCCAAAGTCTCGCGCCATTCCGAGTCCGGCGGACGAAGTTGGCCAGCCCCACCCCCCAAGGCTATAGCCCACCCATTTTTGTGGCCTTTTTCCGCTGGACGAACTTGGCGCCCCGGCCTTCGGGCGGGTATTTTTGGGCGCCGCTGTGTCCGCGGCCTATTTTTGGCACACGGAGGCGCCTCGCAATGTCTCGCGCCATTCCGAGTCCGGCGGACGAAGTTGGCCAGCCCCACCCCCCAAGGCTATAGCCGACCCGTTTTTGTGGCATTTTTCCGCTAGACGAACATGGCGCCCCGGCCTTCGGGAGGGTATTTTTGGGCGCCGCTGTGCCCAAGGCCTATTTTTGGCACACGGAGGCGCCTCGCAATGTCTCGCGCCATTCCGAGTCCGGCGGACGAAGTTGGCCAGCCCCACCCCCAAGGCTATAGCCCACCCGTTTTTGTGGCCTTTTTCCGCTGGGCCGAACTTGGCGCCACGGCCTTCGGGCGGGTCTTTTTGGGCGCGGCTATGCCCGCGGCCTATTTTTGGCACACGGAGGCACCTCCCAAAGTCTCGCGCCATTCCGAGTCCGGCGGACGAAGTTGGCCAGCCCCACCCCCCAAGGCTATAGCCCACCCATTTTTGTGGCCTTTTTCCGCTGGACGAACTTGGCGCCCCGGCCTTCGGGCGGGTATTTTTGGGCGCCGCTGTGCCCGCGGCCTATTTTTGGCACACGGAGGCGCCTCGCAATGTCTCGCGCCATTCCGAGTCCGGCGGACGAAGTTGGCCAGCCCCACCCCCCAAGGCTATAGCCGACCCGTTTTTGTGGCATTTTTCCGCTAGACGAACATGGCGCCCCGGCCTTCGGGAGGGTATTTTTGGGCGCCGCTGTGCCCAAGGCCTATTTTTGGCACACGGAGGCGCCTCGCAATGTCTCGCGCCATTCCGAGTCCGGCGGACGAAGTTGGCCAGCCCCACCCCCCAAGGCTATAGCCCACCCGTTTTTGTGGCCTTTTACCGCTGGACGAACTTGGCGCCACGGCCTTCGGGAGGGTATTTTTGGGCGCCGCTGTGCCCAAGGCCTATTTTTGGCACACGGAGGCGCCTCGCAATGTCTCGCGCCATTCCGAGTCCGGCGGACGAAGTTGGCCAGCCCCACCCCCCAAGGCTATAGCCCACCCGTTTTTGTGGCCTTTTACCGCTGGACGAACTTGGCGCCACGGCCTTCGGGCGGGTCTTTTTGGGCGCGGCTATGCCCGCGGCCTATTTTTGGCACACGGAGGCACCTCCCAAAGTCTCGCGCCATTCCGAGTCCGGCGGACGAAGTTGGCCAGCCCCACCCCCCAAGGCTATAGCCCACCCGTTTTTGTGGCCTTTTTCCGCTGGACGAACTTGGCGCCCCGGCCTTCGGGCGGGTATTTTTGGGCGCCGCTGTGCCCGCGGCCTATTTTTGGCACACGGAGGCGCCTCGCAATGTCTCGCGCCATTCCGAGTCCGGCGGACGAAGTTGGCCAGCCCCACCCCCCAAGGCTATAGCCGACCCGTTTTTGTGGCATTTTTCCGCTAGACGAACATGGCGCCCCGGCCTTCGGGAGGGTATTTTTGGGCGCCGCTGTGCCCAAGGCCTATTTTTGGCACACGGAGGCGCCTCGCAATGTCTCGCGCCATTCCGAGTCCGGCGGACGAAGTTGGCCAGCCCCACCCCCCAAGGCTATAGCCCACCCGTTTTTGTGGCCTTTTACCGCTGGACGAACTTGGCGCCCCGGGCTTCGCCCGGGTATTTTTGGGCGCGGCTCTGTCCGCGGCCTATTTTTGGCACACGGAGACGCCTCGCAAAGTCTGGCGCTATTCCGAGTCCGGCGGACGAAGTTGGCCAGCCCCACCCCCCAAGGCTATAGCCCACCCATTTTTGTGGCCTTTTTCCGCTGGACGAACTTGGCGCCCCGGCCTTCGGGCGGGTATTTTTGGGCGCCGCTGTGCCCACGGCCTATTTTTGGTGCACGGAGGCGCCTCGCAATGTCTCGCGCCATTCCGAGTCCGGCGGACGAAGTTGGCCAGCCCCACCCCCCAAGGCTATAGCCCACCCGTTTTTGTGGCCTTTTACCGCTGGACGAACTTGGCGCCCCGGCCTTCGGGCGGGTATTTTTGGGCGCGGCTGTGTCCGCGGCCTATTTTTGGCACACGGAGGCGCCTCGCAAAGTCTCGCGCCATTCTGAGTCCGGCGGACGAAGTTGGCCAGCCCCACCCCCCAAGGCTATAGCCCACCCGTTTTTGTGGCCTTTTACCGCTGGACGAACTTGGCGCCACGGCCTTCGGGCGGGTATTTTTGGGCGCGGCTATGCCCGCGGCCTATTTTTGGCACACGGAGGCACCTCGCAAAGTCTCGCACCATTCCGAGTCCGGCGGACGAAGTTGGCCAGCCCCACCCCCCAAGGGTATAGCCCACCCGTTTTTGTGGCCTTTTTCCGCTGGACGAACTTGGCGCCCCGGCCTTCGGGAGGGTATTTTTGGGCGCGGCAGTGCCCGCGGCCTATTTTTGGCACACGGAGGTGCCTCGCAAAGTCTCGCGCCATTCCGACTCCGGCGGACGAAGTTGGCCAGCCCCACCCCCCAAGGCTATAGCCCACCCTTTTTTGTGGCCTTTTACCGCTGGACGAACTTGGCGCCCCGGGCTTCGCCCGGGTATTTTTGGGCGCGGCTCTGTCCGCGGCCTATTTTTGGTACACGGAGACGCCTCGCAAAGTTTGGCGCTATTCCGAGTCCGGCGGACGAAGTTGGCCAGCCCCACCCCCCAAGGGTATAGCCCACCCTTTTTTGTGGCCTTTTACCGCTGGACGAACTTGGCGCCCCGGCCTTCGGGCGGGTATTTTTGGGCGCGGCTGTGCCCGCGGCCTATTTTTGGCACACGGAGGCGCCACGCAAAGTCTCGCGCTATTCCGAGTCCGGCGGACGATGTTGGCCAGCCCCACCCCCCAAGGCTATAGCCCACCCGTTTTTGTGGCCTTTTTCCGCTGGACGAACTTGGCGCCCCGACCTACGGGCGGGTATTTTTGGGCGCGGCTCTGCCCGCGGCCTATTTTTGGCACACGGAGGCGCCTCGCAAAGTCTCGCGCCATTCCGAGTCCGGCGGACGAAGTTGGCCAGCCCCACCCCCCAAGGCTATAGCCCACCCGTTTTTGTGGCCTTTTACCGCTGGACGAACTTGGCGCCCCAGCCTTCGGGCGGGTATTTTTAGGCGCGGCTGTACCCGCGGCCTATTTTTGGCACACGGAGGCACCTCGCAAAGTCTCGCGCCATTCCGAGTCCGGCGGACGAAGTTGGCTAGCCCCACCCCCCAAGGCTATAGCCCACCCGTTTTTGTGGCCTTTTACCGCTGGACGAACTTGGCGCCACGGCCTTCGGGCGGGTATTTTTGGGCGCGGCTATGCCCGCGGCCTATTTTTGGCACACGGAGGCACCTCGCAAAGTCTCGCGCCATTCCGAGTCCGGCGGACGAAGTTGGCCAGCCCCACCCCCCAAGGGTATAGCCCACCCGTTTTTGTTGCCTTTTTCCGCTGGACGAACTTGGCGCCCCGGCCTTCGGGAGGGTATTTTTGGGCGCGGCAGTGCCCGCGGCCTATTTTTGGCACACGGAGGCACCTCGCAAAGTCTCGCACCATTCCGAGTCCGGCGGACGAAGTTGGCCAGCCCCACCCCCCAAGGGTATAGCCCACCCGTTTTTGTGGCCTTTTTCCGCTGGACGAACTTGGCGCCCCGGCCTTCGGGAGGGTATTTTTGGGCGCGGCAGTGCCCGCGGCCTATTTTTGGCACACGGAGGTGCCTCGCAAAGTCTCGCGCCATTCCGACTCCGGCGGACGAAGTTGGCCAGCCCCACCCCCCAAGGCTATAGCCCACCCTTTTTTGTGGCCTTTTACCGCTGGACGAACTTGGCGCCCCGGGCTTCGCCCGGGTATTTTTGGGCGCGGCTCTGTCCGCGGCCTATTTTTGGTACACGGAGACGCCTCGCAAAGTCTGGCGCTATTCCGAGTCCGGCGGACGAAGTTGGCCAGCCCCACCCCCCAAGGCTATAGCCCACCCATTTTTGTGGCCTTTTTCCGCTGGACGAACTTGGCGCCCCGGCCTTCGGGCGGGTATTTTTGGGCGCCGCTGTGCCCACGGCCTATTTTTGGCACACGGAGGCGCCTCGCAATGTCTCGCGCCATTCCGAGTCCGGCGGACGAAGTTGGCCAGCCCCACCCCCCAAGGCTATAGCCCACCCGTTTTTGTGGCCTTTTACCGCTGGACGAACTTGTCGCCCCGGCCTTCGGGCGGGTATTTTTGGGCGCGGCTGTGTCCGCGGCCTATTTTTGGCACACGGAGGCGCCTCGCAAAGTCTCGCGCCATTCTGAGTCCGGCGGACGAAGTTGGCCAGCCCCACCCCCCAAGGCTATAGCACACCCGTTTTTGTGGCCTTTTCCGCTGGACGAACTTGGCGCCCCGGCCTTCGGGCGGGTATTTTTGGGAGCGGCTGTGCCCGCGGCCTATTTTTGGCACACGGAGGCGCCACGCAAAGTCTCGCGCTATTCCGAGTCCGGCGGACGAAGTTGGCCAGACCCACCCCCCAAGGCTATAGCCCACCCGTTTTTGTGGCCTTTTTCCGGTGGACGAACTTGGCGCCCCGACCTACGGGCGGGTATTTTTGGGCGCGGCTCTGTCCGCGGCCTATTTTTGGCACACGGAGGCGCCTCGCAAAGTCTCGCGCCATTCCGAGTCCGGCGGACGAAGTTGGCCAGCCCCACCCCCCAAGGCTATAGCCCACCCGTTTTTGTGGCCTTTTACCGCTGGACGAACTTGGCGCCCCAGCCTTCGGGCAGGTATTTTTGGGCGCGGCTGTGCCCGCGGCCTATTTTTGGCACACGGAGGCACCTCGCAAAGTCTCGCGCCATTCCGAGTCCGGCGGACGAAGTTGGCTAGCCCCACCCCCCAAGGCTATAGCCCACCCGTTTTTGTGGCCTTTTACCGCTGGACGAACTTGGCGCCACGGCCTTCGGGCGGGTATTTTTGGGCGCGGCTATGCCCGCGGCCTATTTTTGGCACACGGAGGCACCTCGCAAAGTCTCGCGCCATTCCGAGTCCGGCGGACGAAGTTGGCCAGCCCCACCCCCCAAGGGTATAGCCCACCCGTTTTTGTTGCCTTTTTCCGCTGGACGAACTTGGCGCCCCGGCCTTCGGGAGGGTATTTTTGGGCGCGGCAGTGCCCGCGGCCTATTTTTGGCACACGGAGGTGCCTCGCAAAGTCTCGCGCCATTCCGAGTCCGGCGGACGAAGTTGGCCAGCCCCACCCCCCAAGGGTATAGCCCACCCGTTTTTGTGGCCTTTTTCCGCTGGACGAACTTGGCGCCCCGGCCTTCGGGAGGGTATTTTTGGGCGCGGATGTGCCCGCGGCCTATTTTTGGCACACGGAGGCACCTCGCAAAGTCTCGCGCCATTCCGAGTCCGGCGGACGAAGTTGGCCAGCCCCACCCCCCAAGGCTATAGCCCACCCGTTTTTGTGGCCTTTTACCGCTGGACGAACTTGGCGCCCAGGCCTTCGGGCGGGTATTTTTGGGCGCCGCTGTGCCCGCGGCCTATTTTTGGCACACGGAGGCGCCTCGCAATGTCTCGCGCCATTCCGAGTCCGGCGGACGAAGTTGGCCAGCCCCACCCCCCAAGGCTATAGCCGACCCGTTTTTGTGGCATTTTTCCGCTAGACGAACATGGCGCCACGGCCGTCGGGCTGGTATTTTTGGGCGCGGCTGTGCCCGCGGCCTATTTTTGGCACACGGAGGCACCTCGCAAAGTCTCGCGCCATTCCGAGTCCGGCGGACGAAGTTGGCCAGCCCCACCCCCCAAGGGTATAGCCCACCCGTTTTTGTGGCCTTTTACCGCTGGACGAACTTGGCGCCCCGGCCTTCGGTCGGGTATTTTTGGGCGCGGCTGTGTCCGCGGCCTATTTTTGGCACATGGAGGCACCTCGCAAAGTCTCGCGCCATTCTGAGTCCGGCGGACGAAGTTGGCCAGCCCCACCCCCCAAGGCTATAGCACACCCGTTTTTGTGGCCTTTTTCCGCTGGACGAACTTGGCGCCCCGGCCTTCGGGAGGGTATTTTTGGGCGCGGATGTGCCCGCGGCCTATTTTTGGCACACGGAGGCACCTCGCAAAGTCTCGCGCCATTCCGAGTCCGGCGGACGAAGTTGGCCAGCCCCACCCCCCAAGGCTATAGCCCACCCGTTTTTGTGGCCTTTTACCGCTGGACGAACTTGGCGCCCTGGCCTTCGGGCGGGTATTTTTGGGCGCCGCTGTGCCCGCGGCCTATTTTTGGCACACGGAGGCGCCTCGCAATGTCTCGCGCCATTCCGAGTCCGGCGGACGAAGTTGGCCAGCCCCACCCCCCAAGGCTATAGCCGACCCGTTTTTGTGGCATTTTTCCGCTAGACGAACATGGCGCCACGGCCGTCGGGCTGGTATTTTTGGGCGCGGCTGTGCCCGCGGCCTATTTTTGGCACACGGAGGCACCTCGCAAAGTCTCGCGCCATTCCGAGTCCGGCGGACGAAGTTGGCCAGCCCCACCCCCCAAGGGTATAGCCCACCCGTTTTTGTGGCCTTTTACCGCTGGACGAACTTGGCGCCCCGGCCTTCGGTCGGGTATTTTTGGGCGCGGCTGTGTCCGCGGCCTATTTTTGGCACACGGAGGCACCTCGCAAAGTCTCGCGCCATTCTGAGTCCGGCGGACGAAGTTGGCCAGCCCCACCCCCCAAGGCTATAGCACACCCGTTTTTGTGGCCTTTTCCGCTGGACGAACTTGGCGCCCCGGCCTTCGGGAGGTTATTTTTGGGCGCGGCAGTGCCCGCGGCCTATTTTTGGCACACGGAGGCACCTCGCAAAGTCTCGCGCCATTCCAAGTCCGGCGGACGAAGTTGGCCAGCCCCACCCCCCAAGGCTATAGCCCACCCGTTTTTGTGGCCTTTTACCGCTGGACGAACTTGGCGCCCAGGCCTTCGGGCGGGTATTTTTGGACGCCGCTGTGCCAGCGGCTTATTTTTGGCACACGGAGGCGCCTCGCAATGTCTCGCGCCATTCCGAGTCCGGCGGACGAAGTTGGCCAGCCCCACCCCCCAAGGCTATAGCCGACCCGTTTTTGTGGCATTTTTCCGCTAGACGAACATGGCGCCACGGCCTTCGGGCTGGTATTTTTGGGCGCGGCTGTGCCCGCGGCCTATTTTTGGCACACGGAGGCACCTCGCAAAGTCTCGCGCCATTCCGAGTCCGGCGGACGAAGTTGGCCAGCCCCACCCCCCAAGGGTATAGCCCACCCGTTTTTGTGGCCTTTTACCGCTGGACGAACTTGGCGCCCCGGCCTTCGGGCGGGTATTTTTGGGCGCGGCTGTGTCCGCGGCCTATTTTTGGCACACGGAGGCACCTCGCAAAGTCTCGCGCCATTCCAAGTCCGGCGGACGAAGTTGGCCAGCCCCACCCCCCAAGGCTATAGCCCACCCGTTTTTGTGGCCTTTTACCGCTGGACGAACTTGGCGCCCAGGCCTTCGGGCGGGTATTTTTGGACGCCGCTGTGCCCGCGGCTTATTTTTGGCACACGGAGGCGCCTCGCAATGTCTCGTGCCATTCCGAGTCCGGCGGACGAAGTTGGCCAGCCCCACCCCCCAAGGCTATAGCCGACCCGTTTTTGTGGCATTTTTCCGCTAGACGAACATGGCGCCACGGCCTTCGGGCTGGTATTTTTGGGCGCGGCTGTGCCCGCGGCCTATTTTTGGCACACGGAGGCACCTCGCAAAGTCTCGCGCCATTCCGAGTCCGGCGGACGAAGTTGGCCAGCCCCACCCCCCAAGGGTATAGCCCACCCGTTTTTGTGGCCTTTTACCGCTGGACGAACTTGGCGCCCCGGCCTTCGGGCGGGTATTTTTGGGCGCGGCTGTGTCCGCGGCCTATTTTTGGCACACGGAGGCACCTCGCAAAGTCTCGCGCCATTCTGAGTCCGGCGGACGAAGTTGGCCAGCCCCACCCCCCAAGGCTATCGCACACCCGTTTTTGTGGCCTTTTCCGCTGGACGAACTTGGCGCCCCGGCCTTCGGGCGGGTATTTTTGGGCGTGGCTGTGCCCGCGGCCTATTTTTGGCACACGGAGGCGCCACGCAAAGTCTCGCGCCATTCCGAGTCCGGCGGACGAAGTTGGCCAGCCCCACCCCCCAAGGCTATAGCCCACCCGTTTTTGTGGCCTTTTTCCGCTGGACGAACTTGGCGCCCCGGCCTTCGGGCGGGTATTTTTGGGCGCGGCTGTGCCCGCGGCCTATTTTTGGCACACGGAGGCGCCTCGCAAAGTCTCGCGCCATTCCGAGTCCGGCGGACGAAGTTGGCCAGCCCCACCCCCCAAGGCTATAGCCCACCCATTTTTGTGGCCTTTTACCGCTGGACGAACTTGGCGCCCCGGCCTTCGGGCGGGTATTTTTGGGCGCAGATGTGCCCGCGGCCTATTTTTGGCACACGGAGGCACCTCGCAAAGTCTCGCGCCATTCCGAGTCCGGCGGACAAAGTTGGCTAGCCCCACCCCCCAAGGCTATAGCCCACCCGTTTTTGTGGCCTTTTACCGCTGGACGAACTTGGCGCCCCGGCCTTCGGGCTGGTATTTTTGGGCGCGGCTGTGCCCGCGGCCTATTTTTGGCACACGGAGGCACCTCGCAAAGTCTCGCGCCATTCCGAGTCCGGCGGACGAAGTTGGCCAGACCCACCCCCCAAGGGTATAGCCCACCCGTTTTTGTGGCCTTTTACCGCTGGACGAACTTGGCGCCCCGGCCTTCGGGCGGGTATTTTTGGGCGCGGCTGTGTCCGCGGCCTATTTTTGGCACACGGAGGTGCCTCGCAAAGTCTCGCGCCATTCTGAGTCCGGCGGACGAAGTTGGCCAGCCCCACCCCCCAAGGCTATAGCCCACCCGTTTTTGTGGCCTTTTTCCGCTGGACGAACTTGGCGCCCCGGCCTTCGGGCGGGTATTTTTGGGAGTGGCTGTGCCCGCAGCCTATTTTTGGCACACGGAGGCACCTCGCAAAGTCTCGCGCCATTCCGAGTCCGGCGGACGAAGTTGGCCAGCCCCACCCCCCAAGGCTATAGCCCACCCGTTTTTGGGGCCTTTTTCCGCTGGACGAACTTGGCGCCCCGGCCTTCGGGCGGGTATTTTTGGGCGCAGATGTGCCCGCAGCCTATTTTTGGCACACGGAGGCACCTCGCAAAGTCTCGCGCCATTCCGAGTCCGGCGGACGAAGTTGGCTAGCCCCACACCCCAAGGCTATAGCCCACCCATTTTTGCGGCCTTTTACCGCTAGACGAATTTGGCGCCCCGGCCTTCGGGTGGGTATTTTTGGGCGCGGCTGTGCCCGCGGCCTATTTTTGGCACACGGAGGCACCTCGCAAAGTCTCGCGCCATTCCGAGTCCGGCGGACAAAGTTGGCTAGCCCCACCCCCCAAGGCTATAGCCCACCCGTTTTTGTGGCCTTTTACCGCTGGTCGAACTTGGCGCCACGGCCTTCGGGCTGGTATTTTTGGGCGCGGCTGTGCCCGCGGCCTATTTTTGGCACACGGAGGCACCTCGCAAAGTCTCGCGCCATTCCGAGTCCGGCGGACGAAGTTGGCCAGACCCACCCCCCAAGGGTATAGCCCACCCGTTTTTGTGGCGTTTTACCGCTGGACGAACTTGGCGCCCCGGCCTTCGGGCGGGTATTTTTGGGCGCGGCTGTGTCCGCGGCCTATTTTTGGCACACGGAGGCGCCTCGCAAAGTCTCGCGCCATTCTGAGTCCGGCGGACGAAGTTGGCCAGCCCCACCCCCCAAGGCTATAGCCCACCCGTTTTTGTGGCCTTTTTCCGCTGGACGAACTTGGCGCCCCGGCCTTCGGGCGGGTATTTTTGGGAGTGGCTGTGCCCGCAGCCTATTTTTGGCACACGGAGGCACCTCGCAAAGTCTCGCGCCATTCCGAGTCCGGCGGACGAAGTTGGCCAGCCCCACCCCCCAAGGCTATAGCCCACCCGTTTTTGCGGCCTTTTTCCGCTAGACGAACTTGGCGCACCGGCCTTCGGGCGGGTATTTTTGGGCGCAGATGTGCCCGCAGCCTATTTTTGGCACACGGAGGCACCTCGCAAAGTCTCGCGCCATTCCGAGTCCGGCGGACGAAGTTGGCTAGCCCCACACCCCAAGGCTATAGCCCACCCATTTTTGTGGCCTTTTACCGCTAGACGAATTTGGCGCCCCGGCCTTCGGGTGGGTATTTTTGGGCGCGGCTGTGCCCGCGGCCTATTTTTGGCACACGGAGGCACCTCATAAAGTCTCGCGCCATTCCGAGTCCGGCGGACGAAGTTGGCCAGCCCCACCCCCAAGGCTATAGCCCACCCGTTTTTGTGGCCTTTTTCCGCTGGACGAACTTGGCGCCCCGGCCATCGGGAGGGTATTTTTGGGCGCGGCTGTGCCCGGGGCCTATTTTTGGTACAAGGAGGTGCCTCGCAAAGTCTAGCGCCATTCCGAGTCCGGCGGACGAAGTTGGCCAGCCCCACCCCCCAAGGCTATAGCCCACCCGTTTTTGTGGCCTTTTACCGCTGGACGAACTTGGCGCCCAGGCCTTCGGGCGGGTATTTTTGGACGCCGCTGTGCCCGCGGCTTATTTTTGGCACACGGAGGCGCCTCGCAATGTCTCGTGCCATTCCGAGTCCGGCGGACGAAGTTGGCCAGCCCCACCCCCCAAGGCTATAGCCGACCCGTTTTTGTGGCATTTTTCCGCTAGACGAACATGGCGCCACGGCCTTCGGGCTGGTATTTTTGGGCGCGGCTGTGCCCGCGGCCTATTTTTGGCACACGGAGGCACCTCGCAAAGTCTCGCGCCATTCCGAGTCCGGCGGACGAAGTTGGCGAGCCCCACCCCCCAAGGGTATAGCCCACCCGTTTTTGTGGCCTTTTACCGCTGGACGAACTTGGCGCCCCGGCCTTCGGGCGGGTATTTTTGGGCGCGGCTGTGTCCGCGGCCTATTTTTGGCACACGGAGGCACCTCGCAAAGTCTCGCGCCATTCCGAGTCCGGCGGACGAAGTTGGCCAGACCCACCCCCCAAGGCTATAGCCCACCCGTTTTTGTGGCCTTTTTCCGCTGGACGAACTTGGCGCACCGGCCTTCGGGCGGGTATTTTTGGGCGCGGCCTGTTTTTGGCACACGGAGGTGCCTCGCAAAGTCTCGCGCCATTCTGAGTCCGGCGGACGAAGTTGGCCAGCCCCACCCCCCAAGGCTATAGCCCACCCGTTTTTGTGGCCTTTTTCCGCTGGACGAACTTGGCGCCCCGGCCTTCGGGCGGGTATTTTTGGGAGTGGCTGTGCCCGCAGCCTATTTTTGGCACACGGAGGCACCTCATAAAGTCTCGCGCCATTCCGAGTCCGGCGGACGAAGTTGGCCAGCCCCACCCCCAAGGCTATAGCCCACCCGTTTTTGTGGCCTTTTTCCGCTGGACGAACTTGGCGCCCCGGCCATCGGGAGGGTATTTTTGGGCACCGCTGTCCCCGCGGCCTATTTTTGGCACACGGAGGTGCCTCGGAAAGTATCGCGCCATTCCGAGTCCGGCGGACGAAGTTGGCAAGCCCCACCCCCCAAGGCTATAGCCCACCCGTTTTTGTGGCCTTTTACCGCTGGACGAACTTGGCGCCCCGGCCTTCGGGCGGGTATTTTTGGGCGAGGCTGTGCCCGCGGCCTATTTTTGGCACACGGAGGCACCTCGCAAAGTTTCGCGCCATTCCGAGTCCGGCGGACGAAGTTGGCCAGCCCCACCCCCCAAGGCTATAGCCCACCCGTTTTTGAGGCCATTTACCGTTGGACGAACTTGGCGCCCCGGGCTTCGGGCGGGTATTTTTGGGCGCGGCTCTGTCCGCGGCCTATTTTTGGCACACGGAGCTGCCTCGGAAAGTCTCGCGCCATTCCGAGTCCGGCGGACGAAGTTGGCCAGCCCCACCCCCCAAGGCTATAGCCCACCCGTTTTTGTGGCCTTTTTCCGCTGGACGAACTTGGCGCCCCGGTCTTCGGGCGGGTATTTTTGGGAGTGGCTGTGCCCGCGGCCTATTTTTGGCACACGGAGGCACCTCGCAAAGTTTCGCGCCATTCCAAGTCCGGCGGACGAAGTTGGCCAGCCCCACCCCCAAGGCTATAGCCCACCCGTTTTTGTGGCCTTTTTCCGCTGGACGAACTTGGCGCCCCGACCTTCGGGCGGGTATTTTTGGGCGCGGCTGTGCCCGCGGCCTATTTTTGGCACAAGGAGGAGCCTCGCAAAGTCTAGCGCCATTCCGAGTCCGGCGGACGAAGTTGGCCAGCCCCACCCCCCAAGGCTATAGCCCACCCGATTTTGTGGCCTTTTTCCGCTGGACGAACATGGCGCCCCGGCCTTCGGGCGGGTATTTTTGGGCATCGCTGCGGCCGCGGCCTATTTTTGGCACACGGAGGCGCCACGCAAAGTCTCGCGCCATTCCGAGTCCGGCGGACGAATTTGGCCAGCCCCACCCCCCAAGGCTATAGCCCACCCGTTTTTGTGGCCTTTTTCCGCAGGACGAACTTGGCGGCCCGGCCTTCGGGCGGGTATTTTTGGGCGCAGATGTGCCCGCGGCCTATTTTTGGCACACGGAGGCACCTCGTAAAGTCTCGCGCCATTCCTAGTCCGGCGGACGAAGTTGGCTAGCCCCACACCCCAAGGCTATAGCCCACCCATTTTTGTGGCCTTTTACCGCTAGACGAACTTGGCGCCCCGGCCTTCGGGTGGGTATTTTTGGGCGCGGCTGTGCCCGCGGCCTATTTTTGGCTCACGGAGGCACCTCGCAAAGTCTCGCGCCATTCCGAGTCCGGCGGACGAATTTGGCCAGCCCCACCCCCAAGGCTTTAGCCCACCCGTTTTTGTGGCCTTTTTCCGCTGGACGAACATGGCGCCCCGGCCTTCGGGCGGGTATTTTTGGGCGCGGCTGTGCCCGCGGCCTATTTTTGGCACACGGAGGCGCCTCGCAAAGTCTCGCGCCATTCCGAGTCCGGCGGACGAAGTTGGCCTGCCCCACCCCCCAAGGCTATAGCCCACCCGTTTTTGCGGCCTTTTACCGCTGGACGAACTTGGCGCCCCAGCCATCGGGCGGGTATTTTTGGGCGCGGATGTGCCCGCAGCCTATTTCTGGCACACGGAGGCGCCTCGCAAAGTCTCGCACCATTCCGAGTCCGGCGGACGAAGTTGGCCAGCCCCACCCCCCAAGGCTATAGCCCACCCGTTTTTGTGGCCTTTTTCTGCTGGACGAACTTGGCGCCCTGGCCGTCGGGCGGGTATTTTTGGGCACCGCTGTCCCCGCGGCCTATTTTTGGCATACGGAGGCGCCTCGTAAAGTCTCGCGCCATTCCGAGTCCGGCGGACGAAGTTGTCCAGCCCCACCCCCGAAGGCTATAGCCCACCCGTTTTTGTGGCCTTTTACCGCTGGACGAACTTGGCGCCCCGGGCTTCGGGCGGGTATTTTTGGGCGCGGCTCTGTCCGCGGCCTATTTTTGGCACACGGAGGCGCCTCGCAAAGTCTCGCGCCATTCCGAGTCCGGCGGACGAAGTTGGCCAGCCCCACCCCCCAAGGCTATAGCCCACCCGTTTTTGTGGCCTTTTTCCGCTGGATGAACTTGGCGCCCCGGGCTTCGGGCGGGTATTTTTGGGCGCGGCTGCGCCCGGGGCCTATTTTTGGCACACGGAGGTGCCTCGCAAAGTCTCGCGCCATTCCGAGTCCGGCGGACGAAGTTGGCCAGCCCCACCCCCCAAGGCTATAGCCCACCCGTTTTTGTGGCCTTTTTCCGCTGGACGAACTTGGCGCCCCGGCCTTCGGGCTGGTATTTTTGGGAGTGGCTGTGCCCGCGGCCTATTTTTGGCACACGGAGGCGCCTCGCAAAGTATCGCGCCATTCCGAGTCCGACGGACGAAGTTGGCCAGCCCCACCCCCCAAGGCTATAGCCCACCCGTTTTTGTGGCCTTTTTCCGCTGGACGAACTTGGCGCCCCGGCCTTTGGGCGGGTATTTTTGGGCGCGGCTGTGCCCGCGGCCTATTTTTTGGACACGGAGGCGCCTCGCAAAGTCTCGCGCCATTCCGAGTCCGGCGGACGAAGTTGGCCAGCCCCACCCCCCAAGGCTATAGCCCACCCGTTTTTGTGGCCATTT
Organism: Citrus cavaleriei; assembly: GCA_030448935.1. Lineage (NCBI taxonomy): Eukaryota > Viridiplantae > Streptophyta > Magnoliopsida > Sapindales > Rutaceae > Citrus > Citrus cavaleriei. The sequence continues at coordinate 138,623 of JAUJEM010000204.1, forward strand.
TCCGCTGGACGAACTTGGCACCCCGGCCTTCGGGCGGGTATTTTTGGGCGCAGATGTGTCCGCGGCCTATTTTTGGCACACGGAGGCACCTCGCAAAGTCTCGCGCCATTCCTAGTCCGGCGGACGAAGTTGGCTAGCCCCACACCCCAAGGCTATAGCCCACCCATTTTTGTGGCCTTTTACCGCTAGACGAACTTGGCGCCCCGGCCTTCGGGCGGGTATTTTTGGGCGCGGCTGTGCACGCGGCCTATTTTTGGCACACGGAGGCACCTCGCAAACTCTCGCGCCATTCCGAGTCCGGCGGACGAAGTTGGCCAGCCCCACCCCCAAGGCTATAGCCCACCCGTTTTTGTGGCCTTTTTCTGCTGGACGAACTTGGCGCCCCGGCCGTCGGGCGGGTATTTTTGGGCACCGCTGTCCCCGCGGCCTATTTTTGGCACACGGAGGCGCCTCGTAAAGTCTCGCGCCATTCCGAGTCCGGCGGACGAAGTTGTCCAGCCCCACCCCCGAAGGCTATAGCCCACCCGTTTTTGTGGCCTTTTACCGCTGGACGAACTTGGCGCCCCGGGCTTCGGGCGGGTATTTTTGGGTGCGGCTCTGTCCGCGGCCTATTTTTGGCACACGGAGGCGCCTCGCAAAGTCTCGCGCCATTCCGAGTCCGGCGGACGAAGTTGGCCAGCCCCACCCCCCAAGGCTATAGCCCACCCGTTTTTGTGGCCTTTTTCCGCTGGACGAACTTGGCGCCCCGGGCTTCGGGCGGGTATTTTTGGCCGCGGCTGCGCCCGGGGCCTATTTTTGGCACACGGAGGTGCCTCGCAAAGTCTCGCGCCATTCCGAGTCCGGCGGACGAAGTTGGCCAGCCCCACCCCCCAAGGCTATAGCCCACCCGTTTTTGTGGCCTTTTTCCGCTGGACGAACTTGGCGCCCCGGCCTTCGGGCGGGTATTTTTGGGAGTGGCTGTGCCCGCGGCCTATTTTTGGCACACGGAGGCGCCTCGTAAAGTCTCGCGCCATTCCGAGTCCGACGGACAAAGTTGGCCAGCCCCACCCCCAAGGCTATAGCCCACCCGTTTTTGTGGCCTTTTTCCGCTGGACGAACTTGGCGCCCCGGCCTTCGGGAGGGTATTTTTGGGCGCGGCTGTGCCCGGGGCCTATTTTTAGTACAAGGAGGTGCCTCGCAAAATCTAGCGCCATTCCGAGTCCGGCGGACGAAGTTGGCCAGCCCCACCCCCCAAGGCTATAGCCCACCCGTTTTTGTGGCCTTTTTCTGCTGGACGAACTTGGCGCCCCGGCCGTCGGGCGGGTATTTTTGGGCACCGCTGTCCCCGCGGCCTATTTTTGGCACACGGAGGCGCCTCGTAAAGTCTCGCACCATTCCGAGTCCGGCGGACGAAGTTGGGCAGCCCCACCCCCCAAGGCTATAGCCCACCCGTTTTTGTGGCCTTTTTCCGCTGGACGAACTTGGCGCCCCTGCCATCGGGCAGGTATTTTTGGGCGCGGCTGTGCGCGCGGTCTATTTTTGGCACACGGAGGCGCCTCGCAAAGTCTCGCGCCATTCTGAGTCCGGCGGACGAAGTTGGCCAGCCCCACCCCCCAAGGCTATAGCCCACCCGTTTTTGTGGCCTTTTTCCGCTGGACGAACATGGCGCCCCGGCCTTCGGGTGGGTATTTTTGGGCGCGGCTGTGCCCGCGGCCTATTTTTGGCACACGGAGGCGCCTCGTAAAGTCTCGCGCCATTCCGAGTCCGGCGGACGAAGTTGGCCATCCCCACCCCCCAAGGCTATAGCCCACCCGTTTTTGCGGCCTTTTACCGCTGGACGAACTTGGCGCCCCAGCCATCGGGCGGGTATTTTTGGGAGTGGCTGTGCCCGCGGCCTATTTTTGGCACACGGAGGCGCCTCGCAAAGTCTCGCGCCATTCCGAGTCCGACGGACGAAGTTGGCCTGCCCCACCCCCAAGGTTATAGCCCACCCGTTTTTGTGGCCTTTTTCCGCTGGACGAACTTGGCGCCCCGGCCTTCGGGCTGGTATTTTTGGGAGTGGCTGTGCCCGCGGCCTATTTTTGGCACACGGAGGTGCCTCGCAAAGTCTCGCGCCATTCCGAGTCCGACGGACGAAGTTGGCCAGCCCCACCCCCAAGGCTATAGCCCACCCGTTTTTGTGGCCTTTTTCCGCTGGACGAACTTGGCGCCCCGGCCTTTGGGCGGGTATTTTTGGGCGCGGCTGTGCCCGCAGCCTATTTTTGGTACACGGAGGCGCCTCGCAAAGTCTCACGCCATTCCGAGTCCGGCGGACGAAGTTGGCCAGCCCCACCCCCCAAGGCTATAGCCCACACGTTTTTGTGGCCATTTTCCGCTGGACGAACTTGGCACCCCGGCCTTCGGGCGGGTATTTTTGGGCGCAGATGTGTCCGCGGCCTATTTTTGGCACACGGAGGCACCTCGCAAAGTCTCGCGCCATTCCTAGTCCGGCGGACGAAGTTGGCTAGCCCCACACCCCAAGGCTATAGCCCACCCATTTTTGTGGCCTTTTACCGCTAGACGAACTTGGCGCCCCGGCCTTCGGGCGGGTATTTTTGGGCGCGGCTGTGCACGCGGCCTATTTTTGGCACACGGAGGCACCTCGCAAAGTCTCGCGCCATTCCGAGTCCGGCGGACGAAGTTGGCCAGCCCCACCCCCAAGGCTATAGCCCACCCGTTTTTGTGGCCTTTTTCCGCTGGACGAACTTGGCGCCCCGGCCTTCGGGAGGGTATTTTTGGGCGCGGCTGTGTCCGGGGCCTATTTTTGGTACAAGGTGGCGCCTCGCAAAGTCTAGCGCCATTCCGAGTCCGGCGGTTGAAGTTGGCCAGCCCCACCCCCCAAGGCTATAGCCCACCCGTTTTTGTGGCCTTTTTCTGCTGGACGAACTTGGCGCCCCGGCCGTCGGGCGGGTATTTTTGGGCACCGCTGTCCCCGCGGCCTATTTTTGGCACACGGAGGCGCCTCGTAAAGTCTCGCGCCATTCCGAGTCCGGCGGACGAAGTTGGCCAGCCCCACCCCCCAAGGCTATAGCCCACCCTTTTTTGTGGCCTTTTTCCGCTGGACGAACTTGGCGCCCTGGCCTTCGGGCGGGTATTTTTGGGAGTGGCTCTGCCCGCGGCCTATTTTTGGCACACGGAGGCACCTCGCAAAGTTTCGCGCCATTCCGAGTTCGGCGGACGAAGTTGGCCAGCCCCACCCCCAAGGCTATAGCCCACCCGTTTTTCTGGCCTTTTTCCGCTGGACGAACTTGGCGCCCCGGCCTTCGGGCGGGTATTTTTGGGCACGGCTGTGCCCGCGGCCTATTTTTGGCACAAGGAGGTGCCTCGTAAACTCTCACGCCATTCCGAGTCCGGCGGACGAAGTTGGCCAGCCCCACCCCCCAAGGCCATTCCGAGTCCAGCGGACGAAGTCGGCCAGCCCCAACCCCCAAGGCTATAGCCCACCCGTTTTTGTGGCCATTTACCGCTGGACGAACTTGGCGCCCCGGCCTTCGGGCGGGTATTTTTGGACGCGGCTGTGCCCGCGGCCTATTTTTGGCACACGGAGGCGCCTCGCAAAGTTTCGCGCCATTCCGAGTCCGGCGGACGAAGTTGGCCAGCCCCACCCCCCAAGGCTATAGCCCACCCGTTTTTGTGGCCTTTTTCCGCTGGACGAACTTGGCGCCCCGGCCTTCGGGCGGGTATTTTTGGGTGCGGCTGTGCCCGCAGCCTATTTTTGGCACATGGAGGCGCCTCGGAAAGTCACGCGCCATTCCGAGTCCGGCAGACGAAGTTGGCCAGCCCCACCCCCCAAGGCTATAGCCCACCCGTTTTTGTGGCCTTTTACCCCTGGACGAACTTGGCGCCCCGCCCTTCGGGCGGGTATTTTTGGGCGCGGCTGTGCCCGCGGCCTATCTTTGGCGCACGGAGGCTCCTCGGAAAGTCTCGGGCCATTCCGAGTCCGGCGGACGAAGTTGGCCAGCCCCACCCCCCAAGGCTATAGCCCACCCGTTTTTGTGGCCTTTTACCGCAGGACGAACTTGGCGCCCCGGCCTTCGGGCAGGTATTTTTGGGCGCGGCTGTGCCCGCGGCCTATTTTTGGCACACGGAGGCGCCTCGCAAAGTCTCGCGCCATTCCGAGTCCGGCGGATTTGTTGGCCAGCCCCACCCCCCAAGGCCATTCCGAGTCCGGCAGACGAAGTCGGCCAGCCCCACCCCCCAAGGCTATAGCCCACCCGTTTTTGTGGCCATTTACCGCTGGACGAACTTGGCGCCCCGGCCTTCGGGCGGGTATTTTTGGGCACGGCTGTGCCCGCGGCCTATTTTTGGCACACGGAGGCGCCTCGCAAAGTTTCGCGCCATTCCGAGTCCGGCGGACGAAGTTGGCCAGCCCCACCCCCCAAGGCTATAGCCCACCCGTTTTTGTGGCCTTTTACCGCTGGACGAACTTGGCGCCCTGGCCTTCGGGCGGGTATTTTTGGGCGCGGCTGTGCCCGCGGCCTATTTTTGGCACACGGAGGCGCCTCGCAAAGTCTCGCGCCATTCCGAGTCCGGCGGACGAAGTTGGCCAGCCCCACCCCCCAAGGCTATAGCCCACCCGTTTTTCTGGCCTTTTTCCGCTGGACGAACTTGGCGCCCCGGCCTTCGGGTGGGTATTTTTGGGCGCGGCTGTGCCCGCGGACTATTTTTGGCACAAGGAGGTGCCTCGTAAACTCTCGCGCCATTCCGAGTCCGGCGGACGAAGTTGGCCAGCCCCACCCCCCAAGGCCATTCCGAGTCCGGCGGACGAAGTCGGCCAGCCCCACCCCCCAAGGCTATAGCCCACCCGTTTTTGTGGCCATTTACCGCTGGACGAACTTGGCGCCCCGGCCTTCGGGCGGGTATTTTTGGGCGCGGCTGTGCCCGCGGCCTATTTTTGGCACACGGAGGCGCCTCGCAAAGTCTCGCACCATTCCGAGTCCGGCGGACGAAGTTGGCCCACCCCACCCCCCAAGAGTATAGCCCACCCGTTTTTGTGGCCTTTTACCGCTGGACGAACTTGGCGCCCCGGCCTTCGGGCGGGTATTTTTGGGCGCGGCTGTGCCCGCGGCCTATTTTTGGCACACGGAGGCGCCTCGGAAAGTCTCGCGCCATTCCGAGTCCGGCGGACGAAGTTGGCCAGCCCCACCCCCCAAGGTTATAGCCCACCCGTTTTTGTGGCCTTTTTCCGCTGGACGAACTTGGCGCCCCGGGCTTCGGGCGGGTATTTTTGGGCGCGGCTGTGCCCGCGGCCTATTTTTGGCACACGGAGGCGCCTCGCAAAGTCTCGCGCCATTCCGAGTCCGGCGGACGAAGTTGGCCAGCCCCACCCCCCAAGGCTATAGCCCACCCGTTTTAGTGGCGTTTTTCCGCTGGACGAACTTGGCGCCCCGGCCTTCGGGCGGGTATTTTTGGGCGCGGCTGTGCCCGCGGCCTATTTTTGGCACACGGAGGCGCCTCGCAAAGTCTCGCGCCATTCCGAGTCCGGCGGACGAAGTTGGCCAGCTCCACCCCCAAGGCTATAGCCCACCCGTTTTTCTGGCCTTTTTCCGCTGGACGAACTTGGCGCCCCGGCCTTCGGGCGGGTATTTTTGGGCGCGGCTGTGCCCGCGGCCTATTTTTGGCACAAGGAGGTGCCTCGTAAACTCTCGCGCCATTCCGAGTCCGGCGGACGAAGTTGGCCAGCCCCACCCCCCAAGGCCATTCCGAGTCCGGCGGACGAAGTCGGCCAGCCCCACCCCCCAAGGCTATAGCCCACCCGTTTTTGTGGCCATTTACCGCTGGACGAACTTGGCGCCCCGGCCTTCGGGCGGGTATTTTTGGGCGCGGCTGTGCCCGCGGCCTATTTTTGGCACACGAAGGCGCCTCGCAAAGTCTCGCACCATTCCGAGTCCGGCGGACGAAGTTGGCCCACCCCACCCCCCAAGAGTATAGCCCACCCGATTTTGTGGCCTTTTACCGCTGGACGAACTTGGCGCCCCGGCCTTCGGGCGGGTATTTTTGGGCGCGGCTGTGCCCGCGGCCTATTTTTGGCACGCGGAGGCGCCTCGGAAAGTCTCGCGCCATTCCGAGTCCGGCGGACGAAGTTGGCCAGCCCCACCCTCCAAGGTTATAGCCCACCCGTTTTTGTGGCCTTTTTCCGCTGGACGAACTTGGCGCCCCGGGCTTCGGGCGGGTATTTTTGGGCGCGGCTGTGCCCGCGGCCTATTTTTGGCACACGGAGGCGCCTCGCAAAGTCTCGCGCCATTCCGAGTCCGGCGGACGAAGTTGGCCAGCCCCACCCCCCAAGGCTATAGCCCACCCGTTTTAGTGGCGTTTTTCCGCTGGACGAACTTGGCGCCCCGGCCTTCGGGCGGGTATTTTTGGGCGCGGCTGTGCCCGCGGCCTATTTTTGGCACACGGAGGCGCCTCGCAAAGTCTCGCGCCATTCCGAGTCCGGCGGACGAAGTTGGCCGGCGCCACCCCCCAAGCCTATAGCCCACCTGTTTTAGTGGCCTTTTTCCGCTGGACGAACTTGGCGCCCCGGCCTTCGGGCGGGTATTTTTGGGCACGGCTGTGCCCGCGGCCTATTTTTGGCACACGGAGGCGCCTCGCAAAGTCTCGCGGCATTCCGAGTCCGGCGGACAAAGTTGGCCAGCCCCACCCCCCAAGGCTATAGCCCACCCGTTTTTGTGGCCTTTTTCCGCTGGACGAACTTGGCGCCCCGGCCTTCGGGCCGGTATTTTTGCGCGCGGCTGTGCCCGCGGCCTATTTTTGGTACACGGAGGCTCCTCGCAAAGTCTCGCGCCATTCCGAGTCCGGCGGACGAAGTTGGCCAGCCTCACCCCCCAAGGCTATAGCCCACCCGTTTTTGTGGCCTTTTACCGCTGGACGAACTTGGCGCCCCGGCCTTCGGGCGGGTATTTTTGGGCGCGGCTGTGCCCGCGGCCTATTTTTGGCACACGGAGGCGCCTCGCAAAGTCTCGCACCATTCCGGGTCCGGCGGACGAAGTTGGCCCACCCCACCCCCCAATAGTATAGCCCACCCGTTTTTGTGGCCTTTTACCGCTGGACGAACTTGGCGCCCCGGCCTTCGGGTGGGTATTTTTGGGTACGGCTGTGCCCGCGGCCTATTTTTGGCACTCAGAGGTGCCTCGCAATGTCTCGCGCCATTCCGAGTTCGGCGGACGAAGTTGGCCAGCCCCACCCCCCAAGGCTTTAGCCCACCCGTTTTTGGGGCCTTTTACCGCTGGACGAACTTGGCGCCCCGGCCTTCGGGCGGGTATTTTTGGGCGCGGCTGTGCCCGCGGCCTATTTTAGGCATACGGAGGTGCCTCGCAATGTCTCGCGCCATTCCGAGTCCGGCGGACGAAGTTGGCCAGCCCCACCCCCCAAGGCTATAGCCCACCCGTTTTTGTGGCCTTTTTCCGCTGGACGAACTTGGCGTCCCGGCCTTCTTTATGGGCGAGGCTGTGCCCGCGGCCTATTTTTGGCACACGGAGGCGCCTCGCAAAGTCTCGCGCCATTCCGAGTCCGGCGGACGAAGTTGGCCAGCCCCACCCCCCAAGGCTATAGCCCACCCGTTTTTGTGGCCTTTTTCCGCTGGACGAACTTGGCGCCCCGGCCTTCGGGCGGGTATTTTTGGGCGAGGCTGTGCCCGCGGCCTATTTTTGGCACACGGAGGCGCCTCGCAAAGTCTCGCGCCATTCCGAGTCCCGCGGACGAAGTTGGCCAGCCCCACCCCCCAAGGCTATAGCCCACCCGTTTTTATAGCCTTTTACCGCTGGACGAACTTGGCGCCCCGGCCTTCGGGCGGGTATTTTTGGGCACGGCTGTGCCCGCGGCCTATTTTTGGCACTCGGAGGTGCCTCGCAATGTCTCGCGCCATTCCGAGTTCGGCGGACGAAGTTGGCCAGCCCCACCCCCCAAGGCTATAGCCCACCCGTTTTTGTGGCCTTTTACCGCCGGACGAACTTGGCGCCCCGGCCTTCGGGCGGGTATTTTTGGGCGCTGCTGTGCCCGCGGCCTATTTTTAGCACTCGGAGGTGCCTCGCAAAGTCTCGCGCCATTCCGAGTCCGGCGGACGAAGTTGGCCAGCCCCACCCCCCAAGGCTATAGCCCACCCGTTTTTGTGGCCTTTTACCGCTGGACGAACTTGGCGCCCCGGCCTTCGGGCGGGTATTTTTGGCGCGGCTGTGCCCGCGGCCTATTTTTGGCACACGGAGGCACCTCGCAAAGTCTCGCGCCATTCCGAGTCCGGCGGACGAAGTTGGCCAGCCCCACCCCCCAAGGCTATAGCCCACCCGTTTTTGTGGCCTTTTTCCGCTGGACGAACTTGGCGCCCCGGCCTTCGGGCGGGTATTTTTGGGCACGGCTGTGCCCGCGGCCTATTTTTGGCACACGGAGGCGCCTCGCAAAGTCTCGCGCCATTCCGAGTCCGGCGGACGAAGTTGGCCAGCCCCACCCCCCAAGGCTATAGCACACCCGTTTTTTTGGCTTTTTTCCGCTGGACGAACTTGGCGCCCCGGCCTTCGGGCGGGTATTTTTTGGCACGGCTGAGCCCACAGCCTATTTTTGGCACACGGAGGCGCCTCGCAAAGTCTAGCGCCATTCCGAGTCCGGCGGACGAAGTGTGCCAGCCCCACCCCCCAAGGCTATAGCCCACCCGTTTTTGTGGCCTTTTACCGCTGGACGAACTTGGCGCCCCGGCCTTCGGGGGGGTATTTATGGGCGCGGCTGTGCCCGCGGCCTATTTTTGGCACACGGAGGCGCCTCGTAAAGTCTCGCGCCATTCCGAGTCCGGCGGACGAAGTTGGCCAGCCCCACCCCCCAAGGCTATAGCCCACCCGTTTTTGTGGCCTTTTACCGCTGGACGAACTTGGCGCCCCGGCCTTCGGGCGGGTATTTTTGGGCGCGGCTGTGCCCGCGGCCTATTTTTGGCACACGGAGGCGCCTCGCAAAGTCTCGCACCATTCCGGGTCCGGCGGACGAAGTTGGCCCACCCCACCCCCCAAGAGTATAGCCCACCCGTTTTTGTGGCCTTTTTCCGCTGGACGAACATGGCGCCCCGGCCTTCGGGCGGGTATTTTTGGGTACGGCTGTGCCCGCGGCCTATTTTTGGCACTCGGAGGTGCCTCGCAATGTCTCGCGCCATTCCGAGTTCGGCGGACGAAGTTGGCCAGCCCCACCCCCCAAGGCTTTAGCCCACCCGTTTTTGGGGCCTTTTACCGCTGGACGAACTTGGCGCCCCGGCCTTCGGGCGGGTATTTTTGGGCGCGGCTGTGCCCGCGGCCTATTTTTGGCACACGGAGGCACCTCGTAAAGTCTCGCGCCATTCCGAGTCCGGCGGACGAAGTTGGCCAGCCCCACCCCCCAAGGCTATAGCCCACCCGTTTTTGTGGCCATTTACCGCTGGACGAACATGGCGCCCCGGCCTTCGGGCGGGTATTTTTGGGTGCGGCTGTGCCCGTGGCCTATTTTTGGCACACGGAGGCCCCTCGCAGAGTCTGGCCCAATTCCGAGTCCGGCGGGCGAACTTGGCCAGCCCCACCCCCAAGGCTATAGCCCACCCGTTTTTTGGTCATTTTTGCGGCGGACGAACTTGGGTACTGGACCTTCGGGCGCTTATTTTTTGCCGCGGCTGTGCCCGCGGCCTATTTTTGGCACACGGAGGCCCCTCGCAAAGTCTGGCCCCATTCCGAGTCCGGCGGACGAACTTGGCCAGCCCCACCCCCAAGGCTATAGCCCACCCGTTTTTTGGGCATTTTTGCGGCGGATGAACTTGGGGACGGGACCTTCGGGCATTTATTTTTGGGCGCGGCTGTGCCCGCGGCCTATTTTTGGCACACGGAGGCCCCTCGCAGAGTCTGGCCCCATTCCGAGTCCGGCGGACGAACTTGGCCAGCCCCACCCCCAAGGCTATAGCCCACCCGTTTTTGTGGCCTTTTACCGCTGGACGAACTTTGCGCCCCGGCGTTCGGGCGGGTATTTTTGGACGCGGCTGTGCCCGCGGCCTATTTTTGGCACACGGAGGCGCCTCGCAAAGTCTCGCGCCATTCCGAGTCCGGCGGACGAAGTTGGCCAGCCCCACCCCCCAAGGCTATAGCCCTCCCGTTTTTGTGGCCTTTTTCCGCTGGACGAACTTGGCGCCCCGGGCTTCGGGCGGGTATTTTTGGACGCGGCTGTGCCCACGGCCTATTTTTGGTACACGGAGGCGCCTCGCAAAGTCTCGCGCCATTCCGAGTCCGGTGGACGAAGTTGGCCAGCCCTAACCCCCAAGGCTATAGCCCACCCGTTTTTGTGGCCTTTTACCGCTGGACGAACTTTGCGAACCGGCATTCGGGCGGGTATTTTTGACGCGGCTGTGCCCATGCGGCCTATTTTTGGCACACGGAGGCGCCTCGCATAGTCTCGCGCCATTCCGAGTCCGGCGGACGAAGTTGGCCAGCCCCACCCCCCAAGGCTATAGCCCACCCGTTTTTGTGGCCTTTTTCCGCTGGACGAACTTGGCGCCCCGGCCTTCGGGTGGGTATTTTTGGGCGCGGCTGTGCCCGCGGCCTATTTTTGGCACACGGAGGCGACTCGCAAAGTCTCGCGCCATTCCGAGTCCGGCGGACGAATTTGGCCAGCCCCACCCCCCAAGGCTATAGCCTACCCGTTTTTGTGGCCTTTTTCCGCTGGACGAACTTGGCGCCCCGGCCTTCGGGTGGGTATTTTTGGGCGCGGCTGTGCCAGCGGCCTATTTTTGGCACACGGAGGTGCCTCGCAAAGTCTCGCGCCATTCCGAGTCCGTCGGACGAAGTTGGCCAGCCCCACCCCCCAAGGCTATAGCCCACCCGTTTTTGTGGCCTTTTTCCGCTGGACGAACTTGGCGCCGCGGCCTTCGGGCTGGTATTTTTGGGCGAGGCTGTGCCAGCGGCCTATTTTTGGCACACGGAGGCGCCTCGCAAAGTCTCGCGCCATTCCGAGTCCGGCGGACGAAGTTGGCCAGCCCCACCCCCAAGGCTATAGCCCACCCGTTTTTGTGGCCTTTTTCCGCTGGACGAACTTGGCGCCCCGGCCTTCGGGCGGGTATTTTTGGGCGTGGCTGTGACCGCGGCCGATTTTTCGCACACGGAGGTGCCTCGCAAAGTATCGCGCCACTCCGAGTCCGGCGGACGAAGTTGGCCAGCCCCACCCCCCAAGGCTATAGCCCACCCGTTTTTGTGGCCTTTTTCCGCTGGACGAACGTGGCGCCCGGTCTTCGGGCTGGTATTTTGGGCCGCGGCTGTGCCCGCGCCCCATTTTGGCACGCGGAGGCGCCTCGCTAAGTCTCGCGGCATTCTTAGTCCGGGGGTCGACTTTTCAGAGCCTCACACCCCAAGGCTATAGCCCACCCGTTTTTGTGGCCCTTTACCGCTGGACGAACTTGGCGCCCGGCCTTCGGGGCGGGTATTTTAGGCGCGGCTGTGCCCGCGGCCTATTTTTGGCACATGAAGGCGCCTCACAGAGTCTCGCGCCATTCCGAGTCCGGCGGACGAAGTTGGCCTGCCCCACCCCTCAAGGCAATAGCCCACCCGTTTTTGTGGCCTTTTTCTGCTGGACGTACTTGGCGCCGCGGCCTTCGGGCGGGTATTTTTGCGCGCGGCTGTGCCCGCGGCCTATTTTTGTCACACGTAAGCGCCTCGCAAAGTCTCACGCCATTCCGAGTCCGGCGGACGAAGTTGGCCTGTCCTACCCCCCAAGGCTATAGCCCACCCGTTTTTGTGGCCTTTTACAGCTGGACGAACTTGGCGCCCCGGCCTTCGGGCGGGTATTTTTGGGCGCGGCTGTGCCCGCGGCCTATTTTTGGCACACGGAGGTGCTTCGCATAGTCTCGCGCCATTCGGAGTCCGGCGGACGAAGTTGGCCAGCCCCACCCCCCAAGGCTATAGCCCACCCGTTTTTGTGGCCTTTTTCAGCTGGACGAACTTGGCACCCCGGCCTTCGGGTAGGTATTTTTGGGCGCGGCTGTGCCCGCGGCCTATTTTTGGCACACGGAGGCGCCTCGCAAAGTCTCGCGCCATTCCGAGTCCGGCGGACGAAGTTGGCCAGCCCCATACCCCAAGGCTATAGCCCACCCGTTTTTGTGGCCTTTTACCGCTGGACGAACTTGACGCCCCGGCCTTCGGGCGGGTATTTTTGGGCGCGGCTGTGCCCGCGGCCTATTTTTGGCACATGAAGGTGCCTCGCAGAGTCTCGCGCCATTCCGAGTCCGGCGGACGAAGTTGGCCTGCCCCACCCCTCAAGGCAATAGCCCACCCGTTTTTGTGGCCTTTTTCCGCTGGACGAACTTGGCGCCGCGGCCTTCGGGCGGGTATTTTTGGGCGCGGCTGTGCCCGCGTCCTATTTTTTGCACACGGAAGAGCCTCGCAAAGTCTCACGCCATTCCGAGTCCGGCGGACGAAGTTGGCCTGCCCTACCCCCCAAGGCCATAGCCCACCCGTTTTTGTGGCCTTTTACCGCTGGACGAACTTGGCGCCCCGGCCTTCGGGCGGGTATTTTTGGGCGCGGCTGTGCCCGCGGCCTATTTTTGGCACACGGAGGCGCCTCGTAAAGTCTCGCGCAATTCCGACTCCGGCGGACTAAGTTGGCCAGCCCCACCCCCCAAGGCTATAGCCCACTTGTTTTTGTGGCCTTTTTCCGCTGGACGAACTTGGCGCCCCGGCCTTCGGGCGGGTATTTTTGGGCGCGGCTTTGCCCGCGGCCTATTTTTTGCACACGGAGGCGCCTCGCAAAGTCTCGCGCCATTCCGAGTCCGGCGGACGAAGTTGGCCAGCCCCACCCCCCAAGGCTATAGCCCACCCGTTTTTGTGGCCTTTTTCAGCTGGACGAACTTGGCTCCCCGGCCTTCGGGTTGGTATTTTTGGGCGCGGCTGTGCCCGCGGCCTATTTTTGGCACACGGAGGCGCCTCGCAAAGTCTCGCGCCATTTCGAGTCCGGCGGACGAAGTTGGCCAGCCCCACACCCCAAGGCTATAGCCCACCCGTTTTTGTGGCCTTTTACCGCTGGACGAACTTGGTGCCCCGGCCTTCGGGCGGGTATTTTGGGCGCGGCTGTGCCCGCGGCCTATTTTTGGCACACGGAGGCGCCTCTCAAAGTCTCGCGCCATTCCGAGTCCGGCGGACGAAGTTGGCCAGCCCCATCCCCAAGGCTATAGCCCACCCGGTTTTGTGACCTTTTTCCGCTGGGCGAACGTGGCGCCCGGCCTTCGGGCGGGTATTTTTGGGCGCGGCTGTGCCCGCGGCCTATTTTTGGCACATGAAGGCGCCTCGCAAAGTCTCGCGCCATTCCGAGTCCGGCGGACGAAGTTGGCCTGCCCCACCCCTCAAGGCAATAGCCCACCCGTTTTTGTGGCCTTTTTCCGCTGGACGAACTTGGCGCCGCGGCCTTCGGGCGGGTATTTTTGGGCGCGGCTGTGCCCGCGGCCTATTTTTGGCACACAGAAGCGCCTCGCAAAGTCTCACGCCATACCAAGTCCGGCGGACGAAGTTGGCCTGCCCTACCCCCCAAGGCAATAGCCCACCCGTTTTTGTGGCCTTTTACCGCTGGACGAACTTGGCGCCCCGGCCTTCGGGGGGGTATTTTTGGCACACGGAGGCGCCTCGTAAAGTCTCATGCCATTCTGAGTCTGGCGGACGAAGTTGACCTGCCCCACCCCCCAATGCTATAGCCCACCCGTTTTTGTGGCCTTTTTCCGCTGGACGAACTTGGCGCCCCAGCCTTCGGGCGGGTATTTTTGGGTGCGGCTGTGCCCGCGGCCTATTTTTGGCACACGGAGGCGCGTCACAAAGTCTCGCGCCATTCCGAGTCCGGCGGACGAAGTTGGCCTGCCCCACCCCCCAAGGCTATAGCCCACCCGTTTTTGTGGCCTTTTTCCGCTGGACGAATTTGGCGCCCCGGCCTTCGGGCGGGTATTTTAGGGTGCGGCTGTGCCCGCGGCCTATTTTTGGCACACGGAGGCGCCTCGCATAGTCTCGCGCCATTCCGAGTCCGGCGGACGAAGTTGGCCAGCCCCACCCCCCAAGGCTATAGCCCTCCCGTTTTTGTGGCCTTTTTCCGCTGGACGAACTTGGCGCCCCGGGCTTCGGGCGGGTATTTTTGGACGCGGCTGTGCCCACGGCCTATTTTTGTCCCACGGAGGCGCCTCGCAAAGTCTCGCGCCATTCCGAGTCCGGTGGACGAAGTTGGCCTGCCCTACCCCCCAAGGCAATAGCCCACCCGTTTTTGTGGCCTTTTACCGCTGGACAAACTTGGCGCCCCGGCCTTCGGGCGGGTATTTTTGGGCGCGGCTGTGCCCGGGCCTATTTTTGGCACACGGAGGTGCCTCGCAAAGTCTCGCGCCATTCCGAGTCCGGCGGACGAAGTTGGCCAGCCCCACCCCCCAAGGCTATAGCCCACCCGTTTTTGTGGACTTTTTCCGCTGGACGAACATGGCGCCCCGGCCTTCGGGAGGGTATTTTCGGACGCGGCTGTGGCCGCGGCTTATTTTTGGCACACGGAGCCGCCTCGCAAAGTCTACCGCAATTCCGAGTCCGGCAGACGAAATTGGCCAGCCCTACCCCCCAAGGCTATAGCCCACCCGTTTTTGTGGCCTTTCACCGCTGGACGAACTTGGCGCCCCGGCCTTCGGGTGGGTATTTTTTGGCGCGGCTGTGCCCGCGGCCTATTTTTGGCACACGGAGGTGCCTCGCAAAGTTTCGCGCCATTCCGAACCCGGCGGACGAAGTTCGCCAGCCCCACCCCCCAAGGCTATAGCCCACCCGTTTTTGTGTCCTTTTACCGCTGGACGAACTTGGAGCCCCAGCCTTCGGGCGGGTATTTTTGGGCGCGCTGTGCCCGCGGCCTATTTTTGGTACACGGAGGCGCCTCGCAAAGTCTCGCGCCATTCCGAGTCCGGCGGACAAAGTTGGCCAGCCCTACCACCCAAGGCTATAGCCCACCCGTTTTTGTGGCCTTTTACCGCTGGACGAACTTGGCGCCCCGGACATCGGGCGGGTATTTTTGGGCGCGGCTGTGCCCGCGGCCTATTTTTGGCACACGGAGGTGCCTCGCAAAGTCTCGCGCCATTCTGAGTCCGGCAGACGAAGTTGGCCAGCCCCACCCCCCAAGGCTATAGCCCACCCGTTTTTGTGGCCTTTTTCCGCTGGACAAACTTGGCGCCCCGGCCTTCGGGCGGGTATTTTTGGGCGCGGCTGTGCCTGTGGCCTATTTTTGGCACACGGAGGCGCTTCGTAAAGTCTCGTGCCATTCTGAGTCTGGCGGACGAAGTTGACCTGCCCCACCCCCCAAGGCTATAGCCCACCCGTTTTTGCGGCCTTTTTCCGCTGGACGAACTTGGCGCCCCAGCCTTCGGGCGGGTATTTTTGGGTGCGGCTGTGCCCGCGGCCTAGCCACAGCACACGGAGGCGCGTCTCAAAGTCTCGCGCCATTCCGAGTCCGGCGGACGAAGTTGGCCTGCCCCACCCCCCAAGGCTATAGCCCACCCGTTTTTGTGGCCTTTTTCCGCTGGATGAACTTGGCGCCCCGGCCTTCGGGCGGGTATTTTAGGGTGCGGCTGTGCCCGTGGCCTATTTTTGGCACACGGAGGTGCCTCGCAAAGTCTCGCGCCATTCCGAGTCTGGCAGACGAAGTTGGCCAGCCCCACCCCCCAAGGCTATAGCCCACCCGTTTTTGTGGCCTTTTACCGCTGGACGAACTTTGCGCCCCGGCGTTCGGGCGGGTATTTTTGGACGCGGCTGTGCCCGCGGCCTATTTTTGGCACACGGAGGCACCTCGCATAGTCTCGCGCCATTCCGAGTCCGGCGGACGAAGTTGGCCAGCCCCACCCCCCAAGGCTATAGCCCTCCCGTTTTTGTGGCCTTTTTCCGCTGGACGAACTTGGCGCCCCGGGCTTCGGGCGGGTATTTTTGCACGCGGCTGTGCCCACGGCCTATTTTTGGCGCACGGAGGCGCCTCGCAAAGTCTCGCGCCATTCCGAGTCCGGTGGACGAAGTTGGCCTGCCCTACCCCCCAAGGCAATAGCCCACCCGTTTTTGTGGCCTTTTACCGCTGGATGAACTTGGCGCCCCGGCCTTCGGGCGGGTATTTTTGGGCGCGGCTGTGCCCGGGCCTATTTTTGGTACACGGAGGCACCTCGCAAAGTCTCGCGCCATTCCGAGTCCGGCGGACAAAGTTGGCCAGCCCCACCCCCCAAGGCTATAGCCCACCCGTTTTTGTGGACTTTTTCCGCTGGACGAACTTGGCGGCCCGGCCTTCGGGCGGGTATTTTGGACGCGGCTGTGGCGCTGGCTTATTTTTGGCACACGGAGGCGCCTCGCAAAGTCTACCGCAATTCCGAGTCCGGCAGACGAAATTGGCCAGCCCTACCCCCCAAGGCTATAGCCCACCCGTTTTTGTGGCCTTTTACCGCTGGACGAACTTGGCGCCCGGCCTTGGCGTGGGTATTTTTGGCGCGGCTGTGCCCGCGGCCTATTTTTGGCACACGGAGGTGCCTCGCAAAGTATCTCGCCATTCCGAGCCCGGCGCACGAAGTTGGCCAGCCCACCCCCCCAATGCTATAGCCCACCCGGGTGTGTGTCCTTGTACCGCTGGACGAACTTGGAGCCCCAGCCTTGGGCGGGTATTTTGGGCGTGCTGTGCCCATGGCCTATTTTTGGCACACGGAGGCGCCTCGCAAAGTCTCGCGCCATTCCGAGTCCGGCGGACAAAGTTGGCCAGCCCTACCACCCAAGGCTATAGCCCACCCGTTTTGTGGCCTTTTACCGCTGGGACGAACTTGGCGCCCGGACATCGGGCGGGTATTTTTGGACGCGGCTCTGTCCGCGGCCTATTTTTGGCACAAGGAGGCGCCTCCCAAAGTAACGCGCAATTCCGAGTCCGGGCGGACGAAGTTGGCCAGCCCCACCCCCCAAGGCTATAGCCCTCCCGTTTTTGTGTCCTTTTTTCGCTGGACGAACCTGGCGCCCCGGGCTTCGGGCGGGTATTTTTGGGCCCGGCTGTGCCCGCGGCCTATTTTTGGCACACGGAGGTGCCTCGCAAAGTCTCGCGCCATTCCGAGTACGGCAGACGAAGTAGGCCAGCCCCACCCCCAAGGCTATAGCCCACCCGTTTTTGTGGCCTTTTACCGCTGGACGAAATTGGCGCCCCGGCCTTCGGGCCGGTATTTTTGGGCGCGGCTGTGCCCGTGGCCTATATTTGGCACACGGAGGCGCCTCGCAAAAACTCGCGCCATTCCGAGTTCGGCCGACGAAGTTGGCCAGCCCCACCCCACAAGGCTATAGGCCACCCGTTTTTGTGGCCTTTTACCGCTGGACGAACTTGGCGCCCCGGCCTTCGAGCGGGTATTTTTGGGCGCGGCTGTGCCCGCGGCCTATTTTTGGCACACGGAGGCGCCTCGCAAAGACTCGCGCCATTCCGTGTCCGGCGGACGAAGCTGGCCAGCCCCACCCCACAAGGCTATAGCCCACCCGTTTTTGTGGCCTTTTACCGCTGGACGAAATTGGCGCCCCGGCCTTCGGGCCGGTATTTTTGGGCGCGGCTGTGCCCGTGGCCTATTTTTGGCACACGGAGGCGCCTCCCAAAGTCTCGCGCCATTCCGAGTCCGGCGGACGAAGTTGGCCAGCCCCACCCCCCAAGGCTATAGCCCACCCGTTTTTGTGGACTTTTTCCGCTGGACGAACATGGCGCCCCGGCCTTCGGGAGGGTATTTTCGGACGCGGCTGTGGCCGCGGCTTATTTTTGGCACACGGAGCCGCCTCGCAAAGTCTACCGCAATTCCGAGTCCGGCAGACGAAATTGGCCAGCCCTACCCCCCAAGGCTATAGCCCACCCGTTTTTGTGGCCTTTCACCGCTGGACGAACTTGGCGCCCCGGCCTTCGGGTGGGTATTTTTTGGCGCGGCTGTGCCCGCGGCCTATTTTTGGCACACGGAGGTGCCTCGCAAAGTTTCGCGCCATTCCGAACCCGGCGGACGAAGTTCGCCAGCCCCACCCCCCAAGGCTATAGCCCACCCGTTTTTGTGTCCTTTTACCGCTGGACGAACTTGGAGCCCCAGCCTTCGGGCGGGTATTTTTGGGCGCGCTGTGCCCGCGGCCTATGGTTGGCACACGGAGGCGCCTCGCAAAGTCTCGCGCCATTCCGAGTCCGGCGGACAAAGTTGGCCAGCCCTACCACCCAAGGCTATAGCCCACCCGTTTTTGTGGCCTTTTACCGCTGGACGAACTTGGCGCCCCGGACATCGGGCGGGTATTTTTGGGCGCGGCTGTGCCCGCGGCCTATTTTTGGCACACGGAGGTGCCTCGCAAAGTCTCGCGCCATTCTGAGTCCGGCAGACGAAGTTGGCCAGCCCCACCCCCCAAGGCTATAGCCCACCCGTTTTTGTGGCCTTTTTCCGCTGGACAAACTTGGCGCCCCGGCCTTCGGGCGGGTATTTTTGGGGGCGGCTGTGCCAGTGGCCTATTTTTGGCACACGGAGGCGCTTCAAAAAGTCTCGTGCCATTCTGAGTCTGGCGGACGAAGTTGACCTGCCCCACCCCCCAAGGCTATAGCCCACCCGTTTTTGCGGCCTTTTTCCGCTGGACGAACTTGGCGCCCCAGCCTTCGGGCGGGTATTTTTGGGTGCGGCTGTGCCCGCGGCCTATTTTTGGCACACGGAGGCGCGTCACAAAGTCTCGCGCCATTCCGAGTCCGGCGGACGAAGTTGGCCTGCCCCACCCCCCAAGGCTATAGCCCACCCGTTTTTGTGGCCTTTTTCCGCTGGATGAACTTGGCGCCCCGGCCTTCGGGCGGGTATTTTAGGGTGCGGCTGTGCCCGTGGCCTATTTTTGGCACACGGAGGTGCCTCGCAAAGTCTCGCGCCATTCCGAGTCTGGCAGACGAAGTTGGCCAGCCCCACCCCCCAAGGCTATAGCCCACCCGTTTTTGTGGCCTTTTACCGCTGGACGAACTTTGCGCCCCGGCGTTCGGGCGGGTATTTTTGGACGCGGCTGTGCCCGCGGCCTATTTTTGGCACACGGAGGCACCTCGCATAGTCTCGCGCCATTCCGAGTCCGGCGGACGAAGTTGGCCAGCCCCACCCCCCAAGGCTATAGCCCTCCCGTTTTTGTGGCCTTTTTCCGCTGGACGAACTTGGCGCCCCGGGCTTCGGGCGGGTATTTTTGCACGCGGCTGTGCCCACGGCCTATTTTTGGCGCACGGAGGCGCCTCGCAAAGTCTCGCGCCATTCCGAGTCCGGTGGACGAAGTTGGCCTGCCCTACCCCCCAAGGCAATAGCCCACCCGTTTTTGTGGCCTTTTACCGCTGGATGAACTTGGCGCCCCGGCCTTCGGGCGGGTATTTTTGGGCGCGGCTGTGCCCGGGCCTATTTTTGGTACACGGAGGCACCTCGCAAAGTCTCGCGCCATTCCGAGTCCGGCGGACAAAGTTGGCCAGCCCCACCCCCCAAGGCTATAGCCCACCCGTTTTTGTGGACTTTTTCCGCTGGACGAACTTGGCGGCCCGGCCTTCGGGCGGGTATTTTTGGACGCGGCTGTGGCCGCGGCTTATTTTTGGCACACGGAGGCGCCTCGCAAAGTCTACCGCAATTCCGAGTCCGGCAGACGAAATTGGCCAGCCCTACCCCCCAAGGCTATAGCCCACCCGTTTTTGTGGCCTTTTACCGCTGGACGAACTTGGAGCCCCAGCCTTCGGGCGGGTATTTTTGGGCGTGCTGTGCCCGCGGCCTATTTTTGGCACACGGAGGTGCCTCGCAAAGTTTCGCGCCATTCCGAGCCCGGCGGACGAAGTTGGCCAGCCCCACCCCCCAAGGCTATAGCCCACCCATTTTTGTGTCCTTTTACCGCTGGACGAACTTGGAGCCCCAGCCTTCGGGCGGGTATTTTTGGGCGTGCTGTGCCCGCGGCCTATTTTTGGCACACGGAGGCGCCTCGCAAAGTCTCGCGCCATTCCGAGTCCGGCGGACAAAGTTGGCCAGCCCTACCACCCAAGGCTATAGCCCACCCGTTTTTGTGGCCTTTTACCGCTGGACGAACTTGGCGCCCCGGACATCGGGCGGGTATTTTTGGACGCGGATCTGCCCGCGGCCTATTTTTGGCACAAGGAGGCGCCTCCCAAAGTCTCGCGCCATTCCGAGTCCGGCGGACGAAGTTGGCCAGCCCCACCCCCCAAGGCTATAGCCCTCCCGTTTTTGTGTCCTTTTTTCGCTGGACGAACCTGGCGCCCCGGGCTTCGGGCGGGTATTTTTGGGCCCGGCTGTGCCCGCGGCCTATTTTTGGCACACGGAGGTGCCTCGCAAAGTCTCGCGCCATTCCGAGTACGGCAGACGAAGTAGGCCAGCCCCACCCCCAAGGCTATAGCCCACCCGTTTTTGTGGCCTTTTACCGCTGGACGAAATTGGCGCCCCGGCCTTCGGGCCGGTATTTTTGGGCGCGGCTGTGCCCGTGGCCTATATTTGGCACACGGAGGCGCCTCGCAAAAACTCGCGCCATTCCGAGTTCGGCCGACGAAGTTGGCCAGCCCCACCCCACAAGGCTATAGGCCACCCGTTTTTGTGGCCTTTTACCGCTGGACGAAATTGGCGCCCCGGCCTTCGAGCGGGTATTTTTGGGCGCGGCTGTGCCCGCGGCCTATTTTTGGCACACGGAGGCGCCTCGCAAAGACTCGCGCCATTCCGTGTCCGGCGGACGAAGCTGGCCAGCCCCACCCCACAAGGCTATAGCCCACCCGTTTTTGTGGCCTTTTACCGCTGGACGAAATTGGCGCCCCGGCCTTCGGGCCGGTATTTTTGGGCGCGGCTGTGCCCGTGGCCTATTTTTGGCACACGGAGGCGCCTCCCAAAGTCTCGCGCCATTCCGAGTCCGGCGGACGAAGTTGGCCAGCCCCACCCCCCAAGGCTATAGCCCACCCGTTTTTGCGGCCTTTTTCCGCTGGACGAACGAGGCGCCCCGGCCTTCGAGCGGGTATTTTTGGGCGCGGCTGTGCCCGCGGCCTATTTTTGGCACACGGAGGCGCCTCGCAAAGACTCGCGCCATTCCGTGTCCGGCGGACGAAGCTGGCCAGCCCCACCCCACAAGGCTATAGCCCACCCGTTTTTGTGGCCTTTTACCGCTGGACGAACTTGGCGCCCCGGCCTTTGGGCGGGTATTTTTGGGCGCGGCTGTGCCCGCGGCCTATTTTTGGCACCCGGAGGCGCCTCGCAAAGTCTCGCGCCATTCCGAGTCCGGCGGACGAAGTGGGCCAGCCCCACCCCCCAAGGCTTTTGCCCACCCGTTTTCGAGGCCTTTTACCGCTGGACGAACTTGGCGCCCCTGCCTTCGGGCGGGTATTTTTGGGCTCGGCTGTGCCCGCGACCTATTTTTGGCACACACAGGCGCCTCGCAACGTCTCGCGCCATTCCGAGTCCGGCGGACGAAGTTGGCCAGCCCCACCCCCTAAGGCTATAGCCCACCCGTTTTTGTGGCCTTTTTCCGCTGGACGAACGTGGCGCCCCTGCCTTCGGGCGGGTATTTTTGGGCTCGGCTGTGCCCGCGACCTATTTTTGGCACACACAGGCGCCTCGCAAAGTCTCGCGCCATTCCGAGTCCGGCGGACGAAGTTGGCCAGCCCCACCCCCCAAGGCTATAGCCCACCCGTTTTTGTGGCCTTTTTCCGCTGGACGAACCTGGCGCCCCGGCCTTCGGGCGGGTATTTTTGGGCGTGGCTGTGGCCGCGGCCTATTTTTGGCACACGGAGGCGCCTCGCAAAGTCTCGCGCCATTCCGAGTCCGGCGGACGAAGTTGGCCTGCCCTACCCCCCAAGGCAATAGCCCACCCGTTTTTGTGGCCTTTTACCGCTGGACGAACTTGGCGCCCCGGCCTTCGGGTGGGTATTTTTTGGCGCGGCTGTGCCCGCGGCCTATTTTTGGCGCACGGAGGTGCCTCGCAAAGTTTCGCGCCATTCCGAGCCCGGCGGACGAAGTTGGCCAGCCCCACCCCCCGAGGCTATAGCCCACCCGTTTTTGTGTCCTTTTACCGCTGGACGAACTTGGAGCCCCAGCCTTCGGGCGGGTGTTTTTGGGCGCGCTGTGCCCGTGGCCTATTTTTGGCACACGGAGGCGCCTCGTAAAGTCTCGCGCCATTCCGAGTACGGCAAACGAAGTTGGCCAGCCCCACCCCCAAGGCTATAGCCCACCCGTTTTTGTGGCCTTTTACCGCTGGACGAACTTGGCGCCCCGGCCTTCGGGCCGGTATTTTTGGGCGCGGCTGTGCCCGCGGCCTATTTTTGGCACACGGAGGCGCCTCCCAAAGTCTCGCGCCATTCCGAGTCCGGCGGACGAAGTTGGCCAGCCCCACCCCCCAAGGCTATAGCCCACCCGTTTTTGCGGCCTTTTTCCGCTGGACGAACGTGGCGCCCCGGCCTTCGGGCGGGTATTTTTGGGCGCGGCTGTGCCCGCGGCCTATTTTTGGCACACGGAGGCGCCTCGCAAAAACTCGCGCCATTCCGAGTTCGGCCGACGAAGTTGGCCAGCCCCACCCCACAAGGCTATAGGCCACCCGTTTTTGTGGCCTTTTACCGCTGGACGAACTTGGCGCCCCGGCCTTTGGGCTGGTATTTTTGGGCGCGGCTGTGCCCGCGGCCTATTTTTGGCACCCGGAGGCGCCTCGCAAAGTCTCGCGCCATTCCGAGTCCGGCGGACGAAGTGGGCCAGCCCCACCCCCCAAGGCTTTAGCCCACCCGTTTTTGAGGCCTTTTACCGCTGGACGAACTTGGCGCCCCTGCCTTCGGGCGGGTATTTTTGTTCGCGGCTGTGCCCACGGCCTATTTTTGGCACACGGAGGTGCCTCACAATGTCTCGCGCCATTCCGAGTCCGGCGGACGAAGTTGGCCAGCCCCACCCCCCAAGGCTATAGCCCACCCGTTTTTGTGGACTTTTTCCGCTGGACGAACTTGGCGCCCCGGCCTTCGGGCGGGTATTTTTGGACGCGGCTGTGGCCGCGGCTTATTTTTGGCATACGGAGGTGCCTCGCAAAGTCTACCGCAATTCAGAGTCCGGCGGACGAAATTGGCCAGCCCCACCCC
Source organism: Citrus cavaleriei (assembly GCA_030448935.1). Lineage (NCBI taxonomy): Eukaryota > Viridiplantae > Streptophyta > Magnoliopsida > Sapindales > Rutaceae > Citrus > Citrus cavaleriei. Next base: position 161,690 of record JAUJEM010000204.1, read on the forward strand.
CCAAGGATATAGCCCACCCGTTTTTGTGGCCTTTTACCGCTGGACGAACTTGGCGCCCCGGCCTTCGGGCGGGTATTTTTGGGCGCGGCTGTGCCCGCGACCTATTTTTGGCACACACAGGCGCCTCGCAAAGTCTCGCGCCATTCCGAGTCCGGCGGACGAAGTTGGCCAGCCCCACCCCCCAAGGCTATAGCCCACCCGTTTTTGTGGCCTTTTTCCGCTGGACGAACCTGGCGCCCCGGCCTTCGGGCGGGTATTTTTGGGCGTGGCTGTGCCCGCGGCCTATTTTTGGCACACGGAGGCGCCTCGCAAAGTCTCGCGCCATTCCGAGTCCGGCGGACGAAGTTGGCCAGCCCCACCCCCCAAGGCTATAGCCCACCCGTTTTTGTGGCCTTTTTCCGCTGGACGAACTTGGCGCCCCGGCCTTCGGGGGGTGTTTTTGGGTGCGGCTGTGCCCACGGCGTAATTTTGGCACACGGAGGTGCCTCGCAATGTCTCGCGCCATTCCGAGTCCAGCGGACGAAGTTGGCCATGCCCACCCCCCAAGGCTATAGCCCACCCGTTTTTGTGGACTTTTTCCGCTGGACGAACTTGGCGCCCCGGCCTTCGGGCGGGTATTTTTGGACGCGGCTGTGGCCGCGGCTTATTTTTGGTACACGGAGGCTCCTCGCAAAGTCTACCGCAATTCCGAGTCCGGCGGACGAAATTGGCCAGCCCTACCCCCCAGGGCTATAGCCCACCCGTGTTTTTGGCCTTTTACCGCTGGACGAACTTGGCGCCCCGGCCTTCGGGCGGGTATTTTTGGGCGTGGCTGTGCCCGCGGCCTATTTTTGGCACAAAGAGGCGCCTCGCAAAGACTCACGCCATTCCGAGTCCGGCGGACGAAGTTGGCCAGCCCCACCCCACAAGGCTATAGCCCACCCGTTTTTGTGGCCTTTTACCGCTGGACGAACTTGGCGCCCCGGCCTTTGGGCGGGTATTTTTGGGCGCGGCTGTGCCCGCGGCCTATTTTTGGCACCCGGAGGCGCCTCGTAAAGTCTCGCGCCATTCCGAGTCCGGTGGACGAAGTGGGCCAGCCCCACCCCCCAAGGCTTTAGCCCACCCGTTTTCGAGGCCTTTTAGCGCTGGACGAACTTGGCGCCCCTGCCTTCGGGCGGGTATTTTTGGGCGCGGCTCTGCCCGCGACCTATTTTTGGCACACACAGGCGCCTCGCAAAGTCTCGCGCCATTCCGAGTCCGGCGGACGAAGTTGGCCAGCCCCACCCCCCAACGCTATAGCCCACCCGTTTTTGTGGCCTTTTTCCGCTGGACGAACCTGGCGCCCCGGCCTTCGGGCGGGTATTTTTGGGTGTGGCTGTGCCCGCGGCCTATTTTTGGCACACGGAGGCGCCTCGCAAAGTCTCGCGCCATTCCGAGTCCGGCGGACGAAGTTGGCCAGCCCCACCCCCCAAGGCTATAGCCCACCCGTTTTTGTGGCCTTTTTCCGCTGGACGAACTTGGCGCCCCTGCCTTCGGGCGGGTATTTTTGGGCGCGGCTGTGCCCACGGCCTATTTTTGGCACACGGAGGTGCCTCGCAATGTCTCGCGCCATTCCGAGTCCGGCGGACGAAGTTGGCCAGCCCCACCCCCCAAGGCTATAGCCCACCCGTTTTTGTGGACTTTTTCCGCTGGACGAACTTGGCGCCCCGGCCTTCGGGCGGGTATTTTTGGGTGCGGCTGTGCCCACGGCGTAATTTTGGCACACGGAGGTGCCTCGCAATGTCTCGCGCCATTCCGAGTCCGGCGGACGAAGTTCGCCATGCCCACCCCCCAAGGCTATAGCCCACCCGTTTTTGTGGACTTTTTCCGCTGGACGTACTTGGCGCCCCGGCCTTCGGGCGGGTATTTTTGGACGCGGCTGTGGCCGCGGCTTATTTTTGGCACACGGAGGCTCCTCGCAAAGTCCACCGCAATTCCGAGTCCGGCGGACGAAATTGGCCAGCCCTACCCCCCAGGGCTATAGCCCACCCGTGTTTGTGGCCTTTTACCGCTGGACGAACTTGGCGCCCCGGCCTTCGGGCGGGTATTTTTGGGCGCGGCTGTGCCCGCGGCCTATTTTTGGCACAAAGAGGCGCCTCGCAAAGACTCGCGCCATTCTGAGTCCGGCGGACGAAGTTGGCCAGCCCCACCCCACAAGGCTATAGCCCACCCGTTTTTGTGGCCTTTTACCGCTGGACGAACTTGGCGCCCCGGCCTTTGGGCGGGTATTTTTGGGCGCGGCTGTGCCCGCGGCCTATTTTTGGCACCCGGAGGCGCCTCGCAAAGTCTCGCGCCATTCCGAGTCCGGCGGACGAAGTGGGCCAGCCCCACCCCCCAAGGCTATAGCCCACCCGTTTTTGTGGCCTTTTTCCGCTGGACGAACTTGGCGCCCCTGCCTTCGGGCGGGTATTTTTGGGCGCGGCTGTGCCCACGGCCTATTTTTGGCACACGGAGGTGCCTCGCAATGTCTCGCGCCATTCCGAGTCCGGCGGACGAAGTTGGCCAGCCCCACCCCCCAAGGCTATAGCCCACCCATTTTTGTGGACTTTTTCCGCTGGACGAACTTGGCGCCCCGGCCTTCGGGCGGGTATTTTTGGACGCGGCTGTGGCCGCGGCTTATTTTTGGCACACGGAGGCGCCTCGTAAAGTCTACCGCAATTCCGAGTCCGGCGGACGAAATTTGCCAGCCCTACCCCCCAAGGCTATAGCCCACCCGTTTTTGTGGCCTTTTACATCTGGACGAACTTGGCGCCCCGGCCTTCGGGCGGGTATTTTTGGGCGCGGCTGTGCCCGCGGCATATTTTTGGCACACACAGGCGCCTCGCAAAGTCTCGCGCCATTCCGAGTCCGGCGGACGAAGTTGGCCAGCCCCACCCCCCAAGGCTATAGCCCACCCGTTTTTGTGGCCTTTTTCCGCTGGACGAACTTGGCGCCCCGGCCTTCGGGGTATTTATGGGCGCGGCTGTGCCCGCGGCCTATTTTTGGCACACGGAGGTGCCTCGCAAAGTCTCGCGCCATTCCGAGTCCGGCGGACGAAGTTGGCCAGCCCCACCCCCCAAGGCTATAGCCCCCCCGGGTTTGTGGCCTTTTTCCGCTGGACGAACTTGGCGCCCCGGCCTTCGGGGGGTATTTTTGGGTGCGGCTGTGCCCATGGCGTAATTTTGTCACACGGAGGTGCCTCGCAAAGTCTCGCGCCATTCCGAGTCCGGCGGACGAAGTTGGCCAGCCCCACCCCCCAAGGCTATAGCCCACCCGTTTTTGTGGCCTTTTTCCGCTGGACGAACTTGGCGCCCCGGGCTTCGGGCGGGTATTTTTGGACGCGGCTGTGCCCGCGGCCTATTTTTGGCACACGGAGGCACCTCGCAAAGTCTCGCGCCATTCCGAGTCCGGCGGACGAAGTTGGCCACCCCCACCCCCCAAGGCTATAGCCCACCCGTTTTTGTGGCCTTTTTCCGCTGGACGAACTTGGCGCCCCGGCCTTCGGGGGGTATTTTTGGGTGCGGCTGTGCCCACGGCGTAATTTTGGCACACGGAGGTGCCTCGCAAAGCCTCGCGCCATTCCGAGTCCGGCGGACGAAATTGGCCAGCCCTACCCCCCAAGGCTATAGCCCACCCGTTTTTGTGGCCTTTTTCCGCTGGACGAACCTGGCGCCCCGGCCTTCGGGCGGGTATTTTTGGGCGTGGCTGTGCCCGCGGCCTATTTTTGGCACACGGAGGCACCTCGCAAAGTCTCGCGCCATTCCGAGTCCGGCGGACGAAGTTGGCCAGCCCCACCCCCCAAGGCTATATCCCACCCGTTTTTGTGGCCTTTTTCCGCTGGACGAACTTGGCGCCCCGGCCTTCGGGGGGTATTTTTGGGTACGGCTGTGCCCACGGCGTAATTTTGGCAGACGGAGGTGCCTCGCAATGTCTCGCGCCATTCCGAGTCCGGCGGACGAAGTTGGCCATGCCCACCCCCCAAGGCTATAGCCCACCCGTTTTTGTGGCCTTTTTCCGCTGGACGAACCTGGCGCCGCGGCCTTCGGGCGGGTATTTTTGGGCGTGGCTGCGCCCGCGGCCTATTTTTGGCACACGGAGGCGCCTCGCAAAGTCTCGCGCCATTCCGAGTCCGGCGGACGAAGTTGGCCAGCCCCACCCCCCAAGGCTATAGCCCACCCGTTTTTGTGGCCTTTTTCCGCTGGACGAACTTGGCGCCCCGGCCTTCGGGGGGTATTTTTGGGTGCGGCTGTGCCCACGGCGTAATTTTGGCACACGGAGGTGCCTCGCAAAGTCTCGCGCCATTCCGAGTCCGGCGGACGAAGTTGGCAGCCCCACCCCCCAAGGCTATAGCCCACCCGTTTTTGTGGCCTTTTTCCGCTGGACGAACTTGGCGCCCCGGCCTTCGGGGTGTATTTTTGGGCGCGGCTGTGCCCACGGCCTATTTTTGGCACACGGAGGTGCCTCGCAATGTCTCGCGCCATTCCGAGTCCGGCGGACGAAGTTGGCCAGCCCCACCCCCCAAGGCTATAGCCCACCTGTTTTTGTGGCCTTTTTCCGCTGGACGAACTTGGCGCCCCGGGCTTCGGGCGGGTATTTTTGGACGCGGCTGTGCCCGCGGCCTATTTTTGGCACACGGAGGCACCTCGCAAAGTCTCGCGCCATTCCGAGTCCGGCGGACGAAGTTGGCCAGCCCCACCCCCCAAGGCTATAGCCCACCCGTTTTTGTGGACTTTTTCCGCTGGACGAACTTGGCGCCCCGGCGTTCGGGCGGGTATTTTTGGACGCGGCTGTGGCCGCGGCTTATTTTTGGCACACGGAGGCGCCTCGCAAAGTCTACCGTAATTCCGAGTCCGGCGGACGAAATTGGCCAGCCCTACCCCCCAAGGCTATAGCCCACCCGTTTTTGTGGCCTTTTACCGCTGGACGAACTTGGCGCCCCGGCCTTCGGGCGGGTATTTTTGGGCGCGGCTGTGCCCGCGGCCTATTTTTGGCACACAGAGGCACCTCGCAAAGACTCGCGCCATTCCGAGTCCGGCGGACGAAGTTGGCCAGCCCCACCCCACAAGGCTATAGCCCACCCGTTTTTGTGGCCTTTTTCCGCTGGACGAACTTGGCGCCCCGGGCTTCGGGCGGGTATTTTTGGACGCGGCTGTGCCCGCGGCCTATTTTTGGCACACGGAGGCACCTCGCAAAGTCTCGCGCCATTCCGAGTCCGGCGGACGAAGTTGGCCAGCCCCACCCCCCAAGGCTATAGCCCACCCGTTTTTGTGGCCTTTTTCCGCTGGACGAACTTGGCGCCCCGGCCTTCGGCGGGTATTTTTGGGTGCGGCTGTGCCCACGGCGTAATTTTGGCACACGGAGGTGCCTCGCAAAGTCTCGCGCCATTCCGAGTCCGGCGGACGAAATTGGCCTGCCCTACCCCCCAAGGCTATAGCCCACCCGTTTTTGTGGCCTTTTTCCGCTGGACGAACTGGCGCCCCGGCCTTCGGGCGGGTATTTTTGGGCGCGGCTGTGCCCGCGGCCTATATTTGGCACCCGGAGGCGCCTCGCAAAGTCTCGCGCCATTCCGAGTCCGGCGGACGAAGTGGGCCAGCCCCACCCCCCAAGGCTTTAGCCCACCCGTTTTCGATGCCTTTTACCGCTGGACGAACTTGGCGCCCCTGCCTTCGGGCGGGTATTTTTGGGCGCGGCTGTGCCCGCGACTTATTTTTGGCACACACAGGCGCCTCGCAAAGTCTCGCGCCATTCCGAGTCCGGCGGACGAAGTTGGCCAGCCCCACCCCCCAAGGCTATAGCCCACCCGTTTTTGTGGCCTTTTTCCGCTGGACGAACTTGGCGCCCCGGCCTTCGGGGGGTATTTTTGGGCGCGGCTGTGCCCACGGCCTATTTTTGGCACACGGAGGTGCCTCGAAATGTCTCGCGCCATTCCGAGTCCGGCGGACGAAGTTGGCCAGCCCCACCCCCCAAGGCTATAGCCCACCCGTTTTTGTGGCCTTTTTCCGCTGGACGAACTTTGCGCCCCGGCCTTCGGGCGGGTATTTTTGGACGCGGCTGTACCCGCGGCCTATTTTTGGCACACGGACGCGCCTCGCAAAGTCTCGCGCCATTCCGAGTCCGGCGGACGAAGTTGGCCAGCCCCACCCCCCAAGGCTATAGCCCTCCCGTTTTTGTGGCCTTTTTCCGCTGGACGAACTTGGCGCCCCGGGCTTCGGGCGGGTATTTTTGGACGCGGCTGTGCCCGCGGCCTATTTTTGGCACACGGAGGCGCCTCGCAAAGTCTCGCACCATTCCGAGTCCGGCGGACGAAGTTGGCCTGCCCTACCCCCCAAGGCAATAGCCCACCCGTTTTTGTGGCCTTTTACCGCTGGACGAACTTGGCGCCCCGGCCTTCGGGCGGGTATTTTTGGGCGCGGCTGTGCCCGGGCCTATTTTTGGCACACGGAGGTGCGTCGCAAAGTCTCGCGCCATTCCGAGTCCGGCGGACGAAGTTGGCCAGCCCCACCCCCCAAGGCTATAGCCCACCCGTTTTTGTGGACTTTTTCCGCTGGACGAACTTGGCGCCCCGGCCTTCGGGCGGGTATTTTTGGACGCGTCTGTGGCCGCGGCTTATTTTTGGCACACGGAGGCGCCTCGCAAAGTCTACCGTAATTCCGAGTCCGGCGGACGAAATTGGCCAGCCCTACCCCCCAAGGCTATAGCCCACCCGTTTTTGTGGCCTTTTACCGCTGGACGAACTTGGCGCCCCGGCCTTCGGGCGGGTATTTTTGGGCGCGGCTGTGCCCGCGGCCTATTTTTGGCACACAGAGGCACCTCGCAAAGACTCGCGCCATTCCGAGTCCGGCGGACGAAGTTGGCCAGCCCCACCCCACAAGGCTATAGCCCACCCGTTTTTGTGGCCTTTTTCCGCTGGACGAACTTGGCGCCCCGGGCTTCGGGCGGGTATTTTTGGACGCGGCTGAGCCCGCGGCCTATTTTTGGCACACGGAGGCACCTCGCAAAGTCTCGCGCCATTCCGAGTCCGGCGGACGAAGTTGGCCAGCCCCACCCCCCAAGGCTATAGCCCACCCGTTTTTGTGGCCTTTTTCCGCTGGACGAACTTGGCGCCCCGGCCTTCGGCGGGTATTTTTGGGTGCGGCTGTGCCCACGGCGTAATTTTGGCACACGGAGGTGCCTCGCAAAGTCTCGCGCCATTCCGAGTCCGGCGGACGAAATTGGCCAGCCCTACCCCCCAAGGCTATAGCCCACCCGTTTTTGTGGCCTTTTTCCGCTGGACGAACCTGGCGCCCCGGCCTTCGGGCGGGTATTTTTGGGCGCGGCTGTGCCCGCGGCCTATATTTGGCACCCGGAGGCGCCTCGCAAAGTCTCGCGCCATTCCGAGTCCGGCGGACGAAGTGGGCCAGCCCCACCCCCCAAGGCTTTAGCCCACCCGTTTTCGATGCCTTTTACCGCTGGACGAACTTGGCGCCCCTGCCTTCGGGCGGGTATTTTTGGGCGCGGCTGTGCCCGCGCCCTATTTTTGGCACACACAGGCGCCTCGCAAAGTCTCGCGCCATTCCGAGTCCGGCGGACGAAGTTGGCCAGCCCCACCCCCCAAGGCTATAGCCCACCCGTTTTTGTGGCCTTTTTCCGCTGGACGAACTTGGCGCCCCGGCCTTCGGGGGGTATTTTTGGGCGCGGCTGTGCCCACGGCCTATTTTTGGCACACGGAGGTGCCTCGCAATGTCTCGCGCCATTCCGAGTCCGGCGGACGAAGTTGGCCAGCCCCACCCCCCAAGGCTATAGCCCACCCGTTTTTGTGGCTTTTTTCCGCTGGACGAACTTTGCGCCCCGGCCTTCGGGCGGGTATTTTTGGACGCGGCTGTGCCCGCGGCCTATTTTTGGCACACGGACGCGCCTCGCAAAGTCTCGCGCCATTCCGAGTCCGGCGGACGAAGTTGGCCAGCCCCACCCCCCAAGGCTATAGCCCTCCCGTTTTTGTGGCCTTTTTCCGCTGGACGAACTTGGCGCCCCGGGCTTCGGGCGGGTATTTTTGGACGCGGCTGTGCCCGCGGCCTATTTTTGGCACACGGAGGCGCCTCGCAAAGTCTCGCACCATTCCGAGTCCGGCGGACGAAGTTGGCCTGCCCTACCCCCCAAGGCAATAGCCCACCCGTTTTTGTGGCCTTTTACCGCTGGACGAACTTGGCGCCCCGGGCATCGGGCGGGTATTTTTGGACGCGGCTGTGCCCGCGGCCTATTTTTGGCACACGGAGGCGCCTCGCAAAGTCTCGCACCATTCCGAGTCCGGCGGACGAAGTTGGCCTGCCCTACCCCCCAAGGCTATAGCCCACCCGTTTTTGTGGACTTTTTCCGCTGGACGAACTTGGCGCCCCGGCCTTCGGGCGGGTATTTTTGGACGCGGCTGTGGCCGCGGCTTATTTTTGGCACACGGAGGCGCCTCGCAAAGTCTACCGCAATTCCGAGTCCGGCGGACGAAATTGACCAGCCCTACCCCCCAAGGCTATAGCCCACCCATTTTTTTGGCCTTTTACCGCTGGACGAACTTGGCGCCCCGGCCTTCGGGTGGGTATTTTTTGGCGCGGCTGTGCCCGCGGCCTATTTTTGGCACACGGAGGTGCCTCGCAAAGTTTCGCGCCATTCCGAGCCCGGCGGACGAAGTTGGCCAGCCCCACCCCCCAAGGCTATAGCCCACCCGTTTTTGTGTCCTTTTACCGCTGGACGAACTTGGAGCCCAGCCTTTGGGCGGGTATTTTTGGGCGCGCTGTGCCTGCGGCCTATTTTTGGCACACGGAGGCGCCTCGCAAAGTCTCGCGCCATTCCGAGTCCGGCGGACAAAGTTGGCCAGCCCTACCACCCAAGGCTATAGCCCACCCGTTTTTGTGGCCTTTTACCGCTGGACGAACTTGGCGCCCCGGACATCGGGCAGGTATTTTTGGACGCGGCTCTGCCCACGGCCTATTTTTGGCACACGGAGGTGCCTCGCAATGTCTCGCGCCATTCCGAGTCCGCCGGACGAAGTCGGCCAGCCCCACCCCCCAAGGCTATAGCCCTCCCGTTTTTGCGGCCTTTTTCCGCTGGACGAACGTGGCGCCCCGGACTTCGGGCGGGTATTTTTGGGCCCGGCTGTGCCCGCGGCCTATTTTTGGCACACACAGGCGCCTCCCAAAGTCTCGCGCCATTCCGAGTCCGGCGGACGAAGTTGGCCAGCCCCACCCCCCAAGGCTATAGCCCACCCGTTTTTGTGGCCTTTTTCCGCTGGACGAACTTGACGCCCCGGCCTTCGGGTGGGTATTTTTGGACGCGGCTGTGCCCGCGGCCTATTTTTGGCACAAGGAGGCGCCTCGCAAAGTCCCGCGCCATTCCGAGTCCGCCAGACGAAGTTGGCCATCCCCACCCCCCAAGGCTATAGCCCACCCGTTTTTGTGGCCTTTTTCCGCTGGACGAACTTGGCGCCCCGGCCTTCGGGTGGGTATTTTTGTCCGCGGCTGTGGCCGCGGCCTATTTTTGGTACACGGAGGCACCTCGCAAAGTCTCGCGCCATTCCGAGTCCGGCGGACGAAGTTGGCCAGCCCCACCCCCCAAGGCTATAGCCCACCCGTTTTTGTGGCCTTTTTCCGCTGGACGAACTTGGCGCCCCGGCCTTCGGGCGGGTATTTTTGGGCGCGGCTGTGCCCGCGGCCTATTTTTGGCACACGGAGGCGCCTCGCAAAGTCTCGCGCCATTCCGAGTCCGGCGGACGAAGTTGGCCAGCCCCACCCCCCAAGGCTATAGCCCACCCGTTTTTGAGGTCTTTTTCCGCTGGACGAACTTGGCGCCCCGGCCTTCGGGCGGGTATTTTTGGACGCGGTTGTGCCTGCAGCCTATTTTTGGCACACGGAGGCGCCCCGCAAAGTCTCGCGCCATTCCGAGTCCGGCGGACGAAGTTGGCCATCCCGACCCCCCAAGGCTATAGCCCACCCGTTTTTGTGGCCTTTTTCCGCTGGACGAACTTGGCGCCCCGGGCTTCGGGCGGGTATTTTTGGGCGCGGCTGTGCCCGCGGCCTATTTTTGGCACACGGATGCGCCTCGCAAAGTCTCACGCCATTCCGAGTCCGGCGGACGAAGTTGGCCAGCCCCACCCCCCAAGGCTATAGCCCACCCGTTTTTGTGGCCTATTTCCGCTGGACGAACTTGGCGCCCCGGCCTTCGGGCGGGTATTTTTGGGCGCGGCTGTGCCCGCGGCCTATTTTTGGCACACGGAGGCGCCTCGCAAAGTCTCGCGCCATTCCGAGTCCGGCGGACGAAGTTGGCCAGCCCCACCCCCCAAGGCTATAGCCCACCCGTTTTTGTGGCCTTTTTCCGCTGGACGAACTTGGCGCCCCGGCCTTCGGGCGGATAATTTTGGGTGCGGCTGTGCCCGCAGCCTATTTTTCGCACACGGAGGTGCCTCACAAAGTCTCGCGCCATTCCGAGTCCTGCGGACGAAGTTGGCCAGCCCCACCCCCCAAGGCTATAGCCCACCCGTTTTTGTGGCCTTTTTCCGCTGGACGAACTTGGCGCCCCGGCCTTCGGGCGGGTATTTTTGGGAGCCGCTGTGCCCACGGCCTATTTTTGGCACACGGAGGCGCCTCGCAAAGTCTCGCGCCATTACGAGTCCGGCGGACGAAGTTGGCCAGCCCCACCCCCCAAGGCTATAGCCCACCCGTTTTTGTGGCCTTTTTCCGCTGGATGAACATGGCGCCCCGGCCTTCGGGCGGGTATTTTTGGGCGCGGCTGTGCCCGCGGCCTATTTTTGGCACACGGAGGCGCCTCGCAAAGTCTCGCGCCATTCCGATTCCGGCGGACGAAGTTGGCCAGCCCCACCCCCCAAGGCTATAGCCCACCCGTTTTTGTGGCCTTTTTCCGCTGGACGAACTTGGCGCCCCGGCCTTCGGGCGGGTATTTTTGGACGCGGCTGTGCCCGCGGCCTATTTTTGGCACACGGAGGCACCCCGCAAAGTCTCGCGCCATTCCGAGTCCGGCGGACGAAGTTGGCCATCCCCACCCCCCAAGGCTATAGCCCACCCGTTTTTGTGGCCTTTTTCCGCTGGACGAACTTGGCGCCCCGGGCTTCGGGCGGGTATTTTTGGGCGCGGCTGTGCCCGCGGCCTATTTTTTGCACACGGATGCGCCTCGCAAAGTCTCACGCCATTCCGAGTCCGGCGGACGAAATTGGCCAGCCCCACCCCCCAAGGCTATAGCCCACCCGTTTTTGTGGCCTTTTTCCGCTGGACGAACTTGGCGCCCCGGCCTTCGGGTGGGTATTTTTGGCCGCGGCTGTGCCCGCGGCCTATTTTTGGCACACGGAGGTGCCTCGCAAAGTCTCGCGCCATTCCGAGTCCGGCGGACGAAGTTAGCCAGCCCCACCCCCCAAGGCTATAGCCCACCCGTTTTTGTGGCCTTTTACCGCTGGACGAACTTGGCGCCCCGGCCCTCGGGCGGGTATTTTTGGGCGCGGCTGTGGCTGCGGCCTATTTTTGGCACACGGAGGCGTCTCGCAAAGTCTCGCGCCATTCCGAGTTCGGCGGACGTCGTTGGCCAGCCCCACCCCCCAAGGCTATAGCCCGCCCGTTTTTGTGGCCTTTTAACGCTGGACAAACTTGGGGCCCCGGCCTTCGGGTGGGTATTTTTGGGCGCGGCTGTGCCCGCGGCCTATTTTTGGCACACGGAGACGCCTCGCAAAGTCTCGCGCCATTCCGAGTCCGGCGGACGGAGTTGGCCAGCCCCACCCCCCAAGGCTATAGCCCACCCGTTTTTGTGGCCTTTTTCCGCTGGACGAACTTGGCGCCCCGGGCTTCGGGCGGGTATTTTTGGGCGCGGCTGTGCCCGCGGCCTATTTTTTGCACACGGATGCGCCTCGCAAAGTCTCACGCCATTCCGAGTCCGGCGGACGAAGTTGGCCAGCCCCACCCCCCAAGGCTATAGCCCACCCGTTTTTGTGGCCTTTTTCCGCTGGACGAACTTGGCGCCCCGGCCTTCGGGTGGGTATTTTTGGGCGCGGCTGTGCCCGCGGCCTATTTTTGGCACACGGAGGCGCCTCGCAAAGTCTCGCGCCATTCCGAGTCAGGCGGACGAAGTTGGCCAGCCCCACCCCCCAAGGCTATAGCCCACCCGTTTTGTGGCCTTTTACCGCTGGACGAACTTGGCGCCCCGGCCTTCGGGCGGGTATTTTTGGGCGCGGCTTTGCCCGCGGCCTATTTTTGGCACACGGAGACGCCTCGCAAAGTCTCGCGCCATTCCGAGTCCGGCGGACGGAGTTGGCCAGCCCCACCCCCCAAGGCTATAGCCCACCCGTTTTTGTGGCCTTTTTCCGCTGGACGAACTTGGCGCCCCGGCCTTCGGTCGGGTATTTTTGGGTGCAGCTGTGCCCGCGGCCTATTTTTGGCACACGGAGGCGCCTCGCAAAGTCTCGCGCCATTCCGAGTCCGGCGGACGAAGTTGGCCAGCCCCACCCCCAAGGCTATAGCCCCACCCGTTTTTGTGGCCTTTTTCTGCTGGACGAACTTGGCGCCCCGGCCTTCGGGGGGGTATTTTTGGGCGCGGCGATGCCCGCAGCCTATTTTTGGTACACGGAGGTGCCTCGCAAAGTCTCGCGCCATTCCGAGTCCGGCGGACGAAGTTGGCCAGCCCGCCCCCCAATGCTATAGCCCACCCGTTTTTGTGGCCTTTTACCGCTGGACGAACTTGGCGCCCCGGCCATCGGGCAGGTATTTTTGGGCGGGGCAGTGGCCGCGGCCTATTTTTGGCACACGGAGGCGCCTCGAAAAGTCTCGCGCCATTCCGAGTCCGGCGGACGAAGTTGGCCAGCCCCACCCCCCAAGGCTGTAGCCCACCCGTTTTTGTGGCCTTTTACCGCTGGACGAACTTGGCGCCGCGGCCTTCGGGCTGGTATTTTTGGGCGCGGCTGTGCCCGCGGCCTATTTTTGGCACACGGAGGGGCCTCGCAAAGTCTCGCGCCATTCCGAGTCCAGCGGACGAAGTTGGCCAGCCCCACCCCCAAAGGCTATAGCCAACCCGTTTTTGTGGCCTTTTTCCGCTGGACGAACTTGGCGCCCCGGCCTTCGGGCGGGTATTTTTGGGCGCGGCTGTGTCCATGCCTATTTTTGGCACACGGAGGCGTCTCGCAAAGTCTCGCGCAATTCGGAGTGCGGCGGACGTCGTTGGCCAGCCCCACCCCCCAAGGCTATAGCCCGCCCGTTTTTGTGGCCTTTTAACGCTGGACAAACTTGGGGCCCCGGCCTTCGGGTGGGTATTTTTGGGCGCGGCTGTGTCCGCGGCCTATTTTTGGCACACGGAGACGCCTCGCAAAGTCTCGCGCCATTCCGAGTCCGGCGGACGGAGTTGGCCAGCCCCACCCCCCAAGGCTATAGCCCACCCGTTTTTGTGGCCTTTTTCCGCTGGACGAACTTGGCGCCTCGGGCTTCGGGCGGGTATTTTTGGGCGCGGCTGTGCCCGCGGCCTATTTTTTACACACGGATGCGCCTCGCAAAGTCTCACGCCATTCCGAGTCCGGCGGACGAAGTTGGCCAGCCCCACCCCCCAAGGCTATAGCCCACCCGTTTTTGTGGCCTTTTTCCGCTGGACGAACTTGGCGCCCCGGCCTTCGGGTGGGTATTTTTGGCGCGGCTGTGCCCGCGGCCTATTTTTGGCACACGGAGGCGCCTCGCAAAGTCTCGCGCCATTCCGAGTCCGGCGGACGAAGTTGGCCAGCCCCACCCCCCAAGGCTATAGCCCACCCGTTTTTGTGGCCTTTTACCGCTGGACGAACTTGGCGCCCCGGCCTTCGGGCGGGTATTTTTGGGCGCGGCTTTGCCCGCGGCCTATTTTTGGCACACGGAGACGCCTCGCAAAGTCTCGCGCCATTCCGAGTCCGGCGGACGGAGTTGGCCAGCCCCACCCCCCAAGGCTATAGCCCACCCGTTTTTGTGGCCTTTTTCCGCTGGACGAACTTGGCGCCCCGGCCTTCGGTCGGGTATTTTTGGGCGCAGCTGTGCCCGCGGCCTATTTTTGGCACACGGAGGCGCCTCGCAAAGTCTCGCGCCATTCCGAGTCCGGCGGACGAAGTTGGCCAGCCCCACCCCCAAGGCTATAGCCCCACCCGTTTTTGTGGCCTTTTTCTGCTGGACGAACTTGGCGCCCCGGCCTTCGGGGGGGTATTTTTGGGCGCGGCTGTGCCCGCGGCCTATTTTTGGTACACGGAGGTGCCTCGCAAAGTCTCGCGCCATTCCGAGTCCGGAGGACGTAGTTGGCCAGCCCCAACCACCAAAGCTATAGCACAACGGTAATAGTGGCCGTATACCGCTGGACGAACTTGGCGCCCCGGCCTTCGGGCGGGTATTTTTGGGCGCGGCTGTGCCCGCGGCCTATTTTTGGCACACGGAGACGCCTCGCAAAGTCTCGCGCCATTCCGAGTCCGGCGGACGGAGTTGGCCAGCCCCACCCCCCAAGGCTATAGCCCACCCGTTTTTGTGGCCTTTTTCCGCTGGACGAACTTGGCGCCCCGGCCTTCGGTCGGGTATTTTTGGGCGCAGCTGTGCCCGCGGCCTATTTTTGGCACACGGAGGCGCCTCGCAAAGTCTCGCGCCATTCCGAGTCCGGCGGACGAAGTTGGCCAGCCCCACCCCCAAGGCTATAGCCCCACCCGTTTTTGTGGCCTTTTTCTGCTGGACGAACTTGGCGCCCCGGCCTTCGGGGGGGTATTTTTGGGCGCGGCTGTGCCCGCGGCCTATTTTTGGTACACGGAGGTGCCTCGCAAAGTCTCGCGCCATTCCGAGTCCGGCGGACGAAGTTGGCCAGCCCCACCCCCCAAGGCTATAGCCCACCCGTTTTTGTGGCCTTTTACCGCTGGACGAACTTGGCGCCCCGGCCATCGCGGAAGTAATTATGGGCGCGGCAGTGACCGCGGACTAGTTTAGGAACACGGGGGCGCCTCGCAAAGTCTCGCGCCATTCCGAGTCCGGCGGACGAAGTTGGCCAGGCCCCCCCCCCACGGCTGTAGCCCACCCGTTTTTGTGGCCTTTTACCGCTGGACGAACTTGGCGCCGCGGCCTTCGGGCTGGTATTTTTGGGCGCGGCTGTGCCCGCGGCCTATTTTTGGCACACGGAGGGGCCTCGCAAAGTCTCGCGCCATTCCGAGTCCAGCGGACGAAGTTGGCCAGCCCCACCCCCAAAGGCTATAGCCAACCCGGTTTTGTGGCCTTTTTCCGCTGGACGAACTTGGCGCCCCGGCCTTCGGGCGGGTATTTTTGGGCGCGGCTGTGCCCGCGGCCTATTTTTGGCACACGGAGGCGTCTCGCAAAGTCTCGCGCCATTCCGAGTTCGGCGGACGTCGTTGGCCAGCCCCACCCCCCAAGGCTATAGCCCGCCCGTTTTTGTGGCCTTTTAACGCTGGACAAACTTGGGGCCCCGGCCTTCGGGTGGGTATTTTTGGGCGCGGCTGTGCCCGCGGCCTATTTTTGGCACACGGAGACGCCTCGCAAAGTCTCGCGCCATTCCGAGTCCGGCGGACGGAGTTGGCCAGCCCCACCCCCCAAGGCTATAGCCCACCCGTTTTTGTGGCCTTTTTCCGCTGGACGAACTTGGCGTCTCGGGCTTCGGGCGGGTATTTTTGGGCGCGGCTGTGCCCGCGGCCTATTTTTTGCACACGGATGCGCCTCGCAAAGTCTCACGCCATTCCGAGTCCGGCGGACGAAGTTGGCCAGCCCCACCCCCCAAGGCTATAGCCCACCCGTTTTTGTGGCCTTTTTCCGCTGGACGAACTTGGCGCCCCGGCCTTCGGGTGGGTATTTTTGGGCGCGGCTGTGCGCGCGGCCTATTTTTGGCACACGGAGGTGCCTCGCAAAGTCTCGCGCCATTCCGAGTCCGGCGGACGAAGTTGGCCAGTCCCGCCCCCCAATGCTATAGCCCACCCGTTTTTGTGGCCTTTTACCGCTGGACGAACTTGGCGCCCCGGCCATCGGGCAGGTATTTTTGGGCGCGGCAGTGGCCGCGGCCTATTTTTGGCACACGGAGGCGCCTCGAAAAGTCTCGCGCCATTCCGAGTCCGGCGGACGAAGTTGGCCAGCCCCACCCCCCAAGGCTGTAGCCCACCCGTTTTTGTGGCCTTTTACCGCTGGACGAACTTGGCGCCGCGGCCTTCGGGCTGGTATTTTTGGGCGCGGCTGTGCCCGCGGCCTATTTTTTGCACACGGATGCGCCTCGCAAAGTCTCACGCCATTCCGAGTCCGGCGGACGAAGTTGGCCAGCCCCACCCCCCAAGGCTATAGCCCACCCGTTTTTGTGGCCTTTTTCCGCTGGACGAACTTGGCGCCCCGGCCTTCGGGGGGGTATTTTTGGGCGCGGCTGTGCCCGCGGCCTATTTTTGGCACACGGAGGTGCCTCGCAAAGTCTCGCGCCATTCCGAGTCCGGCGGACGAAGTTGGCCAGTCCCGCCCCCCAATGCTATAGCCCACCCGTTTTTGTGGCCTTTTACCGCTGGACGAACTTGGCGCCCCTCCCATCGGGCAGGTATTTTTGGGCGCGGCAGTGGCCGCGGCCTATTTTTGGCACACGGAGGCGCCTCGAAAAGTCTCGCGCCATTCCGAGTCCGGCGGACGAAGTTGGCCAGCCCCACCCCCCAAGGCTGTAGCCCACCCGTTTTTGTGGCCTTTTACCGCTGGACGAACTTGGCGCCGCGGCCTTCGGGCTGGTATTTTTGGGCGCGGCTGTGCCCGCGGCCTATTTTTGGCACACGGAGGGGCCTCGCAAAGTCTCGCGCCATTCCGAGTCCAGCGGACGAAGTTGGCCAGCCCCACCCCCAAAGGCTATAGCCAACCCGTTTTTGTGGCCTTTTTCCGCTGGACGAACTTGGCGCCCCGGCCTTCGGGCGGGTATTTTTGGGCGCGGCTGTGCCCGCCGCCTATTTTTGGCACACGGAGGCGCCTCGCAAAGTCTCGCGCCATTCCGAGTCCGGCGGACGAAGTTGGCCAGCCCCACCCCCCAAGGCTATAGCCCACCCGTTTTTGTGGCCTTTTTCCGCTGGACGAACTTGGCGCCCCGGGCTTCGGGCGGGTATTTTTGGGCGCGGCTGTGCCCGCGGCCTATTTTTGGCACACGGATGCGCCTCGCAAAGTCTCACACCATTCCGATTCCGGCGGACGAAGTTGGCCAGCCCCACCCCCCAAGGCTATAGCCCACCCGTTTTTGTGGCCTTTTTCCGCTGGACGAACTTGGGGCCCCGGCCTTCGGGTGGGTATTTTTGGCCGCGGCTGTGCCCGCGGCCTATTTTTGGTACACGGAGGTGCCTCGCAAAGTCTCGCGCCATTCCGAGTCCGGCGGACGAAGTTGGCCAGCCCGCCCCCCAATGCTATAGCCCACCCGTTTTTGTGGCCTTTTACCGCTGGACGAACTTGGCGCCCCGGGCTTCGGGCGGGTATTTTTGGGCGCGGCTGTGCCCGCGGCCTATTTTTGGCACACGGATGCGCCTCGCAAAGTCTCACACCATTCCGATTCCGGCGGACGAAGTTGGCCAGCCCCACCCCCCAAGGCTATAGCCCACCCGTTTTTGTGGCCTTTTTCCGCTGGACGAACTTGGCGCCCCGGCCTTCGGGGGGGTATTTTTGGGCGCGGCTGTGCCCGCGGCCTATTTTTGGTACACGGAGGTGCCTCGCAAAGTCTCGCGCCATTCCGAGTCCGGCGGACGAAGTTGGCCAGCCCGCCCCCCAATGCTATAGCCCACCCGTTTTTGTGGCCTTTTACCGCTGGACGAACTTGGCGCCCCGGCCATCGGGCAGGTATTTTTGGGCGCGGCAGTGGCCGCGGCCTATTTTTGGCACACGGAGGCGCCTCGAAAAGTCTCGCGCCATTCCGAGTCCGGCGGACGAAGTTGGCCAGCCCCACCCCCCAAGGCTGTAGCCCACCCGTTTTTGTGGCCTTTTACCGCTGGACGAACTTGGCGCCGCGGCCTTCGGGCTGGTATTTTTGGGCGCGGCTGTGCCCGCGGCCTATTTTTGGCACACGGAGGGGCCTCGCAAAGTCTCGCGCCATTCCGAGTCCAGCGGACGAAGTTGGCCAGCCCCACCCCCAAAGGCTATAGCCAACCCGTTTTTGTGGCCTTTTTCCGCTGGACGAACTTGGCGCCCCGGCCTTCGGGCGGGTATTTTTGGGCGCGGCTGTGCCCGCGGCCTATTTTTGGCACACGGAGGCGTCTCGCAAAGTCTCGCGCCATTCCGAGTTCGGCGGACGTCGTTGGCCAGCCCCACCCCCCAAGGCTATAGCCCGCCCGTTTTTGTGGCCTTTTAACGCTGGACAAACTTGGGGCCCCGGCCTTCGGGTGGGTATTTTTGGGCGCGGCTGTGCCCGCGGCCTATTTTTGGCACACGGAGACGCCTCGCAAAGTCTCGCGCCATTCCGAGTCCGGCGGACGGAGTTGGCCAGCCCCACCCCCCAAGGCTATAGCCCACCCGTTTTTGTGGCCTTTTTCCGCTGGACGAACTTGGCGCCCCGGGCTTCGGGCGGGTATTTTTGGGCGCGGCTGTGCCCGCGGCCTATTTTTTGCACACGGATGCGCCTCGCAAAGTCTCACGCCATTCCGAGTCCGGCGGACGAAGTTGGCCAGCCCCACCCCCCAAGGCTATAGCCCACCCGTTTTTGTGGCCTTTTTCCGCTGGACGAACTTGGCGCCCCGGCCTTCGGGTGGGTATTTTTGGGCGCGGCTGTGCCCGCGGCCTATTTTTGGCACACGGAGGCGCCTCGCAAAGTCTCGCGCCATTCCGAGTCCGGCGGACGAAGTTGGCCAGCCCCACCCCCCAAGGCTATAGCCCACCCGTTTTTGTGGCCTTTTACCGCTGGACGAACTTGGCGCCCCGGCCTTCGGGCGGGTATTTTTGGGCGCGGCTTTGCCCGCGGCCTATTTTTGGCACACGGAGACGCCTCGCAAAGTCTCGCGCCATTCCGAGTCCGGCGGACGGAGTTGGCCAGCCCCACCCCCCAAGGCTATAGCCCACCCGTTTTTGTGGCCTTTTTCCGCTGGACGAACTTGGCGCCCCGGCCTTCGGTCGGGTATTTTTGGGCGCAGCTGTGCCCGCGGCCTATTTTTGGCACACGGAGGCGCCTCGCAAAGTCTCGCGCCATTCCGAGTCCGGCGGACGAAGTTGGCCAGCCCCACCCCCAAGGCTATAGCCCCACCCGTTTTTGTGGCCTTTTTCTGCTGGACGAACTTGGCGCCCCGGCCTTCGGGGGGGTATTTTTGGGCGCGGCTGTGCCCGCGGCCTATTTTTGGCACACGGAGGTGCCTCGCAAAGTCTCGCGCCATTCCGAGTCCGGCGGACGAAGTTGGCCAGTCCCGCCCCCCAATGCTATAGCCCACCCGTTTTTGTGGCCTTTTACCGCTGGACGAACTTGGCGCCCCGGCCTTCGGGCAGGTATTTTTGGGCGCGGCAGTGGCCGCGGCCTATTTTTGGCACACGGAGGCGCCTCGAAAAGTCTCGCGCCATTCCGAGTCCGGCGGACGAAGTTGGCCAGCCCCACCCCCCAAGGCTGTAGCCCACCCGTTTTTGTGGCCTTTTACCGCTGGACGAACTTGGCGCCGCGGCCTTCGGGCTGGTATTTTTGGGCGCGGCTGTGCCCGCGGCCTATTTTTGGCACACGGAGGGGCCTCGCAAAGTCTCGCGCCATTCCGAGTCCAGCGGACGAAGTTGGCCAGCCCCACCCCCAAAGGCTATAGCCAACCCGTTTTTGTGGCCTTTTTCCGCTGGACGAACTTGGCGCCCCGGCCTTCGGGCGGGTATTTTTGGGCGCGGCTGTGCCCGCCGCCTATTTTTGGCACACGGAGGCGCCTCGCAAAGTCTCGCGCCATTCCGAGTCCGGCGGACGAAGTTGGCCAGCCCCACCCCCCAAGGCTATAGCCCACCCGTTTTTGTGGCCTTTTACCGCTGGACGAAGTTGGCGCCCCGGCCTTCGGGCGGGTATTTTTGGGCGCGGCTGTGCCCGCGGCCTATTTTTGGCACACGGATGCGCCTCGCAAAGTCTCACACCATTCCGATTCCGGCGGACGAAGTTGGCCAGCCCCACCCCCCAAGGCTATAGCCCACCCGTTTTTGTGGCCTTTTTCCGCTGGACGAACTTGGCGCCCCGGCCTTCGGGGGGGTATTTTTGGCCGCGGCTGTGCCGCGGCCTATTTTTGGCACACGGAGGTGCCTCGCAAAGTCTCGCGCCATTACGAGTCCGGCGGACGAAGTTGGCCAGCCCCACCCCCCAAGGCTATAGCCCACCCGTTTTTGTGGCCTTTTTCCGCTGGATGAACATGGCGCCCCGGCCTTCGGGCGGGTATTTTTGGGCGCGGCTGTGCCCGCGGCCTATTTTTGGCACACGGAGGCGCCTCGCAAAGTCTCGCGCCATTCCGAGTCCAGCGGACGAAGTTGGCCAGCCCCACCCCCAAAGGCTATAGCCAACCCGTTTTTGTGGCCTTTTTCCGCTGGACGAACTTGGCGCCCCGGCCTTCGGGCGGGTATTTTTGGGCGCGGCTGTGCCCGCCGCCTATTTTTGGCACACGGAGGCGCCTCGCAAAGTCTCGCGCCATTCCGAGTCCGGCGGACGGAGTTGGCCAGCCCCACCCCCCAAGGCTATAGCCCACCCGGTTTTGTGGCCTTTTTCCGCTGGACGAACTTGGCGCCCCGGGCTTCGGGCGGGTATTTTTGGGCGCGGCTGTGCCCGCGGCCTATTTTTGGCACACGGATGCGCCTCGCAAAGTCTCACACCATTCCGATTCCGGCGGACGAAGTTGGCCAGCCCCACCCCCCAAGGCTATAGCCCACCCGTTTTTGTGGCCTTTTTCCGCTGGACGAACTTGGCGCCCCGGCCTTCGGGTGGGTATTTTTGGCCGCGGCTGTGCCCACGGCCTATTTTTGGCACACGGAGGTGCCTCGCAAAGTCTCGCGCCATTACGAGTCCGGCGGACGAAGTTGGCCAGCCCCACCCCCCAAGGCTATAGCCCACCCGTTTTTGTGGCCTTTTTCCGCTGGATGAACATGGCGCCCCGGCCTTCGGGCGGGTATTTTTGGGCGCGGCTGTGCCCGCGGCCTATTTTTGGCACACGGAGGCGCCTCGCAAAGTCTCGCGCCATTCCGATTCCGGCGGACGAAGTTGGCCAGCCCCACCCCCCAAGGCTATAGCCCACCCGTTTTTGTGGCCTTTTTCCGCTGGACGAACTTGGCGCCCCGGCCTTCGGGCGGGTATTTTTGGACGCTGCTGTGCCCGCGGCCTATTTTTGGCACACGGAGGCACCCCGCAAAGTCTCGCGCCATTCCGAGTCCAGCGGACGAAGTTGGCCATCCCCACCCCCCAAGGCTATAGCCCACCCGTTTTTGTGGCCTTTTTCCGCTGGACGAACTTGGCGCCCCGGGCTTCGGGCGGGTATTTTTGGGCGCGGCTGTGCCCGCGGCCTATTTTTTGCACACGGATGCGCCTCGCAAAGTCTCACGCCATTCCGAGTCCGGCGGACGAAATTGGCCAGCCCCACCCCCCAAGGCTATAGCCCACCCGTTTTTGTGGCCTTTTTCCGCTGGACGAACTTGGCGCCCCGGCCTTCGGGTGGGTATTTTTGGCCGCGGCTGTGCCCGCGGCCTATTTTTGGCACACGGAGGTGCCTCGCAAAGTCTCGCGCCATTCCGAGTCCGGCGGACGAAGTTAGCCAGCCCCACCCCCCAAGGCTATAGCCCACCCGTTTTTGTGGCCTTTTACCGCTGGACGAACTTGGCGCCCCGGCCCTCGGGCGGGTATTTTTGGGCGCGGCTGTGGCTGCGGCCTATTTTTGGCACACGGAGGCGTCTCGCAAAGTCTCGCGCCATTCCGAGTTCGGCGGACGTCGTTGGCCAGCCCCACCCCCCAAGGCTATAGCCCGCCCGTTTTTGTGGCCTTTTAACGCTGGACAAACTTGGGGCCCCGGCCTTCGGGTGGGTATTTTTGGGCGCGGCTGTGCCCGCGGCCTATTTTTGGCACACGGAGACGCCTCGCAAAGTCTCGCGCCATTCCGAGTCCGGCGGACGGAGTTGGCCAGCCCCACCCCCCAAGGCTATAGCCCACCCGTTTTTGTGGCCTTTTTCCGCTGGACGAACTTGGCGCCCCGGCCTTCGGGCGGGTATTTTTGGGCGCGGCTGTGCCCGCGGCCTATTTTTGGCACACGGATGCGCCTCGCAAAGTCTCACGCCATTCCGAGTCCGGCGGACGAAGTTGGCCAGCCCCACCCCCCATGGCTATAGCCAACCCGTTTTTGTGGCCTTTTTCCGCTGGACGAACTTGGCGCCCCGGCCTTCGGGCGGGTATTTTTGGGCGCGGCTGTGCCCGCCGCCTATTTTTGGCACACGGAGGCTCCTCGGAAAGTCTCGCGCCATTCCGAGTCCGGCGGACGAAGTTGGCCAGCCCCACCCCCCAAGGCTATAGCCCACCCGTTTTTGTGGCCTTTTACCGCTGGACGAACTTGGCGCCCCCCTTCGGGCGGGTATTTTTGGGCGCGGCTGTCCCCACGGCCAATTTTTGGCACACGGAGGCGCCTCGCAAAGTCTCGCGCCATTCCGTGTCCGGCGGACGAAGTTGGCCAGCCCCACCCCCCAAGGCTATAGCCCACCCGTTTTTGTGGCCTTTTACCGCTGGACGAACTTGGCGCCCCGGCCTTCGGGGGGGTATTTTTGGGCGCGGCTGTGCCCGCGGCCTATTTTTGGCACAGGGAGGCGCGTCGCAAAGTCTCGCGCCATTCCGAGTCCGGCGGACGAAGTCGGCCAGCCCCACCCCCCAAGGCTATAGCCCACCCGTTTTTGTGGCCTTTTTCCGCTGGACGAACTTGGCGCCCCGGGCTTCGGGCGGGTATTTTTGGGCGCGGCTGTGCCCGCGGCCTATTTTTGGCACACGGATGCGCCTCGCAAAGTCTCACGCCATTCCGAGTCCGGCGGACGAAGTTGGCCAGCCCCACCCCCCAAGGCTATAGCCCACCCGTTTTTGTGGCCTTTTTCCGCTGGACGAACTTGGCGCCCCGGCCTTCGGGTGGGTATTTTTGGCCGCGGCTCTGCCCGCGGCCTATTTTTGGCACACGGAGGCGCCTCGCAAAGTCTCGCGCCATTCCGAGTCCGGCGGACGAAGTTGGCCAGCCCCACCCCCCAAGGCTATAGCCCACCCGTTTTTGTGGCCTTTTACCGCTGGACAAACTTGGCGCCCCGGCCCTCGGGCGGGTATTTTTGGGCGCGGCTGTGGCCGCGGCCTATTTTTGGCACACGGAGACGCCTCGCAAAGTCTCGCGCCATTCCGAGTCCGGCGGACGGAGTTGGCCAGCCCCACCCCCCAAGCCAATAACCCACCCGTTTTTGTGGCCTTTTAACGCTGGACGAACTTGGCGCCCCGGCCTTCGGGCAGGTATTTTTGGGCGCGGCTGTGCCCGCGGCCTATTTTTGGCACCCGGAGGCGCCTCGCAAAGTCTCGCGCCATTCCGAGTCCGGCGGACGAAGTTGGCCAGCCCCACCCCCCAAGGCTATAGCCCACCCGTTTTTGTGGCCCTTTACCGCTGGACGAACTTGGCGCCCCGGCCTTCGGGCAGGTATTTTTGGGCGCGGCAGTGGCCGCGGCCTATTTTTGGCACACGGAGGCGCCTCGCAAAGTCTCGCGCCATTCCGAGTCCGGCGGACGAAGTTGGCCAGCCCCACCTCCCAAGGCTATAGCCCACCCGTTTTTTTGGCCTTTTTCCGCTGGACGAACTTGGCGCCCCGGCCTTCGCGCGGGTATTTTTGGGCGCGGCTGTGCCCGCGGCCTATTTTTTGCACACGGATGCGCCTCGCAAAGTCTCACGCCATTCCGAGTCCGGCGGACGAAATTGGCCAGCCCCACCCCCCAAGGCTATAGCCCACCCGTTTTTGTGGCCTTTTTCCGCTGGACGAACTTGGCGCCCCGGCCGTCGGGGGGGTATTTTTGGCCGCGGCTGTGCCCGCGGCCTATTTTTGGCACACGGAGGTGCCTCGCAAAGTCTCGCGCCATTCCGAGTCCGGCGGACGAAGTTAGCCAGCCCCACCCCCCAAGGCTATAGCCCACCCGTTTTTGTGGCCTTTTACCGCTGGACGAACTTGGCGCCCCGGCCCTCGGGCGGGTATTTTTGGGCGCGGCTGTGGCTGCGGCCTATTTTTGGCACACGGAGGCGTCTCGCAAAGTCTCGCGCCATTCCGAGTTCGGCGGACGTCGTTGGCCAGCCCCACCCCCCAAGGCTATAGCCCGCCCGTTTTTGTGGCCTTTTAACGCTGGACAAACTTGGGGCCCCGGCCTTCGGGTGGGTATTTTTGGGCGCGGCTGTGCCCGCGGCCTATTTTTGG
This sequence comes from Citrus cavaleriei, assembly GCA_030448935.1. NCBI lineage: Eukaryota > Viridiplantae > Streptophyta > Magnoliopsida > Sapindales > Rutaceae > Citrus > Citrus cavaleriei. Next base: position 186,028 of record JAUJEM010000204.1, read on the forward strand.
CACACGGAGACGCCTCGCAAAGTCTCGCGCCATTCCGAGTCCGGCGGACGGAGTTGGCCAGCCCCACCCCCCAAGGCTATAGCCCACCCGTTTTTGTGGCCTTTTTCCGCTGGACGAACTTGGCGCCCAGGCCTTCGGGCGGGTATTTTTGGGCGCGGCTGTGCCCGCGGCCTATTTTTGGCACAGGGAGGCGCGTCGCAAAGTCTCGCACCATTCCGAGTCCGGCGGACGAAGTTGGCCAGCCCCACCCCCCAAGGCTATAGCCCACCCATTTTTGTGGCCTTTTACCGCTGGACAAACTTGGCGCCCCGGCCCTCGGGCGGGTATTTTTGGGCGCGGCTGTGGCCGCGGCCTATTTTTGGCACACGGAGACGCCTCGCAAAGTCTCGCGCCATTCCGAGTCCGGCGGACGGAGTTGGCCAGCCCCACCCCCCAAGCCAATAACCCACCCGTTTTTGTGGCCTTTTAACGCTGGACGAACTTGGCGCCCCGGCCTTCGGGCAGGTATTTTTGGGCGCGGCTGTGCCCGCGGCCTATTTTTGGCACCCGGAGGCGCCTCGCAAAGTCTCGCGCCATTCCGAGTCCGGCGGACGAAGTTGGCCAGCCCCACCCCCCAAGGCTATAGCCCACCCGTTTTTGTGGCCCTTTACCGCTGGACGAACTTGGCGCCCCGGCCTTCGGGCAGGTATTTTTGGGCGCGGCTGTGCCCGCGGCCTATTTTTGGCACCCGGAGGCGCCTCGCAAAGACTCGCGCCATTCCGAGTCCGGCGGACGGAGTTGGCCAGCCCCACCCCCCAAGCCAATAACCCACCCGTTTTTGTGGCCTTTTAACGCTGGACGAACTTGGCGCCCCGGCCTTCGGGTGGGTATTTTTGGCGCGGCTGTGGCCGCGGCCTATTTTTGGCACACGGAGACGCCTCGCAAAGTCTCGCGCCATTCCGAGTCCGGCGGACGGAGTTGGCCAGCCCCACCCCCCAAGCCAATAACCCACCCGTTTTTGTGGCCTTTTAACGCTGGACGAACTTGGCGCCCCGGCCTTCGGGCAGGTATTTTTGGGCGCGGCTGTGCCCGCGGCCTATTTTTGGCACCCGGAGGCGCCTCGCAAAGTCTCGCGCCATTCCGAGTCCGGCGGACGAAGTTGGCCAGCCCCACCCCCCAAGGCTATAGCCCACCCGTTTTTGTGGCCCTTTACCGCTGGACGAACTTGGCGCCCCGGCCTTCGGGCAGGTATTTTTGGGCGCGGCAGTGGCCGCGGCCTATTTTTGGCACACGGAGGCGCCTCGCAAAGTCTCACGCCATTCCGAGTCCGGCGGACGAAGTTGGCCAGCCCCACCCCCCATGGCTATAGCCAACCCGTTTTTGTGGCCTTTTTCCGCTGGACGAACTTGGCGCCCCGGCCTTCGGGCGGGTATTTTTGGGCGCGGCTGTGCCCGCCGCCTATTTTTGGCACACGGAGGCGCCTCGGAAAGTCTCGCGCCATTCCGAGTCCGGCGGACGAAGTTGGCCAGCCCCACCCCCCAAGGCTATAGCCCACACGTTTTGTGGCCTTTTTCCGCTGGGCCGAACTTGGCGCCCGGCCTTCGGGCGGGTATTTTTGGGCGCGGCCGTCCCCGCCGCCTATTTTTAGCACATGGAGGCGCCTCATAAAGTCTCGCGCCATTCCGATTCCGGCGGACGAAGTTGGCCAGCCCCACCCCCCAAGGCTATAGCCCACCCGTTTTTGTGGCCTTTTACCGCTGGACGAACTTGGCGCCCGGCCGGGCGGGTATTTTTGGGCGCGGCTGTGCCCGCGGCCTATTTTTGGCACACGGATGCGCCTCGCAAAGTCTCACGCCATTCCGAGTCCGGCGGACGAAGTTGGCCAGCCCCACCCCCCAAGGCTATAGCCCACCCGTTTTTGTGGCCTTTTACCGCTGGACAAACTTGGCGCCCCGGCCCTCGGGCGGGTATTTTTGGGCGCGGCTGTGGCCGCGGCCTATTTTTGGCACACGGAGACGCCTCGCAAAGTCTCGCGCCATTCCGAGTCCGGCGGACGGAGTTGGCCAGCCCCACCCCCCAAGCCAATAACCCACCCGTTTTTGTGGCCTTTTAACGCTGGACGAACTTGGCGCCCCGGCCTTCGGGCAGGTATTTTTGGGCGCGGCTGTGCCCGCGGCCTATTTTTGGCACCCGGAGGCGCCTCGCAAAGTCTCGCGCCATTCCGAGTCCGGCGGACGAAGTTGGCCAGCCCCACCCCCCAAGGCTATAGCCCACCCGTTTTTGTGGCCCTTTACCGCTGGACGAACTTGGCGCCCCGGCCTTCGGGCAGGTATTTTTGGGCGCGGCAGTGGCCGCGGCCTATTTTTGGCACACGGAGGCGCCTCGCAAAGTCTCACGCCATTCCGAGTCCGGCGGACGAAGTTGGCCAGCCCCACCCCCCATGGCTATAGCCAACCCGTTTTTGTGGCCTTTTTCCGCTGGACGAACTTGGCGCCCCGGCCTTCGGGCGGGTATTTTTGGGCGCGGCTGTGCCCGCCGCCTATTTTTGGCACACGGAGGCGCCTCGGAAAGTCTCGCGCCATTCCGAGTCCGGCGGACGAAGTTGGCCAGCCCCACCCCCCAAGGCTATAGCCCACCCGTTTTTGTTGCCTTTTTCCGCTGGACGAACTTGGCGCCCCGGCCTTCGGGCGGGTATTTTTGGGCGCGGCTGTGCCCACCGCCTATTTTTGGCACACGGAGGCGCCTCGTAAAGTCTCGCGCCATTCCGAGTCCGGCGGACGAAGTTGGCCAGCCCCACCCCCCAAGGCTATAGCCCACCCGTTTTTGTGGCCTTTTACCGCTGGACGAACTTGGCGCCCCCCTTCGGGCGGGTATTTTTGGGCGCGGCTGTGCCCGCGGCCTATTTTTGGCACACGGAGGTGCCTCGCAAAGTCTCGCGCCATTCCGTGTCCGGCGGACGAAGTTGGCCAGCCCCACCCCCCAAGGCTATAGCCCACCCGTTTTTGTGGCCTTTTACCGCTGGACGAACTTGGCGCCCCGGCCTTCGGGGGGGTATTTTTGGGCGCGGCTGTGCCCGCGGCCTATTTTTGGCACAGGGAGGCGCGTCGTAAAGTCTCGCGCCATTCCGAGTCCGGCGGACGAAGTCGGCCAGCCCCACCCCCCAAGGCTATAGCCCACCCGTTTTTGTGGCCTTTTTCCGCTGGACGAACTTGGCGCCCCGGGCTTCGGGCGGGTATTTTTGGGCGCGGCTGTGCCCGCGGCCTATTTTTGGCACACGGATGCGCCTCGCAAAGTCTCACGCCATTCCGATTCCGGCGGACGAAGTTGGCCAGCCCCACCCCCCAAGGCTATAGCCCACCCGTTTTTGTGGCCTTTTTCCGCTGGACGAACTTGGCGCCCCGGCCTTCGGGTGGGTATTTTTGGCCGCGGCTCTGCCCGCGGCCTATTTTTGGCACACGGAGGCGCCTCGCAAAGTCTCGCACCATTCCGAGTCCGGCGGACGAAGTTGGCCAGCCCCACCCCCCAAGGCTATAGCCCACCCGTTTTTGTGGCCTTTTACCGCTGGACAAACTTGGCGCCCCGGCCCTCGGGCGGGTATTTTTGGCGCGGCTGTGGCCGCGGCCTATTTTTGGCACACGGAGACGCCTCGCAAAGTCTCGCGCCATTCCGAGTCCGGCGGACGGAGTTGGCCAGCCCCACCCCCCAAGCCAATAACCCACCCGTTTTTGTGGCCTTTTAACGCTGGACGAACTTGGCGCCCCGGCCTTCGGGCAGGTATTTTTGGGCGCGGCTGTGCCCGCGGCCTATTTTTGGCACCCGGAGGCGCCTCGCAAAGTCTCGCGCCATTCCGAGTCCGGCGGACGTAGTTGGCCAGCCCCACCCCCCAAGGCTATAGCCCACCCGTTTTTGTGGCCCTTTACCGCTGGACGAACTTGGCGCCCCGGCCTTCGGGCAGGTATTTTTGGGCGCGGCAGTGGCCGCGGCCTATTTTTGGCACACGGAGGCGCCTCGCAAAGTCTCGCGCCATTCCGAGTCCGGCGGACGAAGTTGGCCAGCCCCACCTCCCAAGGCTATAGCCCACCCGTTTTTTTGGCCTTTTTCCGCTGGACGAACTTGGCGCCCCGGCCTTCGCGCGGTTAATTTTGGGCGCGGCTGTGGCCGCGGCCTATTTTTGGCACACGGAGGCCCCTCGTAAAGTCTCGCGCCATTCCGAGTCCGGCGGACGAAGTTGGCCAACCACACCCCCCAAGGCTATAGCCCACCCGTTTTTTTGGCCTTTTTCCGCTGGACGAACATGGCGCCCCGGCCTTCGGGCGGTAATTTTTGGGCGCGGCTGTGCCCGCGGCCAATTTTTATCACACGGAGGCCCCTCGCAAAGTCTCGCGCCATTCCGAGTCCGGCGGACGAAGTTGGCCAGCCCCACCCCCGAAGGCTATAGCCCACCCGTTTTTGTGGCCTTTTTCCGCTGGACGAACTTGGCGCTCCAGCCTTCGGGCGGTTATTTTTGGGCGCGGCTGTGCCCGCGGCCTATTTTTGGCACACGGAGGCCCCTCGTAAAGTCTCGCGCCATTCCGAGTCCGGCGGACGAAGTTGCCCAGCCCCACCCCCCAAGGCTATCGCCCACCCGTTTTTGTGGCCTTTTTCCGCTGGACGAACTTGGCGCCCCGGCCTTCGGGCGGTTATTTTTGGACGCGGCTGTGCCCGCGGCCTATTTTTGGCACACGGAGGCCCCTCGTAAAGTCTCGCGCCATTCCGAGTCCGGCGGACGAAGTTGGCTAGCCCCACCCCCAAGGCTATAGCCCACCCGTTTTGTGGCCTTTTTCCGCTGGGACGAAGTTGGCGCCCCGGCCTTCGGGCGGTTATTTTTGGTCGCGGCTGTGCCCGCGGCCTATTTTTGGCACACGGATGCCCCTCGCAAAGTCTCGCGCCATTCCGAGTCCGGCGGACGAAGTTGTCCAGCCCCACCTCCCAAAGCTATAGCCCACCCGTTTTTGTGGCCTTTTTCCGCTGGACGAACTTGGCGCCCCGGCCTTCGGGCGGTTATTTTTGGACGCGGCTGTGCCCGCGGCCTATTTTTGGCACACGGAGGCACCTCACAAAGTCGCGCGCAATTCCGAGTCCGGCGGACGAAGTTGGCCAGCCCCACCCCCCAAGGCTATAGCCCACCCGTTTTTGTGGCCTTTTAACGCTGGACAAACTTGGCGCCCCGGCCCTCGGGCGGGTATTTTTGGGCGCGGCTGTGCCCGCGGCCTATTTTTGGCACCCGGAGGCGCCTCGCAAAGTCTCGCGCCATTCCGAGTCCGGCGGACGGAGTTGGCCAGCCCCACCCCCCAAGCCAATAACCCACCCGTTTTTGTGGCCTTTTAACGCTGGACGAACTTGGCGCCCCGGCCTTCGGGCAGGTATTTTTGGGCGCGGCTGTGCCCGCGGCCTATTTTTGGCACCCGGAGGCGCCTCGCAAAGTCTCGCGCCATTCCGAGTCCGGCGGACGAAGTTGGCCAGCCCCACCCCCCAAGGCTATAGCCCACCCGTTTTTGTGGCCCTTTACCGCTGGACGAACTTGGCGCCCCGGCCTTCGGGCAGGTATTTTTGGGCGCGGCAGTGGCCGCGGCCTATTTTTGGCACACGGAGGCGCCTCGCAAAGTCTCGCGCCATTCCGAGTCCGGCGGACGAAGTTGGCCAGCCCCACCTCCCAAGGCTATAGCCCACCCGTTTTTTTGGCCTTTTTCCGCTGGACGAACTTGGCGCCCCGGCCTTCGCGCGGTTAATTTTGGGCGCGGCTGTGCCCGCGGCCTATTTTTGGCACACGGAGGCCCCTCGCAAAGTCTCGCGCCATTCCGAGTCCGGCGGACGAAGTTGGCCAGCCCCACCTCCCAAGGCTATAGCCCACCCGTTTTTGTGGCCTTTTTCCGCTGGACGAACTTGGCGCCCCGGCCTTCGGGCGGTTATTTTTGGGCGCGGCTGTGCCCGCGGCCTATTTTTGGCACACGGAGGCCCCTCGTAAAGTCTCGCGCCATTCCGAGTCCGGCGGACGAAGTTGGCCAGCCACACCCCCCAAGGCTATAGCCCACCCGTTTTTTTGGCCTTTTTCCGCTGGACGAACATGGCGCCCCGGCCTTCGGGCGGTAATTTTTGGGCGCGGCTGTGCCCGCGGCCAATTTTTATCACACGGAGGCCCCTCGCAAAGTCTCGCGCCATTCCGAGTCCGGCGGACGAAGTTGGCCAGCCCCACCCCCGAAGGCTATAGCCCACCCGTTTTTGTGGCCTTTTTCCGCTGGACGAACTTGGCGCTCCAGCCTTCGGGCGGTTATTTTTGGGCGCGGCTGTGCCCGCGGCCTATTTTTGGCACACGGAGGCCCCTCGTAAAGTCTCGCGCCATTCCGAGTCCGGCGGACGAAGTTGCCCAGCCCCACCCCCCAAGGCTATCGCCCACCCGTTTTTGTGGCCTTTTTCCGCTGGACGAACTTGGCGCCCCGGCCTTCGGGCGGTTATTTTTGGGCGCGTCTGTGCCCGCGAATTATTTTTGGCACACGGATGCCCCTCGCAAAGTCTCGCGCCATTCCGAGTCCGGCGGACGAAGTTGTCCAGCCCCACCTCCCAAGGCTATAGCCCACCCGTTTTTGTGGCCTTTTTCCGCTGGACGAACTTGGCGCCCCGGCCTTCGGGCGGTTATTTTTGGACGCGGCTGTGCCCGCGGCCTATTTTTGGCACACGGAGGCCCCTCGTAAAGTCTCGCGCCATTCCGAGTCCGGCGGACGAAGTTGGCCAGCCCCACCCCCCAAGGCTATAGCCCACCCGTTTTTGTGGCCTTTTTCCGCTGGACGAACTTGGCGCCCCGGCCTTCGGGCGGTTATTTTTGGGCGCGTCTGTGCCCGCGAATTATTTTTGGCACACGGATGCCCCTCGCAAAGTCTCGCGCCATTCCGAGTCCGGCGGACGAAGTTGTCCAGCCCCACCTCCCAAGGCTATAGCCCACCCGTTTTTGTGGCCTTTTTCCGCTGGACGAACTTGGCGCCCCGGCCTTCGGGCGGTTATTTTTGGACGCGGCTGTGCCCGCGGCCTATTTTTGGCACACGGAGGCACCTCACAAAGTCGCGCGCAATTCCGAGTCCGGCGGACGAAGTTGGCCAGCCCCACCTCCCAAGGCTATAGCCCACCCGTTTTTGTGGCCTTTTTCCGCTGGACGAACTTGGCGCCCCGGCCTTCGGGCGGTTATTTTTGGGCGCGTCTGTGCCCGCGAATTATTTTTGGCACACGGAGGCCCCTCGCAAAGTCTCGCGCCATTCCGAATCCGGCGGACGAAGTTGTCCAGCCCCACCTCCCAAGGCTATAGCCCACCCGTTTTTGTGGCCTTTTTCCGCTGGACGAACTTGGCGCCCCGGCCTTCGGGCGGTTATTTTTGGGCGCGGCTGTGCCCGCCGCCTATTTTTGGCACACGGAGGCGCCTCGTAAAGTCTCGCGCCATTCCGAGTCCGGCGGACGAAGTTGGCCCGCCCCACCCCCCAAGGTATAGCCCACCCGTTTTTGTGGCCTTTTTCCGCGGGACGAACTTGGCGCCCCAGCCTTCGGGCGGGTATTTTTGGGCGTGGCTGTGCCCGCGGCCTATTTTTGGCACACGGAGGTGCCTCGCAAAGTCTCGCGCCATTCCGAGTCTGGCGGACGAAGTTGGCCAGCCCCACCCCCCAAGGCTATAGCCCACCCGTTTTTGTGGCCTTTTTCCGCTGGACGAACTTGGCGCCCCGGCCTTCGGGCGGGTATTTTTGGGGGCGGCTGTGCCCGCGGCCTATCTTTGGCACACGGAGGCGCCTCGCAAAGTCTCGCGCAATTCCGAGTCTGGCGGTCGAAGTTGGCCAGCCCCACCCCCCAAGGCTATAGCCCACCCGTTTTTGGGGCCTTTTTGCGCTGGACGAACTTGGCGCCCCGGCCTTCGGGCGGGTATTTTTGGGCGCGGCTGTGCCCGCGGCCTATTTTTGGCACACGGAGGCGCCTCGTAAAGTCTCGCGCCATTCCGAGTCCGGCGGACGAAGTTGGCCCGCCCCACCCCCCAAGGCTATAGCCCACCCGTTTTTGTGGCCTTTTTCCGCTGGACGAACTTGGCGCCCCAGCCTTCGGGCGGGTATTTTTGGGCGTGGCTGTGCCCGCGGCCTATTTTTGGCACACGGAGGTGCCTCGCAAAGTCTCGCGCCATTCCGAGTCTGGCGGACGAAGTGGGCCAGCCCCACCCCCCAAGGCTATAGCCCACCCGTTTTTGAGGCCTTTTTCCGCTGGACGAACTTGGCGCCCCGGCCGTCGGGCGGTTATTTTTGGGCGCGGTTGTGACCGCGGCCTATTTTTGGCACACGGAGGCGCCTCGTAAAGTCTCGCGCCATTCCGAGTCCGGCGGACGAAGTTGGCCCGCCCACCCCCCAAGGCTATAGCCCACCCGTTTTTGTGGCCTTTTTCCGCTGGACGAACTTCGCGCCCCGGCCTTCGGGCGGGTATTTTTGGGCGCGGCTGTGCCCGCGGCCTATTTTTGGCACACGGAGGTGCCTCGCAAAGTCTCGCGACTTTCCGAGTCCGGCGGACGAAGTTGGCCAGCCCCACCCCCCAAGGCTATAGCCCCACCCGTTTTTCTGGCATTTTACCGTTGGACGAACTTGGCGCCCCGGCCTTCGTGCGGGTATTTTTGGGCGCGGCTATGCCCACGGCCTATTTTTGGCACACGGAGGCGCCTCGCAAAGTCTCGCGCCATTCCGAGTCCGGCGGACGAAGTTGGCCAGCCCCACCCGCCAATGCTATAGCCCACCCGTTTTTCTGGCCTTTTTCCGCAGGACGAACTTGGCGCCCCGGCCTTCGGGAGGGTATTTTTTGGCATGGCTGTGCCCGCGGCCTATCTTTGGCACACGTAGGCACCTCGCAAAGTCTCGCGCCATTCCGAGTCTGGCGGACGAAGTTGGCCAGCCCCACCCCCCAAGGCTATAGCCCACCCGTTTTTGTGGCCTTTTTGCGCTGGACAAACTTGGCGCCCCGGCCTTCGGGCGGGTATTTTTGGGCGCGGCTGTGTCCGCGGCCTATTTTTGGCACACGGAGGTGCCTCGTAAAGTCTCGCGCCATTCCGAGTCCGGCGGACGAAGTTGGCCCGCCCCACCCCCCAAGGCTATAGCCCACCCGTGTTTGTGGCCTTTTTCCGCTGGACGAACTTGGCGCCCCGGCCTTCGGGCGGGTATTTTTGGGCGTGGCTGTGCCCGCAGCCTATTTTTGGCACACGGAGGTGCCTTGTAAAGTCTCGCGACTTTCCGAGTCCGGCGGACGAAGTTGGCCAGCCCCACCCCCCAATGCTATAGCCCACCCGTTTTTCTGGGCTTTTTCCGCTGGACGAACTTGGCGCCCCAGCCTTCGGGTGGGTATTTTTGGGCGCGGCTGTGCCCGCGGCCTCGTTTTGGCACACGGAGATGCCTCGTAAAGTCTCGTGCCATTCCGAATCCGGCGGACGAAGTTGGCCAGCCCCACCCCCCAAGGCTATAGCCCACCCGTTTTTCTGGCCTTTTTCCGCTGGACGAACTTGGCGCCCTGGCCTTCGGGCGAGTATTTTTGGGCGCGGCTGTGCCCGTGGCCTATTTTTGGCACACGGAGGCGCCTCGCAAAGTCTCGAGCCATTCCGAGTCCGGCGGACGAAGTTGGCCAGCCCCACCCCCCAAGGCTATAGCCCACCCGTTTTTGTGGCCTTTTTCCGCTGGACAAACTTGGCGCCCCGGCCTTCGGGCAGGTATTTTTGGGCGCGGCTGTGTCCGCGGCCTATTTTTGGTGCACGGGGGTGCTTCGCAAAGTCTCGCGCCATTCCGAGTCCGGCGGACGAAGTTGGCCAGCCCCACCGTCAAGGTTATAGCCCACCCGTTTTTGTGGCCTTTTTCCGCTGGACGAACTTGGCGCCCCAGCCTTCGGGCGGGTATTTTTGGGCGCGGCTGTGCCCGTGGCCTATTTTTGGCACACAGAGGCGCCTCGCAAAGTCTCGCGCCATTCCGAGTCCGGCGGACGAAGTTGGCCAGCCCCACCCCCCAAGGCTATAGCCCACCCGTTTTTGTGGCCTTTTTCCGCTGGACAAACTTGGCGCCCCGGCCTTCGGGCGGGTATTTTTGGGCGCGGCTGTGCCTGCGGCCTATTTTTGGCACACGGAGGCGCCTCGCAAAGTCTCGCGCCATTCCGAGTCCGGCGGACGAAGTTGGCCAGCCCCACCCCCCAAGGCTATAGCCCACCCTTTTTTGTGGCCTTTATCCGCTGGACGAACTTGGAGCCCCGGCCTTCGGGCGGGTATTTTTGGGCGCGGCTGTGCTCGCGGCCTATTTTTGGCACACGGAGGCGCCTCACAAAGTCTCGCGCCATTCCGAGTCCGGCGGACGAAGTTGGCATGCCCAACCCCCAAGGCTATAGCACACCCGTTTTGTGGCCTTTTTCCGCTGGACGAACTTGGCGCCCCGGCCTTCGGGCGGGTATTTTTGGGCGCGACTGTGCCCGCGGCCTATTTTTGGCACACGGATGCACCTCGCAAAGTCTCGCGCCATTCCAAGTCCGGCGGACGAAGTTGGCCAGCCCCACCCCCCAAGGTTATAGCCCACCCGTTTTTGTGGCCTTTTACCGCTGGACGAATTTGGCGCCCCGGCCTTCGGGCGGGTATTTTTGGGCGCGGCTGTGACCGCAGGCTATTTTTGGCACACGGAGGTGCCTCGCAAAGTCTCGCGCCATTCCGAGTCCGACGGACGAAGTTGGCCAGCCCCACCCCCCAAGGCTATAGCCCACCCGTTTTTGTGGCCTTTTTCCGCTGGACGAACTTGGCGCCCCGGCCTTCGGGCGGGTATTTTTGGGCGCGGCTGTGCCCGCGGCCTATTTTTGGCACACGGAGGTGCCTCGCAACATCTCGCGCCCTTCCGAGTCCGGCGGACGAAGTTGGCCAGCCCCACCCCCCAAGGCTATAGCCCACCCGTTTTTGTGGCCTTTTTCCGCTGGACGAACTTGGCACCCCGGCCTTCGGGCGGGTATTTTTGGGCGCGGCTGTGCCCGCGGCCTATTTTTGGCATACAGAGGTGCCTCGCAAAGTCTCGCGCCATTCCGAGTCCGGCGGACGAAGTTGGCCAGCCCCACCCCCCCAGGCTATAGCCCACCCGTTTTTGTGGCCTTTTTCCGCTGGACGAACTTGGCGCCCCGGCCTTCGGGCGGGTATTTTTTTTCGCGGCTGTGCCAGCGGCCTATTTTTGGCGCACGGAGGCACCTCGCCTCGCGCCATTCCGTGTCCGGCGGACGAAGTTGGCCAGCACCACCCCCCAAGGCTATAGCCCACCCGTTTTTGTGGCCTTTTTCCGCTGGACGAACTTGGCACCCCGGCCTTCGGGCGGGTATTTTTGGGCGCGGCTGTGCCCGCGGCCTATTTTTGGCATACGGAGGTGCCTCGCAAAGTCTCGCGCCATTCCGAGTCCGGCGGACGAAGTTGGCCAGCCCCACCCCCCAAGGCTATAGCCCACCCGTTTTTGTGGCCTTTTTCCGCTGGACGAACTTGGCGCCCCGGCCTTCGGGCGGGTATTTTTTTTCGCGGCTGTGCCCGCGGCCTATTTTTGGCGCACGGAGGCACCTCGCCTCGCGCCATTCCGTGTCCGGCGGACGAAGTTGGCCAGCACCACCCCCCAAGGCTATAGCCCACCCGTTTTTGTGGCCTTTTTCCGCTGGACGAACTTGGCGCCCGGGCCTTCGGGCGGGTATTTTTGGGCGCGGCTGTGCCCGCGGTCTATTTGTGGCACACGGAGGCGCCTCGCATAGTCTCGCGCCATTCCGAGTCCGGCGGACGAAGTTGGCCAGCCCCACCCCCCAAGGCTATAGCCCACCCGTTTTTGTGGCCTTTTTCCGCTGGACGAACTTGGCGCCCCGGCCTTCGGGCGGGTATTTTTTTTCGCGGCTGTGCCCGCGGCCTATTTTTGGCGCACGGAGGCACCTCGCCTCGCGCCATTCCGTGTCCGGCGGACGAAGTTGGCCAGCACCACCCCCAAAGGCTATAGCCCACCCGTTTTTGTGGCCTTTTTCCGCTGGACGAACTTGGCGCCCGGGCCTTCGGGCGGGTATTTTTGGGCGCGGCTGTGCCTGCGGTCTATTTGTGGCACACGGAGGCGCCTCGCAAAGCCTCGCGCCATTCCGAGTCCGGCGGACGAAGTTGGCCAGCCCCACCCCCCAAGGCTATAGCCCACCCGTTTTTGTGGCCTATTTCCGCTGGACGAACATGGTGCCCCGGCCTTCGGGCGGGTATTTTTGGGCGCGGCTGGGCCCGCGGCCTATTTTTGGCGCACGGAGGCGCCTCGCAAAGTCTCGCGCCATTCCGAGTCCGGCGGACGAAGTTGGCCAGCCCCACCCCCCAAGGCTATAACCCACCCGTTTTTGTGGCTTTTTTCCGCTGGACGAACTTGGCGCCCCGGCCTTCGGGGGTATTTTTGGGCGCAGCTGTGCCCTTGCCTATTTTTGGCTTACGTGAGGCGCCTCGCAGTCTCGCGCCATTCCGAGTCCGGCGGGATTAAGTTGGCCAGACCCACCCACCAAGCCTATATCCCACCCGTTTTTGTGGCCTATTTCCGCTCTGGACGAACATGGTATA